>VZRW01011127.1:128251-175360 GCA_013398125.1 Aegotheles bennettii
TGTAATAAGAACACTAAAATTTTAACATACTCAATTCACGGCCATGTTGAATCCCATGATAGTTAATTTTTCCTGACAGACTCGGTCCTGGTAATGAACAGGTACTTGTCAGACTTGCCACAGTTGTTTTGGGTTCTCTGTCAGTTTCAGCAGCTGGGGGTCAGGGGTCACCGGGGGGGTGTATTCAGTGGAGACCGCGAGACAGACGGCTGTCATGTCCTTTTCCTGCAGATTCAAAATGGTGAACAGAAAGCCTACGTCTTGAAAAACAAGGAGCTGACAGGGCCAACAAAGGGGGTCATCTATCTTGAAATAGATGTGATTTTTAATGCTGTAAGTCTTAACTTTGGCTTTTTTGTACTGCTAAAGAGTTCAGTTTCATGAAAGCTTTTGTTCCTGATTTGTAGAGAATTTCTGTCATTCCTCGTTTTCTCTAAACCTTGATGTATACTACAGAATGCTCTTCTGCCACTGCCTGGCACACCCACTCTTTTTGTTGCTGCTGCTGCTGCTGTTGCTGCTAATGTAAGGAACAGCAACTCATGCCTCTGTGTACGTTTGTGTGTTGCGGGCTCAGCAGCCATGACTTTGAAACTTTGTAATTTTTGCAAATTGCAGCATGTGTTATTAGTAAGGAGCGAGTAAGCTTGAAATATTGACACACATTTTAATGCATAGGTGAAAGCCAGCATACGAACCTTAATGCCCAAAGAACAGAAGTACATTGAAGAGGAAGACAGACTGTCTAAACAGGTAAAGAGTAAGGAAACACTAATCCTTTCCGAAAGCCTTAATATCAAATGTGCACATCCAAATATCTGGTATCATACTGCTGAGGGTAAAGAATAACATTTTCATTACCTGTTTACAAAAGAATATGATAGGTTGGAAAAGGCAGAAACAAAATACATGGGTTTATTGTGTCTCCTCTATAAATTGCAGCTTAATTTCCATGAAATATGTGAATAAGAACACAGTTGAAACCATCAGGTTCCACACATATCAGATTATAGCACAGGTGCATGTAAACTAAGTCTTGCATAAATTTTTGCTGTTAACCTTGACCCTAAGGATCTCCATTTGTTGCAGGGTACAGAGTCTGTCAGCATTCTTGTAGCCAAATTTTAAATAAGTTAGCTGAGTAAGGTTTGAATCAAAGGTGAAAGCAGACTAAAGCCCTTTATTACTTTGGAGAGTCTTGTAGGTAGCGAATGTCTGGATCCTTTTTCTTTTTATCTTTGGGTATTTATGCTACACACAGTTTTAATGTTTTCTTAAAAAATACTGAACCAAACATCTTTTTTCTCTACCTGAACTACTTTTGATTCAGTTTTTCATGTTCCATAAATGATATATATTATATGGACACAACTGGGTTTTGGTTGAAATGTGGGAACAAGATTTTTGTTGTTTGCAGGAAAAAGTCAAAGGTGTCAAAACTGTTTTTTATTTTGCTGAAAGCTTATAGACTTGAACGTAATTTGAATTACCTGTTGGATTAATTTTATATCAGTTGTATATTTTATTTCATTAACAAAGATTTCAAGAGGCAAAATATTTTTCTTTGTTGTGAGTAAAGCAGTTAGTAAAGCTGCATTTTGCACTACTGTTCGAGCAAAGAAGCAGCAAGGCCTCTTATTCAAGATTCATTCTTTCTCCCCACTTTCATAACAGAATATGGCATTGTGATTTTTGCAGATGGCAGGAGGAATAAACTTCAAATACCCTCTTGGGTTAGTTTTTTTATATTAGCTTGTGTGGAATACCCCACCACAATTCCACTTAAGGTGGGGAAAAAAAAGGAATCTTTATGTGTGACTGATGTGGCTGCATTTTAAAACATCCACATTTTCCAAGAGTGAACGTGCCTTACCTACATAGCATTTTCTACACTACTCAGTACACAAATTAAATCATTCACTGTTTTTTTCACTTTTTTTTTGCTTTAGTGTATTGCCATGTTAGAAGATTTAAAGGCATTCTGAATCAAAAAACAGCACTGTTATGTCTCCTCTCTACATAGGTTGAATATATGTGGTTAAAATTATTTGATAAATACTTAAAAATATGTGATCAAAATACATCACAGCTAACAAATTTGCTACAAATGAAGGAAAAATGGATGTAAAGGGTGCAGGTGATATTAATTAGATTAGAACACCAATTTTCCATCATCCTGCAGCATCTGTTTATTATGAAAAGCCAAAATTTGTTAAGTACTTGTGAATGGGGAGGTCTTGCCTACTTAATAAAACTCTGAAATTTTAATAACAAAGTCATTAGTGAAATTTTGCAAACGACTTTTTAAAATTGAACAATGATTTGTGTACCATTTAGAATTAAATTCAACAAATATAATTTGACACAATAACAAATGTTCTTTCTTCCAGGTCTCTCAAATTTTAAACTATCGTTCTCAATTTGTGAGCTTAAAGAGCCTAACATGTTATTTCCGCAATCTTCACCCAAATTAAGAATGATAATACTGTAAAGATGAGCCTCTCCTGAAGCACTTGGGGTCTTGAAACTTTTTCATTCTTTCTTCTTTTTTTTAACAGCTACTGTTAAGAAACTTTATCCGGATGAAGCATTGTATCATGGTGCTCATAAGTGCCGCCAACTACATTAGCAGTTGCTTTGACTGGGATTCTCCCCCAAGAAGTCTTGCAGCTTTTTTGGTATGATCTTCTTTGTAGTATTATTAACGACCCTGGTGTATTTGTGCTCTCTAGTCTGAGAAACAATACAGTGTTGATATGAGGGGGTGCTGATTTTTTCTTATTTAAAAATTTGCATTATAAAGATACTGCATATCTTGTTTATTCTGTTTGGTTTTTTTTAAAAAAAAAAAAAGTTTAAAATGTCACACAAACAAGATAGTCTGGGGTTTGGTTTTCTTGTTTGTTTGTTTATTTATTTATTTATTTACAATTGTACAACTAACATAAGCAAATGATGCAACTCAAAGTACAGTCAGTGAACCATGGATGATACATCTTGAGCTTCTCACACATTACTTCTGTTAAATTTTGTTTGGCCCCCTTCTATATTGCATACTTACCCTAAAACTTGTTTTGAATATTTTAGGAATGTTTTTTACATATCATGAATAGAAAGTTAGTGGTGTTTTGTCCTCCACATATAAATATATGTTACACCTATGACTTTTTTAGAAGTACAAAACTCTTGACCAAAATAGTTGCTTCGTGACTATGATTTTGTGTTCTTTATTTAAAAAACAAAACAAAATAATAGAAAAAACAGCTTTAAAATTATGAATTCAAACAGACTAGTATCTTTTAGACATCAGGCTCTGGTCATAGTTCAGTTTTTGGTGAATTCATTTTTAGTGATTTAAGTGAAACTGCAATTTCTCCATAAATATTAGCTTCATTAATATTAACCTTTATTTTCCTGCTAAATTTGGAAAATTTCAAGCATAGTCTTAGATTAGATTGTGTTTCCCAGATTAGTATCTTTTTATTTTAAAAAAACCTTATGAGCTACAAGCAAGACCAGAGTCTTGGTTTATTTTTAGCCTCAGGGAGTCCCACCAGGAGTAAAAATATGTGTATGGACACATTTTCTGGAATGTCTGAATTTATTAGGTTGGCTGAAATACTGAAGTTATGGGCCTCTCCACCACAAATATGAACAGGGAATGGTTTTGATCTTATTTTGAATAATTACAGAGGGAGTCTTGGTGACAATGCTCCTAGCTTGGGTGCCTGAAGCTCAAGTGTGCCTGAAATTTGGAGAAATCAAACCAGGCATTGGAGCTGGCTGCACTGGAGCAGTAAAATGGGGTACATTTGTGTGTCACTAAATCGTGCTGTTTTGCAGGACATTTCTTCTAGCAGTGCTCAATTTGTACTAAGTGACTTGTTAAACTCCCCTGTAGCCTGTCAAAGGATGGCAGCAAGCTGTCGGTCCTTGGTTGCAATGTTCATCAGGAGTACAGGAGATATATGTGCTGTACAAACTCTCAGGGTTTTTACACTTCTACTCATGTCTGTAGTAACCACACTATGTGCAAAAATCTAAATACACTTGCTACTACTCACTTTAGAACAATGATCTGTCATTATTTCAGTTTTAAATCATCAAATTTCCTAGGAAAATGCAAATTTCTATGGAAAACTCAAGTCTTCACATTGCTATTACTGCTCCAGTTAGTAAATACTCATCTGTCCAAGCCTGATTTTAATATGGGTGTGGAAGACCCACCTGTTACAGGTGGAAGAAAGGGAAATGGAATGACATCCTATTTGTTCCATTCATGGGGCAAAGGAAATTATTTCTTTCTTGCTGTGACTCTGAAGTAGTTGCATTGCTGTTATATTGCAATGGTTTCTGATCATAGATGAAATTCAGTGCCATAATAGGTAACTGGAAATACAAAAAAACACTGAATTTGAGCAGGGGGGTCTGTAGTGGGTATATGTCATTGTTGTAATTATAGTGTATTGCAGTAGAAGTGTATTCCTCATGTTATTTATATATTTTCATATCTATCTCAAAAACCTCCTTTTCTGAGTTTCTTTTTAGTATTTGTTTTGCTCTGTGGTGGTTGTGGTAGTTACGGATGCATTATGTGTGCAGGAGTGCTGGGACTTCATAGACATGTTCCTGCTCTGCATCCAAAGGGCTGACCTGTGTTTTTCAACCTGTTGTCATTCTCTCCAAGGATCAAACCATTCCTCTGTTGGGCAAAAAAACAGATAAGTTTTTGTTAGCCAAGGCAAATATACAAGAACTTTTATTGTGATGGTAAGCTTTGGATTTAGATGGTTTCTGGAGTTTCATAGCTGTCATAGGCCCTTGAAAAATCTTGAAAGTCGCTCACTTACACATGTAATGCTGAGTTATGCTTACACTAAGGTTACAGTGGAATTTAATGGGTTGCGTAAAAAAGCTTTTCTTATATGTATCATTTTCATTTCTTCACTATTATACAAATTGTGTCTCCTCTTAAAGTTGTCTCCCAGAGGTTGGAGAATGTCACAGTGAAATGTCAGTACCAGAAAGGAGATGAGAAATAGGCCATTCTGGAGGTTTCCAGCCCTGTAGGCAGACAAATAAATAATGTATGAGAAGTAAACTTTTAAACTAACCATTTCTTCCTTCCTGTTGGATTTGAAGACATACCTTGATGGATAACGTCCCAGTACAGATTTAGAGCCATTTCACAGAAGTCACATCCACATGAGGGTGGATTTTTCAGGTCTCCCATTGCCCCAAGTTCTTGGTATTACAATTACAGGCATCCTTTTCTTGTACCTCGCTCCATGTCTTTACTTTCTGATGGGATCACTGTTACAGAATCCACAGGTGAGGAAATTCTGTCTGACTAGCTTAGTTTTCAGAAATGGAGTAAGTTAGTTTTAATCAATGAGGGATCTGGAAAGGGGGACTACTCTTGGAAACCCACAGAAAGCCTTGATTAATATGGTGACTCTATAGTAAGCTACAGGGTAAAGACCCTGCTTTAGGGTCTTTGCACACTGAAGTGTTCACGGCAGCTCTTTACCCAGAGTCATTCTCCTTGGTGAGTCACAGTGTTAGTTGTTGAGACTGAAAGTTGAAGGGCCTTGCTGATTATACTCCAGAACTTGGCTGTCTCAGACCTTTACATAATTCAGGACATTTTAGGAAAGGAAATGCTTTATGAAAGGTTTAGGATGGCTCAGTGACTGGTGTTGCCCATGCTGTACCTACTACTACAGAAACCTAGAAGTTAAGTTTTCAGTCTTCTAGATTATACATTTCCCCAACTAAACAATATTTTACCTGTGTCTGTTGAACTTCATAAGGTCATCGCCTTCACTGAGGATTTTGCCTGAATGACTGGAGGTATTGACTCCCTTTTTTTTTTTCCTGTGCCTCAGTAATCCACAGATGAAGAATGATTTTTACCCAGTCATACTTTTTCAATGTTTTCATGATAATATAACTGTGACATATTATTAGCTGTTATTTTTCAGGTAGTCAGAGGTCATTGAATAAATAGGTCATCAAATAAATAGTAAATAGGTCATGAACCATAGGTTCATCCTGTTAAATAAAGGAGGTGCATAGCAACAATGTTAAATTAATGTTTCAGCTCCAGAACAGCTGTATTACATCACATATATCCCTGTTATGTCTAGAAGTGGATCAATAGTGTGTTACTTTTTTGTGTTTATGCTTCTTAAGTGCCTAAATGCAATGAAAAAGAAAAAATCCATAGAGAGAGCCTTTGGTGTAAATTCATATGAATTTCTGTATGTAAAACAGACCTTTGGATTATTTAGCGGTTAATTTTTATGTATATTTTTAGTTCAGTAATTAATATGGTATGTTTTAGGCAGAAGAACTTTATTAGAGTATGCAGAAGTGAATGTTTTTTCTTCATATTAATCTTCCGTGGTCTCTGACATGTCTACTAAATTGGGCCTAATTTCCATCAACTTCTTGACCAGACACTTGTGTTCTTGCAGATGTCAATGGGTGCAACGTGGGGGGAAAAAAGTGTACACTCTTTTTTTCCAGTACTGTCATTTCTTACTGTAATGAGCACAAAAATAATTGGACAACTGAGCTATCAGTAAAAGGACACCCTTCAACATGAGTCAATGAATTATTTTACGGGACAAACTTTAATCTTTAAATGTGATTGTAGATAATTTGTGCTACCATCTGTCCATTTGGAATTCTTTTAGCCTTTTCAGTCGTTATACAGTAAGTGCTGCTGTGTTTAACATTTGATATTTTACACATTTAATTTCTGTACTGCTGCGTGGTCCTTGGGGAGCTTTGCTCTAGTGCTACATGAGAGAGACAAAGTATTGATCAGTTAACATTTCAGCTACATTTATGTATGTCGCAAAATTAATGAAAATGCCAGACAAAAATGTCAGAGTGCACAAAAAGGTAGAATTTAAATTTGGTAGTTTAATGAAAAGTTTAAGACGTGCATTATCAAAAATGTCCCCTTGCCTTTAAAGTACAATTCATAACTGAGTAACTAAAGGGAACCACATATTTTACTTAGAGGAACATTGAACGTGAAATATGAGGGAATATATAATCTTCAAAGTGTTTGATATCCCAAAATGGCCTCAGTAAAGCACTTTAATTGCCTGCTTGAACATTTAACTGTTACTCATAAAATAAACTTGTTTTCTTTCTCATTTGGAAGCAGAGTGCCCCCACCCAATCACACCCATAATTTTCAGTATGTCCTTAAATTGAAGCTCTCTCTCAACATGTTCTCCTATTCCTGTTGTTACGTCTCTGAATCTTTCTATATGCATGTATGCATGCACATAGAAAATACTCTTCATTCTTAGGCTTTGAAATATTGATAAAATGACTCGACCTGCATCCAAGTCATTTGTCAGCTCTAACTCACCTTCGCTTTGTCTTCCAACGTTACACAATTCATGTGTGAAAATGACATAACAGTATCCCTAGCCCTTGATAAAGTGCTAGTTCTCTTGCACATACACCATTTAGTTGTGGTGGTGTCATGCAACTGAGAAGGAAACGCAAGAAAAAAGAGCTGGTCCCTAGCAGGAAATGAAGCCATAAAGTGATTTTGTCAACTTGCTTAGCTTTTCCCTATTAAAAAGGGAAATGATGACTACTGTGTATTTCAGAAGAAACTTTCACTCAAAGTGAAGGGCAGAAATTATGTTTTGGGAGAGACTTGATATGGTACCATCAGGAATGGGGACGCACGTGTGTTAGTTATTAAATATTTTCCTTTTTTTCCACACTGTAATTGTAGAAGAATCAGCATTTTGCAGATTTATTTAAGAGCTCATAAATTTTGCCATTGTTGATACCATTATTGAAGATATAACATATAAGCACCTTCAAATTGCTTTTTACTAAACGTGGGTGAAGTGGACCATCAGATTGTCTTTGCTGCCTGTTGTCTAGAATTTGAAATTGGAAGAAGTGTCGGTATGGTAGTTGCAAAAACTCCTTACATCCTAAAAAAGCCTTTCCAAAAAGTCCTACTGCTGTCAAAACTGCCTGTTCTCAAAAGAGAGATGTGCAGAGGTAAAGTGACATGGCAGTGGCAAGGCCAGGTACGCGATTCATTTCTGTTGTGGGTTGCACGCACGTACAGGAGTCTTTCAGCTTTTTGTCAGCCGTATCTTACCAGCAGGAAAGAGAATTAAGTAGACCCGACTGCAGTGGGATTTGGTTTTTTTTCAGAAGTAAAGCAAGAAGGAAGAAAATTACGTAAATCCTGTTTCCTCTTTCCTAATTTTCTGTAGACCAGCAGATCTAATATGAGGCTTCTGGAAAAATGTAACGGGATTTGAGATTTCTGAAACACTTAACTATACTGTGACAGGTTTTCAAAAGTGGGAAACAGGTATAAAGTGGTATATATGTGTGTGTGTGTGTGTATATATATATATATATACAGGTATATTTATATATATACAGGTATATATATAAAGGTATATTTAACCACTGATATCCATTAACTATTCATACATAAAGAACATACCAGCACCAGCAATGTTTAAAAAACTCTCTAGACTTAGCTACAGCAACTGAGGAATGATGCTGGTGTGGAAATACTTGGTGGCATCAATCCACATCTTATGTTTGACACGTTGTGTATTTGCAAATCTAATACAAGAAAAGACTGGACAATATTTATATGCTTTAAAATGTCTTTTAGTATTTTATTTTGTTTTCAAGAAATCACTTTCATTTTACTTTATTCATAGAGTGAATCCACGCTTGTTAAACCAGCCTAGCAAGTTCAGACTTGATGCCCTTTTAGATAATCTAGAGCATCCTGTGTGCTGCCCAGCTGCTGTTCCAGGAGGGCATGTTCTGTGTCACTTCTGCCATCACCATTCAGAAGACTGAGTTACCCACCTCAGGGTGTCTAAAATGGCACCAACTCTATTTTCAGGCAGTCTAAGTGCTCACTTAGATGTTTATTTCACCTGCATATCTCTTTTAGGTGCTTACCTGCATTCCATTATGAGTTATTCATAGTCTTAAAGTGTTTGATCTCAAAAACACCCATGCAGTGTGGGGAAATACTTTCTTTATTTTAGATATCCTATAGAGGTAAAGAGGCTTTATGATTTCTCAAACAGGAATTACACAGCAGAATAGAGCATTGGTATGCCTAGCCTAGGAGTTTTCCCTTCGCTACTGGACCACTCTTCCCACTGATTTTCCTTTTCTCCCTAGTTAGAAAACTGGCAACTTTTCTCTGGAAGTATTTGGTTACCAAAGCTTTTAGAATGCTATTGTAGCTTGATACACCAAAAGGTCTGATGCACCAAAATGTAGTTGATCAAAAATTATAGAAGTTAACAAAAACTACTGGTTACCATATGGTACTTGGTGTTACCCAAAAAGTTCTAAAAAAGATCTTAGATTTTGTCTTAAGGTAGTAGTGTGATTAGAAATCCAGGCAGCCAATTTACATGAATTGCAATTGTGCTCTGGAGCACCTTTCCCATAATGGAAATCACGTACAAGGTGATCCCCAGCCACCTGGTGTTGCTGTGGCCCCACCTGCTTGGCATTACTAGAAATGTTGCAGGATTGTTATGTTTCACCCAGCATGGCTATGTGTCTGGAGAGAGGTTGCATTGCATCGTCTGTTCCTACTTTCACTTTACTCTTGAGTGCACAAAACTCTTCTGAACAAAAAACTTGGCACTTGAAAGACTTCAAATAGCACTGATACTAAATTTGGATAATTATTTAGTAGTGGTGCTCTAAGGAGAAAGTAGCTGTGTATCTTATCATCATTGGCTTCCCTGAGTTGCTATTTCCCAGTCACTGCAGGAAATCTCAGCCATTTAAACTTTCATTACTTAAATAGTGCACATGGGTGGATTGTAAAATATCTTACTTTTTCGTCGTCTTTTAGTTATGAGACATATGAGAACTAACACATTATAAAATCATGTTACAAAGAGCTTTTGCTTCCTTTTTATTTTAGCAGTGATAGGTATTACAATGGTTTGCCTTGGAGTGGAAGGATCATGGGCCACACTGGTTTTACTGGATTGTTCAATAGTTAAAAGAATATAATGTAAATATATAGTAAAAAAATAGTAAAAATAATATAATGTTTTGCAAAAAGTTTCAGTGTAGGAAAGAAAGAGGCAATAACCAGGTATGTCATATGCTAGTGAGAAATACCCAAGTAAGGAAAATCAAATAGAGAAGCAGTGTTTCAAAGCTTTTGAAAATAGGATGTGTGAAAGGCAGCCTGTTCAGAAATGAAGTGATCAATTTCTTCCTAACGCTCCTTAAGGAATCTTCAGCATGCTTATCCCTATAGCGCAGTCGCTTGTTTAGTAGCTGTGTAGCTGGTAGGTGATACTAGAAGCATCTGTGCCTGGGTAGAGGAATTAAGAAAAAACAAGTAGTTTTCAATATGCTGGGTTTTACTGGATTGAAAACACTTAGGGTAACTTCGTAATGTTTCAAATACACATCATGAAAATATTTGTCCTGCTTGTATTGTTTAACATGCAGTTTTACAATTTCAGTTTTGGTTGCAGAACATGAAATCCAGACCGTTAATATAAAAAGGACTTAGAACATGGTTTTTTAATACTAGTGCCACAGGTGCTATATGACCAACAGCAATTGGGTTTATTGGTGTTGTAAATAAGGCCTCAAAAGAAAAATGCCCCTAAGAAACCATTGCAAAAGTTACACAGGACGCTTTGTCCTTTTTTCCTAAAAGGGCACTGTCTGTCACACGCAGCTTTATCCTACTTTTTTGGCAAAAGAGAGATGCTGCACGCTTCCCATCCCAAAATTGGCTGGTTTGGACCAGAGGGAGTTTGAAATCTTGCTTCCCACTTGGAAATAACTGGCGGGTGGTGATGATGATACCCAAAAGCAGCAGAACTGGCAGGGACACCAAGTGGTTCATCTGTTCCCCTCAGGACAGCAGGAAATCCAAGTGAGAAATGGCTGTGTTGTTTTGCTGTCCCCTTTCTCATGGTCCCTCTGCCTTCTTCCTCAGTGTGAGGTGGACTTACAATGCAAGAAGCTTTATTTTCACTTTTTATAGTTTCTGTAGGAAAATCCTATGAAGGAACTGGGCAGTTACAACTAAACTAGGAAAGCTGCTTTTTTTCGCAGTTAGGGAAAGTTCCTTGTGATGGAGTGTGAAAAAGCAGTAGCACTAGAAGTTGGCCTTTGCTTGGGATCATGTGTTTCTTTGTGTACTGAGTAGATCATCTTTATTTCAAGTGGACAAACTGCTGAAGTGTGAGGTTACAGAGGAATACTTAAGAAGTTTTGAAGTGGTGATTTTTTTCATTTTTCTTCTAAATTAGGCACAAGTTATACAGCACATTATTAACATAATCTTTATTGTATAGTTTAGTCAGGGTACACATGGTTTCCACTCAAGGTGTTTTCCATGTCTGAGGAACTAGGATTAAATCCCTTCTTTCAGGAAAATGATGTTTCCTTAAACTACCTTTTCATGTGCTTTTCCTCCTTCACTGCTGGGTGTTGGCCTGAGGCAGTGGCTGCAGATCTCGGTGACAAGGCTGCATCAAACAGATTACCATCTAGGCAGAATGTTTGCTTAAATTTCTCAATTAAAAGCCAAACTGATGGTTGCAAAGTTGTGAAGAAAATTCTCATGTAGCCTTAGCCATATTGGCCTATCTTGCACAACAAACAGTTTTTTGTTTTGTACCGATCATGGCAAATAAAAAGGAGCAAAAACTGCCTTGAAGACCCTTTTATTTGAGTGTTAATGCAAGAAACAATGTTGTCTACATATTTTTTTAATATGTGAAACACTCAGCATGTGGGTGGAATGTGAAATTTTTACCCATTGTCATGCTTAAGTGATCTAGCTTCTGCAAGAAAGGAGAATTTCAGTTGACCTTGAAATAAAAGCCTGTTAACCTCATAGCCACTTGTTAGATATCAACAGAATTTTTTTAATTTTATTTCATTTTCAACAGAAAAATAATAGGTGTTTATATCCCAAAATCTGTTTATAACTTTGGAATAAACAAGGTGACGTAGTTGTAAAGTATAATTTATTTTGGTGTCACTGATAGATTTTATTTATTTCATAATAAGTATTAATACTTGTGCAGTAGAGATAAATAACATAGTGACCAAAATTGTTACTGAAGAGAAAAAAAACAACATGTGTAAGCCAAATGGCTGCATCTGATACTGAATAGACTTTGAACTGCATGACAAGATCTTTGGAGTTTGTACCTTTCCATGAATAGCACCAACACAATTACTGTAGCTCTGAAGTTATAAGATACCAACTGCTTTCCAGAGGCACAGGTACTCTAAGAAGGACCCGCTGCTTTGTAAAAGCAAAAAATTGGCATAATTTAGTCTTGTTTATTTGCGATTGACCACTGTTCTCACAGCTATTGTTAGGACTGCAAAGTTATCTGTTAAAACTCGTATTATGCAATTGGAACTTCTTGGGCAATTAGCATGGAGCACCGGCTGAATAGGAGACATGATTTTCTCTCCGCTGCTGTATAGTAGCTGTGATTAGATGTGCCTGTATTTCAGTTCTAATTGACTGGCCTCCGTAACTAGACACTGCTCATTAATGAACAGAGACAGACACTTCCTAACCCCATTAAAAAAATAAAAAGGAAGCAAAGAAATGTGCTCAAAAATGAATAAAATTAATTCTGCTTTGATATACTGAATATTTTGGAATAGTGAAATTTTGCATTCGTCGCTATAGGAAATGGCACTGTATACTTGAGAAAGCTATGATTTAAAAAAAAAATCAAGCCAATATTAAAGTATATCTGTGATTCTCTGCAGTCAGTACATCTCCTCTAAATCATACTTGAGGGGTAAACATGTCGAGTGGAGGTAAATCTCCAGTAATAGCCCTGGCAGGACTAACGCATGAGGTTTTGCTAGTTCCCTATGTATCTGCTCAGTCTTTAAGTATATGAATGTGTGGCATCAGTTTAGCTTGAGATGCTCCTTTCTGGACTATTCTCATCTTAATAAAGTCAGCTTGTGTGATATTTCTGTTCTTGCTCTGTCTCTCCTGAGGTATGTCTCATTTATAAGGGAGAAAGAAAATCTCTTCCTTATCTCAGACCAGAAGACACAGGTGTACATATTTGAAGCTCTATTTTACACTGAAATTCTTCAATTTCCAGGAAAAGTGTATTTTTAATAATTAAAATCAGCTAATTTGTTTGAAGATCAATGGTCAGTACTGTAAGAGGATACTGCTAATGATTATTTAAGGCTATTTTCCTTAATAAAGAAAGAAAAAGTAATTTCTGCTTAGTATACAGTATTCTTCTTGATATTTTCCCTTAAAAGAACCGCTAGTACCAGCACATACTGTATCCCTTTAACATGACCAAAAATTTGAAAAGTAGGTATTTTTAATATTTGCTGCCATCTTAATTATTACTTTTTTAAAGCACCACTGTTAGCAGAGGGATTATGAGTTAATAAAAATGTCATTGTATTGGTATATAAAAGACAATATAATTTTCCCAAGGTAATGATTAATGGTGTAAGGCTACATTAACAACATTTAATGCTTATTTCCTACATCTGCTTGATTTTCACTTTTTAGAAATAGCATCACAATATTGTAGCAAGTAAACATGGAAACATTTTGAAGTGATTTACTTTAAAGAAGGAGTAACTAGTGAAATCTCTTGTTTGAGCGTTGATTCTGTATTATGTCACTGTCTTCATAGCAATACAGCTTCACATCAATCTGAATACTGTTTTTAATACCAGATATTAACATTCCCTCGTGCAACTCTACTGAAACACATTAAAAAGTTATTTATTTATCACAGTCTATTAGCTATAGCATTTGGAAAACAGCTCTAGTGCGCTGGTAGGTCATTATTTTGTCAGTATTCCAATCACATACAAGAATCACTTTGGGTGATGGTTGTGGTTTTTTAACCTTTTAAGACATTTTTACTTTGTTCCAAGGCTGCTTTGGGTTTTTATTAGCTGCTTTGATTCCATCAGTATGAACAAGATACACCTCTATAAATTACTGGTTCGCTCAAGCATACTCCTTTGCTTATTTGGAGTTGAGAACTCCGTCAGCCCATCTCATGGGTGGTGGAGCACACTGGAGTGACCTACCACAGCTCGGGCCGTCCTCCTGCCTATCCACCTGAGCTCCTGCAAACTGAGCCGCATCCCATTCAGTGCGGCAAGAACAGCGCTATTGTCGCGGGAAGAAACGTTTGTTTCTGAGGGAAAATTATTCCAGTTCTACTTCTGAATGAAAGACAAGGATGTTATTACTCAAGGGATATTAGGCCTCACTGCTTTTCTGAGAAAACAAATTTGCTGTAACTTTATCTGTAATTTAGTACTTCCACGGGTGCAAATAGAGTCTACATTGTATGGAACAGGAGGCAGGAGTAAGGGTTTGTAAAAGCCGTAGGAGGGTTGGGTAACCATTATATTTTCAAAAGTGACCTTATCAGAGTCATAGGTTAAAAAAAAAAAAAAAGCATTGCAGCTTAATCATTAGCTGTCTGTTTTGAATTTGCTTTAAAATCAGTATTGAAAAAAAATTTCTGTCTCTGTGGAGAATATGGCAAAATTTCAAGTTTCCCAAAAGTGGATGTATGTATTTTGCCTTGACCAACAGCCTACCCAGTGAATGGTTATGGTAAAGGCTACTCAGATCTTTTTCTGCAAGGTTTATTTTTTTTTTTCTTTTTCACAGTAGCAGAGCCTTGCTGTTCTCAACCTCTACTTTCCTGAAGAATATGATGTCAAAATGCTCAAGTAAAATTTCCCCTTTGTTGGTTTATTCTCGATTGTCAGCATTTGAAAGGAAGAAATAAAGTTAATTCTTTAAAACCTTTGTGCTGTATGCATAGGAAAACTTTGCAAGTGGTGATGTTGAAGCTGGCCCAAATCGGGTGTTTTACTTCATCTAAGTTCATTTTTGCAACTGTGTGCTTGTTTGCCGCCTTACGTCCTGATTAGGCAGCAAACGTGCAAACTACTTTCTTTATATTCTTTCTCTTTTTTCTTTTCTTCTTTTTTTTTTTTTTTTCCCTTAATAGAAAAAAATTCCAATCTGGTTCTAGGAGTTTGATCTTGCAGATTAGCAAAGTTAAAGTTAAGAACTTAATGTGGTTTCTAATCATCTGGCAGCTGTCATTAGTGAGTGACAATGTAGTTAATCCCCCCCGACCCACAGTCCTGCTCCTCCATTCTCCCAAAAGCAGACGCAGTCACCTCCAGGCACACTCCCAGCTGAAGCTGGGAGCAGGGAGTGCATATCTGACCCCAGGATCTCTGAACCTGGAATCTATGGTTAGTATGCTTCATTGCCTCCGGATCACTGCGCTCACCCTTCTGCTCCTCTACTTACAATGTCTAATATGCCTAATTTAAATTAAATTATTTTAATTAAATCATTCAACTGTTTCTCACAGTGCAGGATAGTGCAGAACTGTAGCTGATGGTGTTTTAAATCAGGTGTCTCGACTTGATCAGAACAGAGTTAGCCAGAGATGACTGTGGATTCTGGTGCAGGCAGAGCAAAAGGTGTATGTGAAAAGACAGTCACAAATTAAACTAGAACTGGGAGTCACTGCAATTACTCTTACAAATAAATACAACAGTAGCATTCCTGCTGGTTTATTTCTCTCAATGTTGTGCCACAAGCCCAGGTTTCACAATTTGCAGAGAAGGCGAAAGGCTGAGCAGGGAGTTTGTGATTTCTGGATGGAAATAAAGCTCATCTTGGTTTATCTCCTGACTTGAGCAATCCTGTCATTTGCCAGTCAGCGAGTGTAATGAATTCTCTGCTGCATCACCAGCCAGAGTTTTTCGTAGGTAACCCCTCCACAGCTGGTGATACTGCACTGTGGTACTCCGAGGCTGGTATTTATTTTATTTTCTGCAGACATCCACTCTTTCTCACATCTCTTCTATGAAAAACCTGAAATATTTTCCTCCCTCAAGTTACAGAGAGAACACCCAAAACCCTGAAGTATTCTGATGCAGGAGGAGTGCTTTAAAACAGCCTGTCTGTGCTTTAAAATGTCGTTATAGACTAATTAAATTCTGTTGTCTGCCTGGCAATGACAAATATGGCACTTCTTTGAGATCACTTCAAGATCTGGATGGTAGAACCAACACCCCCACGCACCTCCAAAGTACCGGACTATCTACTTGCGCTGTGATGGATCTAGTCTCTGCTGACTTTTGATTTTTAGAACTGGTAGTAGAATATAAAATATAAATTGGTTAAAAAATGACAGATTATTTCTGGGGGCATTTTCAGTGTTCACCTTTATGATAGTTGCATTTTTTTAAGGTAATGCAGTTTAAAAATCATTTTAAGTTTCCCAACACGAGGGAAAGAAATGAGATATTGGATTCACAAACAAAAGCTTTATTGGTTTATGACAAGTAATCCATCTTTTTGCATTAGTGCAGCATTCTACCCCAGATTATTTTTCATAATTGATAATTTGTGAGTCATATATTTGTTATCTATTCTTTTATGGGTTTCTAAATAGTGAATGATGTCAGAGGTCATCAAGCTTTCATAAAGGAAATGTTTTTTATTTCATTTTTTAAGTTTTGATTGGTGTTGTGAAGAACATTGTGGATGTTTCAGGGAGAAGTACAAAGAAAAAAAAGTGATAGCTGTATTCCTGATAGGAACTTCATGCAAAATAATGTTACAGCAATTCAAAGAGGAAATGAATGTTAGGACACACCAGTACCAGAGCAGGGTAAAAATGTTTAACCAGAATTATGTTACACTAGAAGTCGGTTATGATTTATGTAATAGTGATGAAGTTTTAAAAGCTGGAAATGCAAGTATTGCATATGCATGCAGCAAAATTCAGAGTTATATTTGCATGTGACTGATTAATTTTGATTTTTTTCTTATCAGAAATATTTTTACCATAATCAAGAAGTCAGTGTTTTCCTTCTACCTTAAAACTAGGGGGGTTGTAGTCATGTGCCATCCCCACTTTTGGGAAGAATGTAATATTGGTTACTGATTAAGAAAAGCTAACAAGGCGAGAATAGACTATCTTTGCCTCTAAAATATTAGAAGACACCAAAATTAGGTTATATGGTGATACACTAGTTTGTAACAGGCAAGTAACTAATAAAAATATGTGGGCATATGATTTAAAATTTGGTTAGCATGATGAGAAAGGAACTTTTTCCTTTACTAACATTTCTCCAGCAACCAATGAACATTGCTACTAAGCTAAGAGTCTTCTGATGCAATTAAAAATAAGGAGAACTCAGTAAAATATGAGTAAGTTCAATCAGTGGGAAAGACAACTTAAAATAATTTACAGGCAACTATATAGGAGACATAGAGTGTTTTTAAATTAATTAAATATTAATTTCAGAGCAATTTGTTATGAATATACTGTTACAGCTTGTGTGGTTCTCTCTTCAACGTTCATTTAAATGTCTTCTGAACAACTTAATTATAGTGAGACATTTCTATTAAAAAAAATGATTCAGGATTATCTTTTAATTAAAATAGAATTGAGCTAATTTAATTGTGATGTGATTACATTATTATATGTAGAATGTCATTAAAATAATGTAAACAATTTTTTCCCAATTTCTAAAAATATAAAAAAGAATAGCTGATATATTTTGGTACAACTGTTCTTGAAATTTCACCTGAAAATCATGAGTAATTGAATATTTTGCAAAATAATTTGAATCTCAAATCAGTAACAATATTAATAGGCTTAATATATTTTATCCCTAAATAATTGGTTGCCTAAGAATAAAGCAAAAGTTATATATCGTTACTGAATAATTTTTATTTCATTCTGTAGTATACATCAATACTCGTGATTTTTTTTTTAACAAAACCTTCTCTTCTT
Source organism: Aegotheles bennettii (assembly GCA_013398125.1). Classification (NCBI taxonomy): domain Eukaryota; kingdom Metazoa; phylum Chordata; class Aves; order Caprimulgiformes; family Aegothelidae; genus Aegotheles; species Aegotheles bennettii. The sequence continues at coordinate 146,146 of VZRW01011127.1, forward strand.
TTTTTTTTTTTTCTAAGAATATTTCTAAGCAAGCTGGAGTTATTAATGTATCCTAACTGTTTCAGAAAAGTACTTTAATCTAGATGCTTTGTTCCACTGGGACTGTAATATAAAGCATTTTTTCAGCTCATCAGATTATTAATTTTGAATATCGTAATTATTTTATACAAATAAAAATGTATCTTGACATTTACTCCCTGAAACTTATTCAGAACTCAGACAAATGGACACAAAAAAGACTCATTTTTAAATTCCCCCATTGTAGTGATATTAAAATGTACTTGTGACAGGGTGATGTCCTTGTATCACTATGGGTATAAAAATGCAGGCTTTAAACACAGAAGTGATGAATTCTATATCTGGAAGGAAAAATATTCACAGTTATTACTCTGTTATGTAATATAAAATGCTTTTAATAATCTGTGTCTTTTTTTTTTCTGTTTTTATACTAGTTGTGAAACTATTCCCCCCTGAAAAAAAATAAAATAAAAGGAAGAAAGGATGTCAGAATTTAAAAAAAAATAAAGTAAAAGACAGAAGAATGTACTACTTTTGAATTGCATGGCTTGCCTGAATCTTAGCCAATCATAAGTGCAGGAGGACGCTGCTGCTACTGCTGCTGCTACCGTTACCGTTATCTGCTGGCTGTACACTGCAGTGGTGTCTGCGGGGTGGTGGGCACACCGTGGGGACCCTTGTTCTGAAAAGTGAACAAACCGAGCCCGTGCTGTTACATTTGCATCATTTAAGTTCAATTCAAATCAGTTGGGCTGTCCCCAGCAGTAAACTTACTCATGTGCATAAGTATTTGCCCTATCTACCTGCTAGGGGAAGAGACGAACATGTAAAAGATGCAGGGAAGAAAAAGTATGCACTTAGGTTAATGGAGCTTCCCATGCATCTCTTCGTTATCTCAGGAACATTGAAAATACTGTTGTATTTAAGCTATTGTAAGTAATCCTCATTACGGCTGCACTGTAAAGCATTGATTACACAAGGGATATAGGATAGAAATATATTTATTATGATAACAAATACTTCCTGTCTAGCAACGTAATGTGTTTACAAGACCAGGCATTAGCTGTGATCTTTCAATGTGAGCTTTCGGTAGTTAGGCAAAATAACTTGTCAATAAAAATATGTCTGAAATACATACATGTCAGAAGAGTGTAGAGGTTATTTACTTTTTATTGTGTAAAAAAGAAAGTTAGCCTATTTTTCATTATGTTGGAAGTGCTTTAAATATAGAAAACCAGAAAAATATAAGTAACATTGTAAGATTTAGGATTAAATTGGGTTAACTGAAAATCCTCACGATTATGGATTTTTAAAAAATTACAGTAAAACATATATTCTTTAGCCTTGAAATTAAGAAGGATTTAGTTTAGTCATAATGCTAGTTCTGTGCTATTTCCTGATATAAATAGGGTCTTTTTTTCCTAATCTCCCTGCATGCCATTCCCCACTCAAGCCTGTAGGTAGCACCCTTGCATCGCACAAAAAAATCACTGCCTTTACTGAGACACAATTACTATTTAGGTCGGGAAGTCTTGTGCAGACCTCTAAATGTAGCCGGTACTATTTGCATAATTTCCAGACTTTGATGACAATCTGTGATCTTAAAACAGTAGCCTAAAGATTACGCATTAAGTTGTTTGGCCTTGTGACTCACTCCTCTCTTAAGGCATATCGTTTTTTGCTGTGGGATGGATGGAGAAAGGCACAACAGATCCCTCTCATGAGGAACCTCAGAGGTACAACGTTCTCTCATAATTATTTGTTTTAACATACTGTCCGTCAGGTATTAATACATGTGCATAATTCAGTGCTTCTGTTTCATATTTTCTTCTCTGTTCTGCAAAATACGTGACACTCATGGTCTCTTTTAGCTGTTGGGCAAGGTAAACTCTACGATTGGAAACAAACCATTCATCGTCCTCCCTGTGGGCTTGTTCCAACAGTTACTCAAGTCACCAACTCTCCCCAGAGTTGCTGCTCACTTGGTGGTGACTGAGTTTCACCGAAACCACCGCAGTGCTGGATCAGGGTGCCCCAGGAGGGTGTAGATCCCACTGTCAGTACTGGGGAAGTGGCCCCTTACTGATGCTGCTGTTAATCGCTTTTTCAACTTGTAAAATATGCAATAGTAAAAAAAATAAAAATAAAAATAAAAATAGAAGGTAGGCATTATTGTTAAATCCAGGGCTATTCCGATATAAAATTTCTCTGTAAATTATCTTTAGAGTGTAACTTTTTTTTTTTTTTTGCCTCAGTTTATGCTTCATAATATCACTACTTCCATTTCCAGACCCAGTGACAAAGTGAACTCTCCTTTTCCTTTGGAGTTGCTCTTCTGTCACTTAGTGCAGAACGTCTCTGGGTTTATTATTTTCTTCCTGGGAGGTTGTACCAAAGAAGATGTGGTTTTCACCCTCATCCATGACCACGGTATGCTGAATAAAACTGTTGATGTTTACTCTATTTCACTAGGGTTGTATTTAATTTTACTGAGATTCAGTAAGCAGGGTTTAACAAAAAAAAAATCCATACAAAGCTCTAGTTAATGTACAAGTTAATTATTTTATCTGTGCACTGGACTGGGATATTTGAGAAGGGAACACAACCTCTGAGAGCCTCCCGTGAACAAACTGGTTTTTATTGTATTGTCTGAATGCTTGGTTGTGTATTAGAAGCGGCGAAGTGCGATGCAGGTGGGAGGGAACTAACCTTTGACTCACTGTAGCAGCAGAAAAAGATCAGGACTATCAGCATGGGAGTTTCCAGCCTTTCCCTTTCTTGCTAGAATAGAAGGCATTTTTGTCGTGCAGGAGAGAGGCACAGATTGAATTCCCACACACACCGAGCCAGTCTTTGTCTGGGTTTTTTTTTTTTTAAATGCAAACCTCCTCATCTTTCAAATTGTTACAGGAACCCAAGTATTTAAAAAACTGCGAAGAGAGTGGGTTTTTTTATTGGTTGTTTTGCCTGGGCAAGTGCTGCATGGTTAACAAGAAAAGGTAACTTGTTTTTGAAGGCCCTGCTTCAATTTGTCGTGTCAGTGGCCAGGTTAGAAAGGCATCTGCTGTTCATAGCAAGTGCTCATATCATAACTCGTTATACAAGGGAGTCGTTTTCCAGCACAGGGGTCCCTTAGGGAAGCAGGATGCCTAGGACAAGGACCCCACCATGACTGACTTGTGTCAAACCAAAGCACATACTCAGACAGAAGGAGGAAAAAAAAATGTGTGAGGGAAGGAGACTTCTCAATCTATAAATTAAAAAGAAAATAAATCTTGTTTCAGTATATTTTTTTTTTAATCTATTACAACCTCACAGCAATACACAATCTCATGTCAGATATTTTATATGCAGCTCATATGTAGGTATCAATTTGTGTAGCAAGGAAAAGCTACTTGTGTACAGCCATGGCTGGTGGTTTTTTCCTGTGTATGGCATTCTCTATGTTTCTGTTCTCAGTGTGTGGAAAAAATAAGACTTTACAAAACATGACAGGAAGCCATTTAACTGCTTGTCTGGAGGATATGCTGTAAGTTCTCTTTTTTAACTTTTCACAGTTAGATAGCAGTAGGTAGAAATCTGTTGGGGTCTGTGGCAGAAACATTACAGAGAAATACACTTATATGCCTCTACAGTAGATTCCTCTAAACTTAAAAGAAAATCTCAAGTGAGAGTATAAAACAATGCCTCGTGATAAACTTATGCTAAAACTGCTGTAGTGCAATTTTGGTTTTTCTACCCTGTTTTCTCTTAATGCTTTTTTTAAAGTGAACTAATTATTTTTTATGAATTATTCAGAATATAAATACTACATAGCTCTCATTGTGCATTGCATTTTGCAGTGGTGTAAAACTTGCATTTCACATATAATCGTGAGCAATACCTTAAGAAAAGTAGGCATTTTTACTGTTTTAAGTCATTTAAAATTTACCTGGTAATCTATTTTAAGATGTTCTGTCCTATGATGACATTCAAGCAATTAGATCAGACTCTTTTTCAGTAAAGGGCAGGCTCAGTCCATGCGAATGTGTTTACCTGAAATATTCCTTCTCTTGGGGAAGAATATCTCCTATTATCAGGAAGGTCCACTGAGTGAAGAACCAGCGATTTGTCACTGTCAAGACACAAGATCAAATTTTCAAAGGAAAAAACTGGAATGCAATCACAAGCTTTCACGAAGCAGACACTGAGTATTGTGGTCCTACTTTTAATGTATTTTTCTTTTTGAAATCTGACACAGATAAACATTATTGAAGTACTGTTTTAGGGGATTACTTGTATTACTTTGTTGTGTGATGCAAAAAACCTGAGGCTGGATTCTGTTTTTATTAGGCTACTTTTACATCAGGATTTTAACTGTGTTGGATTCTCCACTTGCTTACACCCTCTTTTGATCAAGCTTCATGTATTTTGTTGCTGAGACCAGTTTTCTGGGGCAGACTGAAGGTGACACCATTGTCTTAGAGGAGAAATGATGATGTGCTTTAGCAATGGTTCTTTCAATCTGTTCGAGTCGGTGCTGACAGGATCCAGAAGTCACTGCTTTCTGGATTTCTGACCTCGGGAGGGCTGTGGCTGGGTCTCCACCACCGTCTGCAGTTCTGTCATTTCTGTGGTATTGTCCCGGCTAGGAAAAGGATTTCCAATTTCTAGTGTTGGGGTGCTGTTGCCTGAAGTTGTAGTATAATGGAATAAAGGTCCAGAAGAAGCCAGTTCTTTGTGATCTTCAATCTTTGGTCTTAGTGTGGTTGTATTTTACAGTGGGACGTAAACACTGCTCTGTTTTGGGCTTTCTGCTTGCTGAAATAGCTGGATCCCTTTGGGTTATTTGTGCCTTCATAAAAAGAAGGTCACCAGATTTTTTTTCAGCCATATGTATTGAGAAATCTAGTAACTAGGAGCCTCTACTGTAAACATTCAGCTATTTAAAAGCAATGAGGTGTTTTTTGGAAACCTCACAGTTCTTAAAAGTTACTACAAGTTGATCTGTGAAAGACCTTTCTTACACCAATCCTTTCCAATTTCCCCTCGATCCGTGGTGTTTGCGCAGAAGTTACCACCCATTTTAAGGAAGACGAGATGCAATCCCACCGAAGAAACCTTAAAATTATTTTATATTTTTTTATGAGTTCTTCAGGATTGAATCAATAACCTTGTGTTCCTGTTTTTAAAATTTTTTGCCAGTTGGTTACTGAACTTTTTACTAACCTGAAGTCTTCAAAAGAAAATCAGTCGACACTATCACGTTTTAACTTGTCCTGTTCACAGACTAGCAATCATTCTACTCTGAAATTAAATATCTTAATTTCTGCCATCATTCAGTGAGTTTGCTACCTAGCTTTTCTGTTTGTGCTAGGAAAACATCTACCTGCAGATGCAGAAATAGCCCCACATTTTAGGTAGCTTGAGCATAATCATGGTTAATGAGACTGTAATTAGCAAAACAACCTCTCCAAAATTGCTTTTTATTGTTCTAAACCTTGCTTCTGTTTATACAGATATTAATTGGAATATCCTTCTGTTACTTGTCGCTTACTGGGAAGATCAAATGATCCTTCCAGTAAAAAGTTCAGTTTAGTTTTTCCCCTTACTGGGATGAAAACTAGTGGTTCCCCTTCATCCCAGTTACCCATAACAAACCCTGCTTTTCTCCCCACATTGTTAGCTGTAACTGACCAAATGGTGAAGCGTTCGTTCATTCTCCTGCCCATGTTCTTTTCTCAGACCATTTATGATGATTTCTTTCTAACAAAAGAAAACGTCAATAGTTGTTAAGAACTGCATAGAGAAGGAGGTGAAGTGCAAGACAGCTGGCAGTGAAACCAAGTGGCTGTCTAGTGGTGGTCCCAAATATGAGAACAGGAGATAAAAGTTTGGTCCCTGCCTGACCTTGGACAATCAACTCAGATTCTGCTGGACTAAATTTGCTAAATTTGCTAAAGAGTAATGGCTTGGGTTTCCCGCTGGTTGCTGTTAGACCTTCAGAGGCACTTAGCAAATAGAAAGTGACAGTCACCTCACTGTCACAAACAATGCCTGCTTGCTGTGGTAACAATGTTGGAACACAGGGCGAGTGCCATAGGAAATGCAGATTGCTCAGGTATTACCCAGACACGAACTCCCTTACCTCAATCAGGTTTTGGCTGGGTGCTGGTTGTTCACAACCAGCTGGAAATGGTCCCTTTTCTGAAGAAGTCAAACAACTATGGCCCTACATGGTGTCCAGCAGAGACAGAGCTTCACAGCTTTTGATGGTTAATTATGATTGAGAGCTTGTAGTTTATCCAGTGCTTTCCAAAATTTACAGTTCTGGTTGTATATTTTAATGCTTCATCTTACTGAACTCTGAAACTTGACATGTTGGATGTAGGGAATCAATTTTCTGTTTCAGATCTGCAAATCTAACTTGGACAATACTCTTGTTAATTAAGGAGGATCGTCAGTTTTTAGATTTGTTTCACATTCCCATACAGTAGGTAGTCTTGTTCCCCTCTACCACAAACACATCTGATACTCTGATGTTTGTTGGGGTCTCAAGCATGAAGTCAAGCCCAAAGCCTTCTCCATGCTGTTGGCAAGATGTCAACCTTAGTATCAGATCTTGAATGTGTTGTTGCTGAACCACATGGAGATGCCTGAGGACACAGCTGTTGCTGGCCCAAACTGTAGCTGTGCCTCTGTAGCCATACTTTCTTGGGCAATGGGATGTGCAGAAGTGAAGCCCAGTGGGGCACACCCCGAAGGTGCTATAGAGGCCACCTCAGTTTTCCTTGAATGCTTCTGTGACCCTTCTGTATTCCCCTGGTTTCTATTCTTCCTTTAAACCTTTTGTTGATATGTGAGCAGTCTTCAGGTGGGTTTTTTTCAGTCATGTCTGTTTTATTACTCTTCAGTCATATCTCTGAACTGTCCATGAAATAACTAGAGCTAGTAGACCAGTGCAGAAGTGCATGAGGTCTTTGCAATAATTTCAGTTACTATTTAAGAGTAATAAAAGATGTGTAGCTGTGAACATTTGGAAATGTGCTTTCACATCCTATGTTTGATATGACATTACGTTATTTCCTTTATGTGTGTGTTAAGAAGGTGGAAGTTAGGAAATGACATCACACTTCGTCTCATAACAAGAAAATTGGATGGAAAAGAGGATTTAGTTGGAGCAAAAGAGAAAGATAAATACTTCATTTTCTCATGTTACGTGGTTTCAAGCCAAGTTGTTTTCACATATAAATATATAAATATTTTAAATAAAAAAAATCACATGCAACGTAATACCTATCTGGTTTCACCTGAATTTTAGTTCACAATAATTTCTAACTCAGCAGGCAGTATTGGTGTTACAGGAATACACCTTATTAACAGACCTTTACCCATAAGGAAAAAAAAATCTTGTTTGTAACTTGGAGCAGAGGGTGTTAGTATTGACTTTGTCAAAAGCAGCATTAAAATAAAGAAGAGGNTAGAAAGCTGGAGCCGCCAAGTGAATCTGAGCCTGTTTATTTCACGGCTACTTTTTCTCTCTCTCTGAACGTTTAAATAGACCTTTTCTTTCCAAGTCTATTTAAGCAATGCAAGACCTAAATCAATCCTAAGTGGCAACCACTTCTCACAGTGTTGTGTGTGGCTGTGTGTTAATTAGCTGAAATAGATTATCCCCTGGTGTGTGGCTCAGTGTTTGTGGTAACTTTTAGTGTGCATAGTTTGCAGTGGATTTCATGTTTATTTTCATGTACTGAGGCAAATTCTCAGTATGTCTTCAAATTATCTCCTTGGGGGTGTTTTTTCCTGAGCTAATCCTGACAGACTCTCCCTGCCAGATATGCCCATCATCAAGAACAGGAGAACGCTACACATACAGGAACCTCTGTGCTTGGGGCTGTATGCAAATTTAATGCCCAGCTCATTTCTGTTTCTCTTACATAGATGACAGACATTTCAACAATAACTTTCACATTTCCCCATGGAAATCCCATTGTATTACTGTATGTATATGAGTGCATACATGCATTTACTTTGTGTACGTGATTGAATATGATAGCAGGAACACCTATACTTTTAAATATGTTTTATGCCCTTTTTCTGTATTTACATTTAGATAAAATGTATGTAAGAAAGCTTGTGTCAGGAATGCAGTCATCAAACAGCTCTTTATCAGAGATGTAGCTAGATCCCGGGCACACTTATCAGATACTAAAAAATAGATAGGGTGGAAAATGTGGTAAACAAGAAATTGACACTGAAATAATTCTACAGCATTTGGGAGTTTTGTGCCTTCATACAGCGGTGAGAAGCAAGAACATAGGAAATCAGTTTTTGTTTTCTGGTGTTTGAAGCAGGCACAGTCAGAGCAAATGATATTCCAGCAGTTGCAAATAAAGCTTTCTCCAGGTATGTCACAATTGTCATGACTGAAATGAGTTCTGCCTGGTGCTGCAGGTTTTGGAAGATCTGGGAATAGCTGAGGAGCTACGAACTTATTTTTTTCTGTATTAAAGTCAGTAATGGCAGTGTGGGCACTTGGACACCAACATTTGTATATAGATACTGAAATAGAGTGACTTGCCTGTCAGGGGTGCAGCACAGCATAGACACAGTCCCTCCCTTCTTCGTCTGTGTTTGCTTCTCTGTGCACGTGTCCATCTTCCTGAAAGAAATTACAAAGGATACATCCTTGTCCCAGACTGGGAAATGGGACACACGCCTGAAACCAACATTTGGTTATGCTGTTTTATCTGTTTAAACGTAGGTAGCACAAAAGTCACTCTTTAGAAGACTTTTGAAACAGAGATTCCAGAAATATGGAAAGAGGTTTTAAAATTATTTTAAGAAAGAGAATTCATACAGACAATAAATACTTTTTCTTTTGTAATGAGAAATATTCACTCAAATTCCTGGTCTACCTGTATGCCAAAGTTGTGGTTCAATAAATCTTTTCTCAGTTAGTTGTTCGTGTTGCATTTTAGGGCTTAAAGAGACATCATTATCACCATACTATTTTTTACTTTAGTATACCATTAGAAAACTTGTCCTGCTTTTTTTTTCTGCTTGAGGTGGGAATGACAATTTTGTGGTGCTGGTGTGCAGAAGAAAAACAACAAAAAACACCCACCTACTAAAATTTTCAAAGATTGCCATCACAGCTCTATAAGTTCTGTAAAACTAATAGTAATATATTCAAGTATAAAAATACACTATAGAAGTAGTTCAACCAATTATCTTTCTTTTTATTCTTAGAAACAAAATTGTTATTCATATGGAGAGATATAGCTAAACCTATGTGTAGATGTAGTTGCAAAATCCATATGTAAAAATTTGGTTTTCTGCACTTTCTGACACTACTTGCTCCAAAGTTATACGAAGAAAAATTAAAAAATGCATCTCACAATTGAGGTTCATTCAACATAAGATGTTATACCTTGTAATTTTTAATGTTATTTCACAAATAATGAATACTACTATGTGATACTACTGAATAGTATGTAATAAAGTGACAAGATTGAAAGAAGTGATATAATTATCTGATGGGGTTTTGACACTGCCTTTATTTTTGTAACTGCATAGATTGATTAGTTTTAAAACATAAGGAGTACATACAACTTTCCAAAACGTCTGTTGCTTCAGCATGTTCTTACATTTATTGGTGTTACTTCTCTTTTTCACCTCATTACTATGCCCTCCTTTGTTTCAGATTGTATTTCTTCTGTTGCCTTCTTCATCTTTTATGGTACTGTATAATAACTTGCTACACCGCTAGTTCTCAAACTGTGATTTGTAGTCGCTTTCCATAGCAAGTGCTTCCCAGTTATAAATCCATATTAAACAGCATGTATTTAAAAGTTTGATGATAAGGATGTGTGGTAGTCTGGAAGAAAACGTGACAACTTAAAATGGGCTATCATTTCAAAAGCTTGAGAAGCAGTGCTCTAGGCAGTACGGGCTCACAGAGGTATAGCCATGTCTTGAACAATTCGAAGGTAAGGTGAATAACTCGCTCATGGTGTGCTGTCTCATCCTTACATAGCCTGCTTCACAGTCAGAACATGGTAACGCTGAAACAAAAGAAGTCATCCAAATTTCTTGGGGGAGGGAGGCCTTAGGGAAGATGGCAGTGACTCCTAAGGCACATCTTGTGCAAGCACTTCCTCGCGGTTGCTGCAGGTTAAGGGTTTTATGCTCTGCTGTTACAAGCTATAGCAAGGGTTATGTCTTGGGACTTAGGGCACCACGTCATTTATTTTGTTTTCCACCTGTGTAATGGTCAGTACACACCGTGGTGGTCTGTTTCCTGGGAGTTGTACTGTTCTTTAACATATGTGGCAAAGCACTATTGGGACATTTCAGGTAGAAAAGTGGTATAAGCAAGCCTGGAAGGATATGAAAAATTCTCTGCTGCTTTCACAAGATTTGTGTTTTGTTCCAAAAAACACTTTCTACATTGTTTTTATACCTTACTGACAACTCTTCAGTGTTAAATTATTCACATTCCCTCAGTATAGAAAACTTCATTGCAGTGGGCCTTGATGTAACATATTGGATGATACATATAAATATTTGAAGAATGTATTTACAGTGTTCTGGACAGTAATTACTAAGTAGAGTTTTAAGAAACTCGTGTAGTTTATGGGTGATTTTGCAGGATGGAAGGGCATCCAGCCAGATTTTCACTGGGGTTTGTTGCCTTTAGCATGATAAAAAGCCTGTAATGTTCAGAGAAGATGGTAAAATACTGATCACTTGTAGCTAAATTTGGAGTTTTATCTGTGTTTACGCATATCTATAAAGTCTTTTTCTTGATGTTTTCATACAAGGTTTCACAATTAACTACTGACTAGTTAACTGTAGGTGCAACATCAAAACAAAACCCCCATAACTCTTTAATACTGTCTTACGCACTCTGAAATTATGTAGGAAAAAAAGGATACTCTACTAAAGCAAAGGGAATAAGACCAAAATAAAATTTTCCATCCCTGTCTGTAAAATTGTAGTTGTTTTCTTTTCAATAAGAGTAAATGGTATGTATCATTTTCACCCAGGCAGAACAAGTACAAATTAGTAGGCAGCTCTTTCTACTTTGTCTCATTGCTTAACTGTGCAAAGATGTAAATGATCAAATGAGGCACAAGCAATGAAACCTCATCCCAATAATGGTATTACTAAGTCATGTATGTGGCCAAAAGGATCTATGTAAAAGGTGTAAAAATGGAATTATAAAATGTATGGTGGAAAGATTACTGTGCCATGTAAACATACAGTTGCACTGTGTGTCCATATATATAAAATTATGTATGCATATTATGCATATTTATTTCTTTATTTGTAGCTCATTCATTTCTGTTTCCAGTTGGTACGTGTTATTTTGATGCCATAACAGGTATCTTTCACCTATGGTAATGTCCACCTCACCAGTATTTAAAAAAAAACAAACTGTGAAATCAGACATCAATATGTCTTTACTAGTTAAATTCCATTAAGGTTTTTCAAAGACCCAAGAAGAAGTTTCATGCTTTTAAGAGGTGAAGAGAGACTGTAAGAAAGGACTCTTGGTAGTTTGTTCTATTTTGGACTAACCGTGCAGCTGTGAAACCGTTAATGAGGAAGACAGCTTTTGTGATTATCTCAGATCTCCACAGAGACTTTTTCCAATAACTTGGATCCTGTTCTGGTTATACACCCAAATTCCTTCTTTCTGCCTGATATTTATTATTTCAGCACTGCTGTCTGCAATTAAGATCTGTCTGTAATCTCCTCTGTTGTCTTTGACTTTGTCAATTCTAGGGTTGAAACTCTTCATTGAACCAATGTAGTAATATATTTGTTTCTGATTTAGAAAAAATATATGTTTGTGCTCACTTTAAAATATTTACAACCATTTTGAGGTTGTATTCCTACATTTTTAAGCTTACTGGGACCTTCTAAGAAGCAGTCAAACTCTGATGTCGATGTTTTGCCTGTTGTTATGAGAGAGAAGTTGAATGTGCCCATCTGGCTACCATCTTCTTCTATACCCTCCTTTTTCCTACTGGTAGCCTTGGTGCTCCATCCTGAAGCACCAATGGCTGCAATTGGTTCTCTGGAGCCAGTTTGAGGGGGAAGAATACATGCAGGAACCCAGAGATAGAAAATCCCCCATGTTTTCTTTCTCCTCTCCAGACAAGATAAAGGAATAGGGATCCAGATTTGAAAATAGGGCTTTTTGTTGGGGAAGGAGGAAGGAAAGGGAAAGGCACCACATTAGAAAGGATGGGAAAGGAGACAAGGTAAGGTTCTGCTGAGCATCATGACAATCTGGGAAGAGAGGCAAGAACAGGAGAAAGAGGACAGTGCAGTTCATATGGTGAGAGCCAGCAGCAGAGGGTGAGCCAGTTTCCTTCCATGTAAGTTAGGTAACCTAAGAAAAATAGACAGAAAAGAAGGGAAGGACATCAACCAGGGCTGGTCGGAGGTTTGGTGAGAGTGAGCAGTAGAAGAGTAGAGTGATCTGTACCTGCTGGAATACACTTCCCTGAAGAACAGCTGGCTGAATTCCTGAGTCTTGCAAATAGCTTTGGTGGGCGCTGGCAAAACATTTTGTTCGCTTCCAGTTGCTGTTGTGGAGATAGTGACCAAGCACTGCCATTGTGCAGAGCATTACCTCAAGTGGCAAGCACTGAACTGCAGCTCTGAAGAGCCCAGGCCTGCCCACAATCCATCAGTTTACTCCAGTGTGACAGGTCAGTTTGGCAGTACACTGTAGGATTTTTTTAAATCTCAGCTGAAACTACCAATGTCTTCCTCTCCCTAATGCCAAGAAAAGCTCAGGTGGAAGTCAGGTACTGAGGAGTTAGGGAAGGAAGGAGTGACCTCAAGTCTGCTCTTTTGTGTATGAATAAAAATAGAAGGTCAGTAATTATACCATGCATACTTCAGCTGCTTCAGCTATGACAGAATCACAAGGTCAAGTTTCCATCTTGGGTTTTCGGGGTTGTTATTGTTTGTTTTGCTAGCAAGGCAGTAGTGAGTAGGGAAGTGAGGTTTTTCACAAGTGTGTAAATCAACTAAGCATTAGTGATTATGTGTTTGGAAAAAAAAATGTACTCTTTTGCCTTAGGGATGACTTCTTGTTGTGTTTCAAAGGCCCATTATGATTAATAAATGCATTAGAACTTCTATAAAATTGCAACAAATGTTTTAGAATGGGAATTGGTAGACAGCTTAATAATGAGAGTTTCTGTAATACCACATCCATCTGTTTTGGTTTGACTGAAAGATTCTGAGACTTGAATAGGCTGCTAAGGTATAGAAACCATATACTTATAAATCCCAGTCTTGAGTTATGCTCACTTAAATCTGTGAAACAGCTAATTCCAGAGTTTGGTCCTTTCAAGGAGAATACTCCTCTCCCTGGGGTGTGTAGCACATTTTAAACACACACAGAAAAATCTGTCCTTGTTTTGACACGGCTGCTCTCATTACTACATTATTTTGCAAAAAAAGGTTGAGAATGTAGCAGTGGCTATTAAGAATGATGATACACTGTTCTGTAGATAGCAATAAAATACTCTGCGTTCCCCTATTCACCTTTTAAGGATGTGCTTTGAAATGAGCATCTATAAAATGTACTATTCTTCACTGGTTAGTAAACATTATTGATGATGCTGCTGGCTCAATAAATGGTTTTTTAGAGCTGTGGAACATTTCTATGTTAAAGTGTGGCTAAACATTGGAGTGGCAGACGTCTAAATAAATGAAGTGTAATGTTGCTGAAACAATGAACTACTGAAAGGTGAGGTAGATTCTATGAAACATCATATATTTACAGTGCACAACCACACTTCCTGCAAGCTATTACAGCATGGAGAGAGATGAATGTAAAAAGGGAGACAGCTTGTATTGCAGCATTTGCTGGCTGGAAAAAGTAACTATAAAAACAATAGGAAAGTTGCCAGGGCACACCTCTCTGTGCTAAATATGATTTAATGCAGTTTGTGGAAATACAAGTATAATTAAATTTATTGCAGAGAAACAATTGGAAGGGCATGGTTGTTTTTTAATAGCATGAAAATATACTTTTCCCTGCAGAAGCATTACCTCAACAATAGCAGCAGGAAACAGTTTTCCACTTAGGATTATAAGAAGGAAAATCTTGTTTTGTTGAATTTATTTGTCTTGACAAATTACATTATAGGTTATAGATTAAAAATTTTATTTCTCAATATATCTGGCAACAGTGAACCATAAAATCAGATTAAAAATCTCAAAAAATTTTGTAGGCTGTTTAATTACGTAGTATGCTGTTTCTTTGTTTTGGATGGGCTGTGCCCTCTCTTGCTTACTGGTGTCCACAGAGCCTGTGGTTACCCCTATGAACTTCTGAATGTTGGCCACCTTTATTTCTCTTTCAGCTTTCACCTCACCTCTGTTTTTCCAGCACCTTATATGAATGGTTATTTAACTCCAGCTAGAATCTAAGGGGTTTTTCTATAGCTTATTAACAAAAAAGAAATCACTTTCGTTTTGCAAGGCTTTGACATGCTTTTTCTTCATGCAGCAGCTCTGGTTTCCCTGAGAGGTCAGTTGAGTAGGCATTGAAAGAAACTTTTCACAAGACCAAAAGTGCCTCAGCCATCATTAGGTGTGACTAGCATATTTCTTAAGCAGGTATCTGACTGCATTTCTTATATAACTCCCAATAGTTCAGGATGTTGCTCTTGCAGGAGATGCTGTATGAATGTGGTGCCACTCCTCAAATGCACCTGAAAGGAGCTTGGCAGACCAGAAGAGTCGAGCAAAGCATTGAAGAAGTAAACTCAGCTAAAGACTGAATGGTGATACAGTAGTATCTATCTATCTCAGTTTTGTTCTAAGTTACTTTTATTTATTAATTTATGACTGTTTCTACCAAATTGTAAAAGGATTGTCTTTCCACTCCTTTGTACTGTGTTTTACAACAAAGAGTCTTGAACTGAAAATGTACAGGATACCTCATATTTCATGAGATGTATTCTAACTACTGTCGTATTTATCTCATTGAAATATTTTGAGTTCGTACTGTTTATGCTAAGAGCAGAAGTCATTGTTTTATTTATAGTGCAATTTTTTTAACTTTTACCTAGAAGTATGTGAGCAGACTATATCTTTCTTGGGATCTACTGCATCCTACTAGAGAAAATTTCCAGCTAAAAATGAATGTGGAGAGTTTTATTTTGCATTTTGTTTAAAGAATGCACTGCAGAATCTAATTACAGCTATCCTACCAGGGAACTGAAAATGCTTGCTTGTCTCAGTGGCCTCAGCCTGGGGACAGTCACATAACTACAGAATTCGGGTTGTTCAAACACCTGGAGCTGCCTTGCTCTCCTGTCTAAACTTTCATTTCTACAACCTACAGCCTTACTGTGCACAGGAAAGTTTAGAGGCTGGGTAAATACTGAGGGAAAATACATACCTAACATGTTAACATGTAGATATCTCTGGCATCTAAATAAGTTTAAACAGCTCCTTCAGGGTGGAAGAGGGGAATACTGCATGTTGCCCATAGGTAAAGAATAAAACACTATAAAGAAATTAAAAGTCAGTAGTATCAGCACTGGATTAATATTAGAGTTGCAAATAGAAGCAGGCACACATTGCTTGGAAAGCTACACATAACTGTTAAATTTCCAGAACTGCAGTTTGAGGAGCAAATCTTGAGATCAATGAAGGAGAAGATTAGAAAATTGAAGACAGACCGAGAGATGAAGTCACTTACAAAAAGTGGTAAGGTAGCTGAAATGTATCATTATTCATTAAAATGTTTTTACAAAGAAGTACATTAGAAGATAGACATCTTCTCCCATTGTGTGAAAAACTTGCGTGTTAGGCCATACGTGCTTGGGGAAAGCTGGTCAGTGAAAGACAAAGAAATCCTAGACTTTTATTAATTATTGTTTTACAGGTATACCCAACCAATACTCCAGATATCATAAAACAACAAAATTAAGCAGGTCATCACAAGTTTAAAAACCGGCCTGGAAAGCTCATTAAGGTTGACTGATGTTCTTGAAAATTTAAAATAAGCCAACATTCAACTAAGTTATTTGATATCAAGTGATAGATGATGGCAAGTGTCACCTTCTAAAACCGCTCCCAATATTTAAAATATATTTTTAAGTAATCACTAGGGAAATTTCAATGTCTACATGTATTAGTGCTCTACTGAATGGATTTTCTTATCATCTGGGAAAGCAGTGGCCCTGCCTCTTGGTGATTCTTCTGTCATCCTATTCCTTGGTGTCTCTGTCTCTTCTTAAAAAAAAACAACAAACAAAAATCCAACAATCCCAAAACATACCAGAATATTTTTAAGAACAGAGAAAAATTCAGAAGCAGCAAGAAGATTGCTTGATTCAGGCTTCATTTCAGTTCTGAGTGAAAGGACAGACTCAGTGAGGAGTTTCTGTGTGTGAAGGTTGACATCTCCAGGACATCAGAAAAACCAGTCTGTTGATGCACCTATTTCCAAGTAGTTGTGGAAACAAAATTACTGGATTTAGCCTTCCATATAGTAAGGGCAGTACAGTTCCAGTCTGTGAAATGAGCCTTCAGAAGAGCCTTTAGATGTGTCTCTGCTCTTCTATGCAATCAGTAATTCTGTTTGTTCCAGACATGTGGGTCAATATCAAAGCATAAAACAGTATTTTTGTATTTTGTCCCTGGAAATCACAGGCTGCCCTCTTAAGCGAGTGACTTTAGTCTTGATTCATGAAATTTAAATTTTATTGCTGTCCCTTTCATTTGTGACAGACAGTTGGCAAAGTGTAGGTTGTCCTATAACCAAAGGACTTACTTTTTCAGTGGCTAGACTTCCTAATATCCTAATGGTCCATTTATTTTGATGGTGGATATTTGTGAATGAATGATGAGAGGTTGTTTAGTTTTTCTGTAGTACCAATAGAGATAGACACAGTTTAAAACATTGTGAAGTTTAAGTAGTCCACATTCAGCTTTTTTAAGTTTTTATAACTTTTTATTTTTCTTCAGAAAAAGTAAGACTGCAAGTCTTTAATTTTCCAGTGTTTGGGTAGTGGTCACTATTTCTACCCTATTAACCTTGTTACAGTGTTTGTCTTAAGTTGCTGAATGGTTCCACTGGACAGGCAAATATGGATGGAAGATAAGGAAGCAAATGAAGGAAAAGTTAACCTGGTGCAGTATGTGATGTAAAGGAAAACACAGCATTTGGAACAACTTCCATACAGACGTCTGGGGAGTATATCTGTTGTTTGGACTACAGTGGAATACAGTGAAGCCATTGTCAATAAGCTACAGAAGATGCCCAGTATTTTTTCCCTATGCCCAGCTTAACAACTGTTGACAGACAATTTAATTTTACAGGATTTGGGAAAAACAGGAGGCAGGTTCAGAGCCCGTCAGCCCCTCCTTAGAAACTCAAGCTGTAAAGAAGGAAGGGGGCAATCCATTACACATAAATAGCTGTAGTTATCTAGCATGATCCATGTTGTGATATTACACTTCTCACAAAGTCAACACTTTAGATTTTCCTTCTAAAGTGACACATACGTTTACACTTTCAACAGTCGCACCCTCATATCTCTGCAATTGTAACAGAGGAGAAATCTGTTAGAGTCCAAGTTGTTGTGTAAAAGGAACATAAACATAGATTTGTGACATAGATATTTGTGCAAAAAAAAGTAAATACGTTAAATGTGCATACTTTTTAGAAATATCTTTCATAGCGTAACACTTCCAACAGAAATGGTATGTGTGGTTCTCTAACTGTTAGCAAAATTTTTAAGGAATTTTCAAATTGAGAAGGATGAGATTGATTTCTGGGATTGGGAGAGATATGTGCAATGAGGAGAGGCCTAAAGTGCATCCTTTAAGAAACCCAGAGTAAAATTGGACACTTTGAATTACAAAGTGGCATGAATCTTACAGCTGGTGACTACCTCTCTCAGCAGAACTGTGCAAAAAAGAGTAGGTCACCCCTGAGGACTATATATTAAAGCAAAGCAGAATCAATCTGGGAACAGGCATTAAAAGCACTTTTTTACTTGGAAAATAATTAGTGTGTAGAACAGCCTTCTAGGTAATGTCACTGAAACAAAGACGTGGGTCATTTGGTAAACAGTTGGGTATTGTTCAGAAAATGCAGTATTAAAATGGGCTGGGTGTTCAATGAACCTAATAGCCCCATCCTCAGACGTACCTTTGATCTCATGTATCCAACTTGGGCATCTGTTACTTGATACCAGGTGTTATTGCTCATAGGGAAAACACTATCGATTTCTCTTTGTTTGCCTGCATTTTAGCAGTCTGAGAGACCAAATCTGTGTTAAAGTGCCTTGAGAATGACAAGAGACTGTGTGTATGGGAATGGCCTCAGTGAAACATATTTTGCCCTTCTAATTTTAACCTGGATACTAACTACACCATTGTTATAATGCATCTCAGAAACACTTAAATGAAGGGAAGAAATTAGTCAGAAGATTCCACGTTTTGTAAATATTTGGGGGGGTGTGGTGTAATTTTTAGTTCCACCTAACGTTTGCTATGGGAAACTGGTTACACCAAGGTGAATTTTACATCAGTAATTCATGTGCTGTTTAAAATGGCACTGCATTTGTGATCTGCAGTTCACATTCTTGGAGTTGTCTGCATTCTCAAAGTCATAGCACTTCTGGAAAATTATTTGAAGTATCAGTTAAAAGTAAACAAAAATCAAATGAAAATTTTCAGAGCTTTTAACTGGAACATTTTGTTGGTCCTGATAAATGTGTGAAGGCTGAGATAGCTTACATTGTGATGTGATTAGATGATAGTATCATCTTGAAGATTGTTCAGATGAAATAAAACTATCTAGCTGTAGATGTGTTTCAAAAACAAGCTAGGTGGGTTGAAGCACATCAAGTGAGTCACATCTAATTGTCAGACTTGTTTCTTTAATAACTAGCAGTACACCACACTTAGATGAAAGAAGTGAGATGAAATAGGACCATGAGTTTGTTTTACAAGTTATTAACACGGAAAAATCATGACCAGAAATATCCTACCTGAAGAAATGGAACTTTTTATTTCTGGGTGTTCTTCTAGATATAGGACCCAAGAACTCTAATGAGAGCTACCATAGGTCTTTCAATACACCAAAATCCTCATCGAGACCGGGTTTAAAATAATACTTCATCCAGTTTGTTAAGATATTATTATTATTTCTCATGGAAGTACCTCCATTTTTCTTCTACATGAAATAAATATAGAAAATGAGAGTAAAAATCTAAATTGCAGTAGGCTGGACTGTTGTAATCCCATTGAAGAAAGAGAAGATGCAGGAAACCCTGTAAGTTTGTATCTGAGTCAAAGGAAAAGTTCTTGTAGTATCAAAAATACCAATTATTCAGCATTTCTCAAACTACCAAGATCTCAGGCATTTCAAAAGGAGAATCAACACTAATCCAAGGTTGCACTAGAATTTTGTAAAAATAATGCAGACAGGAATTACATGAAATTTTTTCTGTATATTTTTTTTTTACACATTTCATGCTTTTGCTATTTTCAAGTTGACTTTTGCTTATGCAAAGAGAGGGAGTAACAGATAATGTATTTTAGACTCAAATCTTTCAGACTGCACATTCTCCTGGAACTCAGGTAATTAGAACCAAAATTGCAAGACTGCTGAAAAAAAACTCAGAGGATGCTTTAGAATATGTTTGAAAGGTACGTTTCTCCTAGACTTACCTGAATGAGGGAATCAGGTTTGAAATGGATTCCTATAAGCATTTACATTAGCAGTAGTGTGCTTGGCATCTGATACAGCAAAAAGAAATACTTCCTTTTTAATTTTTTTAATAGGAATGTCATACAAGATTCGGAGCCATGATTGCTGGAGGTAACTGACTAATTTTCATAGAATCACAGAATGGTTTGGGTTGAAATGGACCTTAAAGACCATCCAGTCCCAACCCCCCTGCCATGGGCAAGGACACCTCCCACCACACCAGGGTGCTCCAAGCCCCATCCAACCTGGCCTTCAATGCTGCCAGGGAGGGGCAGCCACAGCTTCTTTGGGCCCCCTGAGCCAGGCTCTCACCACCCTCACACCAAAAAATTTCTTCCTCATGTCCAATCTAAATCTTCCCTCTTTCATTTTGAACTCATTCCCCCTCATCCTATCACTTCTAGCCACTGTCAAATGTCCCAGAGTTCTCGAAGAACGGTACACACGGCCCTCCCTCATCATGTGCTCTGCTCCCTCCTGCAGCTGGGGATGCATGTCAATATCTCCTGTGTGAGCTGCTCCTGTTTTTATGTGCTCTTCTCTGCTGGCAGCCAAAACAGAAGCAAGAGTAAAAATTAAAAGAGCTGGGAAATGCAGGGGTTAATGCTGTGAAGTCTGTGGGTGCAAACAGGGTTCTGTTAAAAATGAAATTAGATTGGGTGGAGGTAGATAAAAAGAAATCTGAAATAATTGTTCTGTAGAATATGGCCTTTCCACATAGGCAGAAATCTTTCTCTTCACTTATGTCTGAAGAGAGTCAAATAGAGAATCTCATCTCTTAATTAGAAAGAAAAATACTCATCAAACACATCTCATCACTGGAAAGCTAATGATCCACAGCTGCTAGTCTGAAAGGGCAGGCTTTTTTTTTCTGAACAGTAGGAAGTGTTAATCATTTTGGATGAGATTTCTTTTTAAAATATACTGTAGTTTGCAAAAGAATAGGATATTCAATATTCTAAGTTAAATTATTTTTTGAAGTGTTGTACACCAGGGATAGCGTCGTGTGTCTCCCTGAATAATCATTTAATGCATGTGTCTCTCACTTAGAGTATCAACTGATGTGATGTTGTAAATGGCCGGTTCATGTCTGTGACTCTGAAAATCATGATCTCATGGGGAAGAAGAAAAAAGTCTTCCCTTATATTCTTCTGTGTAGGAAATGGCAGCTATATTAAACTGTAACCTTTGAGACTCCCACTCCTCCCTTAAAATAGTTGGCTTGTTTCAGTAGTGATGAGGATCCTTTTTTTAGACAGAGTTAGAACCACTATTTCCTTGCTAGAGATCATACCAGATACAGTTCATGTTTCACTGGATCTTTTATGGACATGGGCCAGTCCCAGAACTGCCCTTTTATACTTGTTCCTTAGCTTTTCTGGATTTTTTTCCCCCTTCTACTTGTTGAATGGATGGATAGGTAGGTTTTCCTCCCCTCCATGCTTGAAGTGAAAGTTTCTACATACCACTTTGCTTCTTCCATCCCCCCAGCTATCAGGCCCTTTATCCCTCAGAACTGAGTCCCTGGATTTTCTTGCTGTTCTGCACCAAATTTTGAGTTTGCTCATGTTTACTTAAAAGTTTTGTCTAGTACTGGGAATCTGCTTGTTTTCTTCCATGTGCATTTCATGAGTGCATTTCTCTTCTGGGGAAGATAGCAAGGCCTCTTTGCTTGCAGTGCCATCACTGTGCTGGTCTCTCACAGCACATACCTCATTTGTGTTGCAAATACAGAGTCCCTGTTTTCCTAGTGCCTGGCTGAGACAGGTGCCTGAAAGGAAAAACTGGTTAAAATTCAGCCAGACTAGATGGAAATGAAGCTGGCAGGTCAGTGAAATCATCTGCAGGAGGTGGTGGGTGTAATAGACACATTTTTGAAAGATGCCCATACAAGTTGTAAATAGGTAATATCTTAATACAATATTTCAATATCCCACAGAGTACAGTACTGTAAGGAATTAATACTCTTACTAGAGGTAAGAAAGAATTTTTTACAATGAGGGTGATGAGACACTAGCACAGATTGCCCGGAAAGGTGGTAGAAGCCCCATCCCTGAAAACATTCAAGGTCAGGTTGGACCGGGGCTCTGAGCAACCTGTTCTAGTTTAAGATGTCCCTGCTCATTGCAGGGGGGTTGGACTGGGTAGCGTTCAAAAGGGTGCCAGAGGTGCCAGCCCAAACTCTTCTATGATTCTACGAGTCATAAGAAAAACTGTATGCATTGCCATTTCTCAACAGGTCATCTCTAGCATTTGCTTTTCTGATAGCTTGATGCTGTTTGTTGACTTCCAGAGCTCCCTTCAACATGTACCCATTGACTCAGGGCATTTCCGGGGTTAAAGGGTGCAAGGGTTTTTTGCTTTTCTTTTGAGATGTGGATTCTGTTGTCAGCTGGCTGTATCAAATTTACCGCATCAAATCCCCGCAGATCTCTCTCTCAGAAAGGTTAGTTAGGAAACTCATAGAAGAACTCTCAAATTCCAAGAGCTGTTGTTCACTTCTTATTCATTACCATTTCTAACAGATTTCCTTTTCAACTAAACAACCTAAAAAAAGTTTTCTTTCAAATGAAATATTAACTGTTAGAAGTGCCAATATCCTTTTATGTAAGTCACACACACTGCTTTTTCAGTTCTGTCAGTATTTATCATGTTTGTCTCATCCAGTCTCAC
Source organism: Aegotheles bennettii (assembly GCA_013398125.1). Lineage (NCBI taxonomy): Eukaryota > Metazoa > Chordata > Aves > Caprimulgiformes > Aegothelidae > Aegotheles > Aegotheles bennettii. Next base: position 168,590 of record VZRW01011127.1, read on the forward strand.
AGGACTTCCATATACATAGCATTCAGTGATAGAAAGTAGAGGGATGAGGTAAGTTAGCTCATCTTCAGACAGCAGATTACTTAAAATACAGATTTTCTTTCTTTTATGTGGAAGCTTGATAAGAGCATTTTGTTTTTACCCTGAACAAAAATCCAGCAGAAGACTGTCAAAATCCCCATTTTCTTCTTACTTGGTTTATATACATAGTGGTGGCTGATTCGGGAAAGTGAACCTCTTTTCAGTTTACCTGGGTATTGGCCTTGCTTTGGATTTGCTAGTTCTGTGACACAACACCTTCATTCGTTTTAGTAGGCAGTAAACCCACAAATACTCAAAAGCTTAACTATTTGGATGAAAAAGGCTTCACAAGATTTCTGGGTGTGTATCCAGCTGTGACACACAGTGTGATTTGCTGTAATACTTTCATTTTTGTTTTTTGTCATATTAGAAGAAAACAAACCCAAGTTATGGCTAGAGCTGGCTAAAGCAAAGGGGTGTTTTTCATAGGGAAAGCTCGATGTAAAAGTGGTTTTAGTTTGACCCCATCTAAGTCTGAATATTTTTGGTTTTTTCCTGCAAACCAGTAATTTTGTACCAGTAGGGAACAATGTCTGGTTGGATGTGTCACTGCCAGACAGCTACAGGCTCTGACAAATGCTTTGAACTTCCAGGCTTCAAAAAAAGTCAGGTCCCTACCTCTTGATGGGCTGAGGCCAAAGTCCAGGTTGTGAGGATCGTCGGAGCTCCTCAGGAGGGAGCTGTGGTGTTCTGAGCTGGCATCAGGGATGGGTTTCTCCTGGGGCATGATGCCCCCATGCCCCAGTGCTGGAGAGCAGCACCCATTATCAAGGTGCACATCTCCAGGAGACATAACCCAGCCACGCTTCCACCAGCCTCCAGTTGTGGAGCACTCCAGGTGTTCCAAGGAAACACCTCAGCAAATTGAAGTTTTCTAAGGGGTAGACTTAGGTGGCTTCTCAGCATTCCTTTTAATCCCTTTTTCTATTATCCTGCGGTCAGTACTGTTTCACCATGTTTTCATTAAAATAATTGTACACTTTTGCCTTTCAGTGTGATTTTTTGCTAGTTTTTAATGCAAAAGATTTTTCAGGTTTAGTTCTGATGTTACTTCTTGTTTGTGTGACATTGCTGACCAAGTTTTTTTCTTCTAAACAGCAAATTTCTATCTGTGGAAATAACTGGCCTTTTCTTTTTTACATTCTGGGCTTAATTTTATGCCATTTTGCATTGTTTTGTCCACGTAAGCATTATTTTATGAGAAAAAAAATAATATTCCTCTTAGACTACATTATTTTCCTTTTGCAAGAGTTAGGATGTGAAGCAATAAAAAGTATGTAAGTTGTTATGTGCAGGTAAGTGGCCAGTCAGCAAAGTGGTTAAACAACTTTCCTGCCTAAGGAGAGGTGGGTTTCTTTTAATTTGTTGGTCTTAACTGTGCACGAGAGTTTAATTTAATACTGATTTGAATCACTTTTTTTTCCTGCTCTGTCTTCTAGCTTTTTCTTTTTGTGGTCTGGAACTTTGAGCTCTACATGATACCACTGGCTTTGTTGTTGCTGCTGGCATGGAACTACTTCTTGATCGTATCAGGGAAAGATAACAGGCAACATGATACGGTAAGTCTTCTCTACTTCAAGCGCATACATGTCCTTTTCTTTTTTTTAACTAGATAAAATTTTGTAACTGAGTTTAAATATGACATCTTTTTGAAAATGACTCAGTTCACAATGCTCGATGGACGATTTTCCCACCTGCAATCTAATTTTTCTCCAGCTGTCCAATAAATGTGTCTGTTTTTGTTGAAAATGTCGTGTAAAAATACAGTAGAACATGTACAATCCCCAGAATCTGGTTTATGTGGGAGCAGAGGTGAGAGGCTTATTGGTCAGGAGAAGGCAAATTCTTTGAAAATGGTTTTGTGTGGCTAGGTTGCATTTTTTATTTCACATATAGAAGTTAAGGTTAAAGTTATTCCAATTTGTTAGCAGTTTCAGAATGTATCACATTTTATTGAACTTCACGGTTTATCATTAATATGTTACTATTCATTGAGCTTAGGATAAGTCTTGTCTTATTTTCTTCGCCTCATCTAATGCTATCATTTAATTAAACCCATGTAGTTGGGATATAGAGTTTACTGATTGTTCAGATTTTCAGAAGTACATATCAAAAGTTGATGTTGTATTCGATGCTGTGCAAATTTTCTAGTATCCAGGCAGATTGAGGATTTTGCATGTATTTTGTTGCTGAGCCTTATGAATTTAATATTTGTATTGGTATTCGTATCCCAAAAGCAGTGTGCTGTCTGAGACATTATGATCTGGATGGATTAATGGATGGGTGGAAAAAACCCAAAATGGGTTAGATCTCAGAGGATAGTGGTTAGTGGAGGTCAGTAAGAAGTGGGGTACTACTGCACAACAACCTGTCTTGTTTAATATCTCTATAGTTATCTGTGGGATGTGACAGAGTGCACTCCTATCAAGTTCTGGGGTGGGATTGGTTGATACACTGGATCTGCCAGTCAAAGGGACCTACATAGGCTGGAGAAATGAGTCAATAAGAACTTCATAAAATTCCAGAAGGAAAAATGTTGACTTGCTCCTTGCAGTGATACAGGCTGGGGATTGATTGTTGGGGAAGCAGCTGCCTGAATTTAGCCTGGGCATGTTGGGAGACAACAAGGTAGACATGAGCCAGCAATGTTGCCCCAGCAGGAAACAGCCTCCAGCAGCCTGGGCTGCATTAGCAGAAACACAGCCAGTGGATCAAGGGAAACGATTACCCCCTCTGCTCAGGACCTGTTAGACTACATCTAGAATAGTGTCCAGTGTTGGGCTCTCCAGTTCAAGAAGGACATTGATTAACTTGAGTGAATTTGGTGGAGGGTTACCAAGATGGTGAGGGGGCTTGGGAACTTTTCCTATAAGGAGAAGCTGAAGGAAGTGAGCTTGAGAGAGCTTGGAGAAGAGAAGGCTTCAGGTGACCTGAACAGCAGCACTCGACTACCTAGAGGTGATTATCGTGAAGATGGAGCTAGACTCTTTAGAGTGATGTGTGGTAGACGAGATGACAGGCATAATTTGAAACAAAAGAGTTTCAGATTGGAGAACTGTTTTTCCCATGAGGATTGTTAGGCAGTGGAAGAGGTTGCCCAGGGAAGCTGTGAGGTTGCTGTTGAAAGTTTTCAGGACCCAAATAGATAAAGCCCTGACCACATATATAATGACCTCATGGCTGACCCTGCTTCGAGCAGGAGATTGGAGGTCCTTTCCAGCCTGAATGATCCCATGACCCTAATGTCTAGCAACTGCAATTATTAGTCACAGCCCTGATCCTGGCACTGATATTGCCTGCCTACATCACTATTGCACTTCCAAGGGTCATCTAAAATTAAGGGTGGAGATGATAGAGGAGTTCCCTAGTCCCAAGGGTTGTTACATTTATGGAAAAAGCCTAAGACCAAGATTTAAAAGATGCATTACTTAAATCACAGCCCTTAGTCTCCTGCTGCCTGTTTAAACCTTCTCAACCTGAAGATTTTAGGAGTTGCTGAGATCCCTTGTGAAAGGAGGGGTTTCACTTGTGAGCTGCAGTACACTTCAATTCCCTCTGAAATACCACCTGCCTGTGAAGATTAATTGGGTCATGTAACTTTTCTAACAAAATAATGAAGGTATTGGTGGGCTTGCTGTTGAGGTCACTAAATGCTGCTCTAAAAATGTTCTTGCTGAGATTGCTTCAGACCAAGTTATACAGCTTATACCAACCAGTCATATTCTTCTCAAATATTTGATATCTGTGCCATTAATTACTATTTTTTGTTTAGGTTTATTACAAATAAGTTGGGACCTCATTTTTAATAAATTAAGCTTGGTTTCCATCATGGTGAGCATCTGTCTTCTATGAAGTGATCTGCAGACTTATTGGGTGCCTTTCTAATTAACTAACAAATCTTAAGTAATATCACAAGTCCTTAGCTCAGGTCATTAGCAAAGTATCATTAGATTAGGAGTCATTTAAATATTTCTGTTTTCCTATGCAAAGTCTAAATATTAACTAAATTAATTAAGCAGCGTTTCCTAGTGGCTGGAAAATGCTTCAGGATTCACATGATCTGGCGTATGTTCCCAGGTCTCCAGAGATTCCTTGCGTGCCTCAGTGAAATCAGTGACTACTTATCTTAGGAATATCATCTATTTTTAGAAGTTACTTTGAAATCCTCAAACTAATGATAAGACAAAAAGATAAATATATTTGTTAAATTATCTTAATTAACACTAGACAAGCATAGTTAAAAATCATATGCACTTTGTTTAATGTCTTTGGACAACATTTAATTCTGGGACCTTCGAAAGTAGCTCAAAAGAGTTAGTTTCCATTGTAATATCCCTACAAGAAAACAATTATCAATTGTCTCATCAGTTCAGGTGTTAGGGACTGCAGGTCAATGAAATAGTGATCAGTGAGTTTCTGTCCAGATACAGCAGATGGACGTGCCTTAACTCATTCTTGTTTATCTGTGTCTGTAGACAAGCTATCATTTGCTGCCTGCTCTTGGGCATCAGTTTCTTTGAAGTAGTTTGGAACTTACTTTCTTGTGGAATACTTCACCAGCCAAATGGTCTGAGTTACTCTGTCGAAACAGGAGACTGCACTGCTTGTTTGAGTGCCAGTATGATTATTTTGCTGCTTACTCTGTCTCCTAATAAGTTGTATGTGCAAGTCCTTTCTTGAATTAAAAGTGCAGTGATGTTGAGGCAAGGGAGAACCCGAGGTGTGTGTAGTAACAGGAGATAAGTCTGTTGGGAAGTCCAACAAAGAGGTGAAGCAACATATTAAGCATCACTGCTTTCATGGATTTAGCTGGACTTTCCTAGTAGGAGTGATCATCATTGATCATCAACACTGGCACAGACTTCAAAGAGAAGCATTGGATTCTGTATCTTTTATACATTTAGGTCAAGATTACTTATAATTCTGAAAGATAAGCTTTCATGAAATACAAACTCTTGCATTGAATGTTGGTGTAAGCGAGTGTAGATAGATGTAGATTTAGTGGACGGTTGTCTAAATGAATCTGTGAGAATTCAGAACTAATCTAAAATGAATTAACTTCTTGCATTGAGTCATGTGGCAGGTATAAAAAATCACAGAATAAATATTTCCTTCTGGTATAGAGCAAGGAAAAAAAACCACTAAAATGGCATTCTTAATGCCTTCCTCTGAATTTTGCAGTAACATTTTTGCCTGGAGCTTACCTAGCTGCTTTCTCCAAGGATCCTTGAACTTCCTTATAAACATACTCCTAAATATCTGACCTCATGAAATAATGTATTTTTAGCACAACTGCCATTCTCATTTTAAACCATCACTGCCTAAACACACAAGAGGATCTTACTGCTTTTGTGGGTTTTTTTCCCTGCTTTTTTCCAGCATCTTTTTCACTTCCTCTGGGAGAGAGGTGGCAACCACTGCCACTTTCCTGTCCCCACTGCTCCCTGTCACCCATGCTGGTTCCATGCAGTGGGGAGCAGCAAGGAGGTGCTGCCCCTGCACGTTTCCAGCCCCGTGCCTATGGCAGGTGCAGGGTAGTGGAGCATGGCATGGTGACAGAATGCTAGGGATATGCAAGAAGAACAAGGATAGAGGGAGAGCAAAGGACTGGTTTGTTTCATAGCAGCCTTGACTCTCTGGGAACCCCAAATCACAACTTACAATAAATGGAGGAATAGAAAATTTCATCCCACATAGCTGTAATTGAAAGACTTCTAGATATATCCAAACTAACAAAAAGGATGCTGGGGCTTAAAGCTTCTTTTCAGTCTTTTTAAGAAACTACTTAATATTTTGATGTTTTCAAATGTGTTGTACAAAAAAACCCTCACCTTTATGGCTTGGAGAAAACAGCAGTACTGCTGTCTGGGGTCTTTTTTTCACATATATTTCTAAGCAAAAGTCACAGTTATTAGAATGGCATGCAGTTAGTGAGAAAAAAAAACCCTCTTTCTTTTTATTTTCCCTGCTTTTCTACTTCAGGCTGTGTTCTGACTGCCTGCTGGAGCTGCCTAACTTAAGGAATGGTCAGATAATCCCTCAACATGATTAAAAATGTTCTCACTCTCCAGCTGCTCTTGTCCCCCTCCCTGAGATGAAACAGCTGATTGTGTGGTTGGAGTGCATCGTAATGCAAATGAAACCTGGTTTGCATAGTTATGAATTTATTTTTTTTCCCTGTGTATGTAAGCCTGACTACAACTATTAGGACAAACTGTGACTGTCTCTCAGCTGTTGCACCATACCACTTAACTGCTCTAACAGGCGCGTTGGATCTCTTCTGGTGACACTGCAAGTTATTGTTCTTCCTTGACTAAATAGGTAGCAGACAGGGAGCTCAGGTTGTCATCTCCTCAATCCTGACATCAGGGAGGAGGGGCTGGAAGAGGAGTGGGCAGATCTGGCAGGTCAACAACAAATTGCACAGCAGATGTTGACAACTGGGGCTTGGTTTTTACAACTGTGGGATCCTCCATGGGGATTGAGGGCAGCTAGCAAGATACAAGATCCATCTCACCAAGTGAGGCAAAATCTTCTTTCCCAGAAGGCTGGACAACCTGATGAGGAGAACATTAAACTAGAAATGATGGAGGGAGGGGGGTGATGATGTCCCACAATCAAGTGAGGAAGTGGTGGTCTCAGTTGGCAAGCAAAGGGTGCAGGGTGAAGCAGACAGGAGACACCCCAGAACAA
>VZRW01011127.1:175466-191682 GCA_013398125.1 Aegotheles bennettii
ACCATTTTGGAGAACGCAGCATGTTAAGGGGTCTCTCCATGGAGTGACTGTACGTTAGTGTGCACCAGTAGGAGTTAAATGATCCACATGCAGCTACATGCATGCATGATCGTGGAAACGTGGTGGAATTGCTCTCATGACCATCATACAGTGGATGTATACTGACTCTTTTACAAGGTGAGCAGGAGGAGTTGCACTTCAGCCGAGCAAAGGGAAAATGATGAAGGGCTCAAAGCATCTGGCATTCAAGGAGAGGCTGAGTAAGCTGACACTGCTCTGCATGGAGAAGATGAGGCTCAGGGGGGATCTGAAGGGAGGATGAGGCCTGAAGGGAGCAGAAGAGAGAGACAGGCACTTCTCAGTGGTATCCAGTGACAGGACAGTATCAATGGGCACAAACCGAAACACATGAAATTCCATCTGAACACAAGAAAGGACTTTTACTGTGAGTGTGGTCACACATCAGTAGTAGGTTGCCCAGAGAATCTGTGGAGTCTCCACCCATAGTTATTCAGGTCCTTAGTGGACGTGGTCCTGTTCAACCTGCCCAGAGGTGACCTTGCTTGAGTAGCGGAGTTGGACTTGATGATATCTACTTGAATAGGGGGATTGATCTCAAGATGTCCCTGCCAACCTCTGCCACTCTGTGATTCTCTGACTGAAGATTCCAGTCTTTCTCTCCTATGGTCTATTGTTTGCTAGGGTTTTTCCAAGCAATTTAAAATTCAACAGAACTAACAGGAAAATGCACATGCCTGGAGTTACCTGTGAATGTTCTTCTGCCATGTATACCCCTATGGAGAACAGGTTTAATCATTTCAGTTGATGTCCTGCATTTGTAGTTAATACGTGTGTTCTGGAAACTGCCACGTGAAGACAAACAAAAGGGGAATGGGAAGAAGGATGCTTATGAATATATCCATCTCACTGTGTTCTTTCTTTCCTCAAGAAAGGGTGGTAAGCGTGATCAGCTTGAGTTGGCTGTGCAACCCCAGCTCAGTTGCAGCTGGAAGAGCTCTTCTGATAAGGGTTCAATCACTTTCCTCTGGGACTGAGACAACAGTGTCTGTCAGAGCTTTTGGAGAATTTGTTGCTGCTCCTGTTTCTACACTACAGAAAGTGCCACTTTGCTGTACATTCATTATAGGACCCTGACCCCACCAGGGAAGTGCCAGACTCTGACCCCCTGTTCTCCTGCAAATTGAAAACTCAGTTACTAAGCAAATAAACAAAGTAGTAACTTGTTTTTTTCTGTATTTCTTCACATTATGGTCTGAAAGTGTGGAAGCATGAGTCCATAAAGTTCTTAGTTTGAAGGGATTTCAAAGGCTTTAATCTGCAGATGAATACAGGACAGACATCAAGTGCTTCAGATCCACTGCCTGTGCAGTACTGAGCGTTTTTTTGTGCTTGAAGTCCAGAAGTCATCGTCTGCCAGGAAGTCAGCAGTGATTTCTAGCTGAAGACTAAATTCTTGCTATGAATTTATGGCAAAAATAAATATCATTGCCCTATGTACTAGTTAGTGTCTGGAATACGTCATTTGCACAAGATGATACAAAGGGTGTTGTCAGGTTGGCAGTTACATCTTGACTTCATTTTGACTGTACCTTTCTGAGAAGATTTGCCTCTGATCTGATAGCAACAGCAGCAGCCTCAAAATGCCTCCAAAACAAGATGGCTTGTGGGAGAATATAGAAGTTAGGCATAGACCAATACGTGTGTAAAACCAGCCTGATTTGTGACACCTCTAACAGTAAGGAAAATACGATTGCTTTTATAGAATTGTTTTCAACCTACACAGGAAGTTTTTTAACTTGTGTTTGCTAGCCTCTAACTAGACTTGTGTTCCCTGCTGCACCTCGAAATAGAAAGTGACTCTCATTCTGTGTCTGCTTCAGTCAGACAGCGGTCGGCACATCACTCTGAGCAGTGCGGTGAAGTCCACAAGCTTCTCTTCAAACACGCAGGCTGCCTCCCTTTTGCCAAATTAATCAGGATCGCAAACTTGCTCTCCGTTTGTTATCGTCAGTAAAATAAGTTAGAAAGTCTTTTGCGAGCAGGTCATCTCAGTCTGGGTGCTATCAGAGCACAAAGACCACAGGCAACATGTGCCTGAATATTAAGCAGTCCACCGAGAACCATTGCTGTCTTCATGCAGCTGTTTGTTCTTTCTATATGATCCATATAGTCAGGGACAAAAAATACACTGTAGTGCCCTGTTGTGGGTCAGGGGGTTTTTTTTAATAAATCAGAAAAGAAACATGAAAATGTCAGCTTAATCAAGCATTTAAATTTTATTAATCAAGTCTAATTTTTATGAGTGCAAATAATCGCTGAAGCTGGACAAATTTGCTCTAGAGTGCATCAGAAACATAATTTTAATATTTAATGGCCTGCTGAATTTAAATGGAGAATTATCTTTATGAAACATGCTCTTCATAATTCGCCATTAAATGAGAAATTAACAAATCAACATAAATCTTACATAAAGGTTACTTAACTAAATGTTGGTACTATAAATATTTTAAATGCATTATGCACTAATTTAACAGTCACAGACTACACTACATAAAGATATAAGTTGGGCAGAAATCGTTTCTTTCCTGCAGCATAATAGAATGTAATACTGCAAGTGGCTGGCTGGGCTACAGCTAGAAGAGACTGTCCATGCTGCAATCAAAATCCCTGCATTAGAGGTTTACATACAGTATCAGAGTATGTAGTAACCCCTTGCTAAAACTTTGCGTGGCTTTTCTCATCCCAGTAGCAGAAGCAAAACCCACATGCACTGCAGAATTGGAATATTTTGTCTCATTTTGATCACTTGAAGAGAAAACACCAAAAACAAAACTCCACCCTAGATATCTCCAGCACTTAAAACAATTTTATTTTTTCTATCAGAAACCAGTTAATGTTTTAATTTAGATTTTGCCACTATTTTTCAAATACAGTGTTCCAATATTGCGGGCATCTAAAATCTAAAATATATAAAATAAAATTGAAGTTCACTGCACATAGAGTAATTTTTTCTGTGAGACTGTTTTAATGATTTTTGGTCTTGCGTTTGCATCAAGATTTACATGGCAACAGAATTCACTTGACAGATTGTAGTGGCTATTATAAATAATCAATATTATATAAGCTAACATCAGTTTAGATTCAAGGAAAAATTCCCATAGTCATGTGAGATTTTTATTTGTCTTTGATTTGGTTTTCTTTTGCTTTAACACATTTTAATTCAGCCTGGACTTTATGAATTTTGGGATTATACTGAAGTTTTAATGTATTTACCAAAGTGTATCAATACCTGAAGAAGAAAAATTAAACTGAAATTATAGTAATCGGTGTATTGCATGCATTGTCACATAAAATATGTAACATGACTTTTTTCTACCAAAAAACTTGTCAGCTCCAAATTTGAATGCAATAGACTGTGTCACACCCACAAGCTGAAATTATTTGGATAAACGCTGTTTTATAAGAGAAGCGTATCTGGTCCTAGTAGAAACAGAAACTATTGGAAGACAAGTAATAGTAACAGTGAAAACTGGTATTGAGCCATTGTGTTGTTAATAGGATAGTTTAACATGAGGTTTCTACCCAAGAATTCTATCTCACAGAATTTTGTGAAGATGTTATTTTTAGTAGTCCTGCATAGTATACTTGCCATTGATATTTAGCCAAGCAAAGAATGGGGTTTTTCGTTCTGCTGAACTAAAAATGCATTCTAAGATCTGACATTTCAAGTGTACAGTACATGTTGAAGCCTTTAGATGGAGACATACTTCAGATAAACAGCTATTATTCAGTTCACAGTACATTGTGTAAATATAAGAGCTAAAATAAATGAGGACCAAATATTGAAAGAAATATAGAGAAAAAGGCCTACTACTTGTGCCATTTTTATGTTAAAAATTACTTAGGTTTAAGTACTTTGGCAACTGAATATTGAGGGCATATAAAGCCGACAACAGGAAAAAGGTTACATGTTCTTGTATAATAAACTGTATTTACTGCCCATGCATGTTGCCAAGAAATTTATTATACTGCAAATAAAAATTCTGTTGTTGACAGTACAGAACTACATGTAATCAGTAGCATACATCAAAAGGCATCTGATAGCCATATTAAAGTCTCATTTCCTATTAAGAATCAGACTAAATTACAACATGAGCACTTCCCAGAATAAGCTAACAAAATGCATTCTGTAAGAAGAAATAATTGTATTTGAGTGTCTCTGTAAAAATCAGGAAGTATTTTAGCGATACAGTACTAATGCTTTTCTTTTTAGTCTGCTGTCTTCTGTACTGCAATATATTCAACCTTACTGGCAAGCCTATCACTAATTATTATTACATCTAGTGGCTCAGTTATCTTGATGATTACTGCAGATGAAATACCCCAAGGTCAAAACATTAATAGTATAAATCAGGATCGGTTGTATTCCAGACATACTACACTCTTAAATCAGAATCTGTTAATTTGATTTTTATTTTTCTTATAAATGTGGTATAAAAAAAGGTGGACATTTTAATTAAGCTGTGTCTCCTGTAAAATTTCTCCTCAACAATGCCGTGAAAGAAGCAGATGTCATGTCAAAATGAGCATAAAACTGCTGCTGTAGAGGGCTTATTGACGATAGATGTCTTTGCTTCAGCTTCAAGTACCTGAAAATAACATGAGAGAGCATCCTTTTACGCATCCTTCTTAATCCATATACTTTGCACAATTTTATATTACACTTACACGTAAACACTGAATTGGGTTGCATACAAGCATACGGAACAGCTTATGTCCAGACAGTACAAATTAACGTGAAATCCAAACAGTCCTGAACACTACAATTCTGGCCACATTCATTGCACATCTAAAATGTGTTTAATTCGGAACGAAATCTTTTATTTTGTCATACGAATGCTAATACCTGTATGTGAAAATACAAATGCCTGGCAGGCATTTTGTCACATAGCATGTGATACAGCATAAAAAGTGTTTTCTTTTGTCTTTCATTTGAAACCACCTATATTTGAAGGACTACATCAAGTAAGACATAAGCGAATCTAGAGAAGTGCTAATGGGAGGAGGAGGGTGTTGCTTCACATTAAAGAAAAGCATTAAGGTAACAGTCATCAGGGTTATCTCCTTTTATTTTTTCTTCATTTTACATATTAGTGCAGAGCATGTATCTGGTGTTGTTAACATGTAAAGACATCAAAATATCTTTTGTGCAGGTGTTTCTGTTGGATAAGCCAAGGAACTTAGAGCAGAAGACAATTCATGGAGTGACTTGTGGTTTGCACATTTTACATGAGAAATGTCAGGCTGATACTGAGAAAGACCTTCCATTAAAAGCAGTGTTAAGTTTCAATGTCTCATTTTTCCATGTAGTCTTTAGGTTCAGGGAGGTATTTTAAAGTTCTTTGCATTTGTGGGGTTTTGATTCAACGTGCCTGTAAATAACTATAATACAACCTTACTTTGCAGGTGATGAGGTTAGAAGTCAAAATGAATTATTTTCTCAGAAATCCTATCCTGTTTGCTAGTCAATAGATCATCTTTAGAACCAATGCAAGTTATGCTGAACTGTCAGCTTCCTCAGAAGGCTGCATTCTAGCCCACAGACACTGCCGTTTCCTTGGTGTGCAGACGTGGTGGCTGTGCGTCCTCCAGGTAACCTGCGGTGACGTGGCTGTGCACCATTGCTGCGGTGGCAGAACAGGTGCACCTCTGATCTGCCATGGACTATCAGTCGTGCAGCATTATAGACAGAGTTCCTCAAAGAGGATGGGAATGGATTGGGAGCAATGGCAGTGTGTAAGAATTAGACTGCAAGCTCCATCTGATTAATAAGCTTTAAATAAGACTGTTTTGCACAGGAAGGATCTTACTTTGCAACGTTTAAACATCATCTGCCTACTGTTTGTCTGTGAAGTAGCTGACATGCCGTATTTGAGGACGTCTACATGTGTTTTTTAAAATGTCATCTGTATTAGTATTACATTCAAGGGACAGTACCACGAAACAGGTTCTTTCAAGACCTTCTACTAGTGTGCGGCATATAAGTCTGTGACAAGTGACATTACAGAAGGTCATGTCACTTTTAACTGCTTACATTAGATCTTTCTGATTTCCCCAGTGCCCTTTCTTTGTTTGATTAATACTGCTTGATTTCAAGCAAGGTATCGGAAGGCATAATTTAGAGTGAGTATTCTAGGGGCAATCTAAGATTTTTGCCATAGAACTTTTAATAAAATAACTCTCATATTTCTTTTTATCTTCATATGCTTTTTCCTGTCCTCCCTCTCTCCTCTCTCTCCTTCCCTGTCTCCTCCCTCCCCTCATCATACCTCCCCCAGGTACAATGCTTGACATAGAGATCCGAATAACTACTGTGTTCCTTCAAACCAAAGCAGCACATGTGCATTTTATTTGAATAGCAACGAGGCAGAATCAAAGGAGAAAAAATTCCATTGTGCATTTTTTTCCTGCAGTATTCTTACTACAATGTTAAACTGAAATCTGTTGCTCAGCATCACTGTGCCTCTCTTGAACAGCCCTGCTTTGTTCTGCAGAAATAGATTATACTTAAGTACACGGCTTTTGTAAGGCTCCAGCGTACTGATTCTTCATAGATCATAAGATTATGAAGTATCTGCTTTCCTTGTTTTAATTTGTGTCAAAGTTCTGAAAACACTTGTTTTGGTAGTTTAATAAATTGTATTACTGTGTCTGTATTGTCTGAATGTTCATCTTTTTTCTTTTAATTCTTCTTTTCAATTTACAGACAAGTAAAAGCATGGGCTAAGTTTCATATACTTTAAAGAATCATTTATGCATCTTGGGCATAGAAACATTTTTACTACATTTTATTTTGCTACAATGATTGACTTCTGTTTTCCTTTCCAGACAATTCAGTACTCTAAAATTCAACATAATTGATGATATGACTAACCTAGAACAAGAGCATAGACTGGTAGTGGCTTTTGAATTAAAAAAATGGAATGGAAGAGCTGGAAATCTGGGCTCAGACCTGGGCTTCAAGCGATTTCAAAGGACTTTTTATGTCCTTTGAACAAGTTAACATTTTGCCACTCTATAGAAGCTTGTAAAGTAGTTTGAGATCATTAGATAGGAAAGAAAAAAAAAGTAAGTTTGAAGTATTATTATCCGGATAATTTAGAATGGGTATTGTCATGCAAGTGATTTCTGTGAGGTGCCACCATTTGCAACAATTTTAGAGGTTTCCAATTCAACTGATTTTCTCTATGCTGACTTTAGTGCTAATGTGAGATAGGCATTCTGCTGTTCAATCCTGTCAAGACAAGGAATTTCTGGATGTACATAAAAGAGAGCTTTAGGTGTCTGGGGAATATTAATGTTGAAAAGTAAGAGACCTAGTGGGCTTATTCAGCTCAGGCGTAGGCAGTATCTGAGTCAACAGATTTAGGTTTATACCTTGGGCTTTAGTCACCTAATGATGTAATTACAGACTTTTTCGCATGTGGCAAAACTCATTTAAGAAGGTTTCCATCTCATTGCAGTCTTCAAAAGCTTGTTTTTGTCCTCTCCTCTCACTTCATCATTTTGATGCTTGCATTTCTGGAGCTGCTTGGTAAACGGGACCACTGAAACCTTCCAGACTAAAAGTTTTGGGGTGGGTTTTTTTTAAGAACTTGATTGGTCTGATGATGCAGTTTGCAGCTGATCTCCCCAGACACTTGGAACAGCAGAGGGAAGGTGACAGTGAGCTACCAGGAGAGGAGAGGAGAGGAACAAGGAGGTGATGGAGGTGCATAAGAAACTGAAAATGCCTTTGCTTCCACAGAGAGGTCCATGAAGACAGGACCTCTCAAGCATCTCCAAACAGGATGTGTAGACTGACGTACTGAACTGAGCAGGAGCTGACAAGCATTTCATCAACGTGCTCTCAAGATTTCCCTCTCTCCATGCTGAGAGGTGTGACTGTCCCAAAATCTCTGGGCACTGTCTCTGATTCCCTTTCTTTAAGAAATGGAGCAGAGCTGTCCTAAACAGAAACAGAGGAGGAACTGTTGAGGGAGGCTTCTTATTCACAGGTAATGGCTTGAGCCCAGCCTTGATTCCTTCTTCAGCCTGATGGCATTCACAAATATATTTGCCTGGCTGGCATTGGGTCAGAGGCTGCAGAGTATGTGGTCAGTCAGGCTCGTCCTGCTAAAATCGTTCTTCTGTGCAGGAAAGAATTCAAGAGTAGTTGTTCCTTAATTGCTCAAGTCATGCTTGTTCCCTGTGCTTTTGAACATGCTCACTCTTCACTGTTTCTTTGCGTTTCTAGTCTTTTGATTCTAAACTCCTGGACACAGCAGCCAATAAACAGAACTGGGGGCTCCTTCCCCTCCAAAGTCCCAGGCTTGTTGTTAGAGGTGTCTTGGACTGGGTTCAAACAAGTATTAGCAGCGGCAACTGAAATGTTTCATACTGTGCAGTTGACGTGCATGTATGCAGAGTGCTCTACTGTACATGCACGTTAAATCAGATCTGTGTGGTGTTTTCACACCACCATCTGTGTGGTAAATCAGATTTTGCGTGGGCCCAGGTAATGTGATCAACTGGGATCTTCTTGATGGTTGAGCTAACTCAGAGAAAGGCACCTGATGCATGCTCATGCTTTTTTATTTTTTAAGTTCTTCTCTTACCTGAATTTGGCTCTTAGGTAGTGTTAAAGTCCCTTTAGTTCTTGGACATGGATTTGGATATCCTTACAGCTGTGTTTGGGGGACTGATTATGAAGTGATAAACTGAATGTGTTGTCTTAAATGACAAGTACACTAAAACAGTTTGTAGCTTAACCTATATAACAAAGTAAACTATCATCTTAGTTGGTGGCAAGTCTATAAAATACACCAGATTATTAATGTTTCATATCAATGAATTTTTCCTTCTCTCATCCACTTCATGCATATTTTATAATACAGTGTACACTTTTTGCATCCATAATATGACACTAGGCTAGATGGATCTTTCCTGACCTTCATTATGGCTGTTCTTATATCCTAGTAAGTACTTATATATAAATAATGATATAAAGATCCACGTTATCTTCTGCTTGTAAGGAGGTACAACTTTGTTTCAGTTCCACCAACAGAGGATTTTCCCCAAAGGGTAGGCTGAAGACTTGATCACAGTGTTACGAGAGAAGGATTTGTGAGTTTTAAGTCTGAATTTGCCACTGACCATCTTCAGAAAGTCATTTAATCTCTCTGTAAACTACATGTAACAGCAGTTCATTTACTGCACATGCTGTGATTAATAATTATTAATATTTGTAGAATGAATTGAATGTAGGAGTATATTTCATATTGTTAGACTGGAAAGAGTTTTAGTGGAAAACTACATAGATGCAGACGTGGCAACTGCAACTGGCAATGAATGTGCAGTTAGATGCACAGATTGTATAAAATCACTATTAAGAAGCACAGTGCTAATACCGATAAAGCATATGGTATATATTGTTGTTGTAGATCATAAGGAGACAAGCTAGTATGAATTTATTCCCAGCTTTGTATTCTTAAAAAATATCTTGGTCAATGCTGTAATTCCTATTAAAAATATTGCATGTTTCTGTAGGCAACAGTAAATTCAAAGCAAGCATTTGTGTGTGCTGCATAGGCACCAATGGAGCTGACAAAGGATTCCTTTAGTTAAAACAACCATACATTGAATTTTGAACTACCTTTTAAATACTTAAATTGTCAAGCAAGCATTTTGTACAGTAAAGGGTTTCAGTGTATAATTCCCTAATGTAGGTCAATTAAAGCTGTAACACTTTCCTAAATTTGAATCTTCAGATCAAGTGTTTTTTCCTAACTGTACATTTTCCTTCTGTGCATTTATTTCAAATGTTAATAAAGTTTTCATCTACAAAAGGTTTAGAATTGACAGAACAAAACTCTTCCTTTTTAAATCATGACAACTACTACTGTTTCTGTCTGCAGGTAGTGGAGGACATGCTAGAGGACGAGGAAGAAGAGGATGACAGAGATGACAAGGTAATTATCTTTCCTAGCACTTGGGTATCTGGGGATGGGAGAATTTAGACATGACACTGTTTTTACAGACAGTTAAAAAAGGAGTTGAAGTGTTTTAGTCCAGAAAATTGGACAGAGCTGTTTATCATCCTAACAATGCTACAGTGTGTTGCAGGAAAGGATAGAGGACTATAAATCCTGCCTTTTTTTTTTCTTTCTTTTTTTTTTTTCTTGGTCCAGAGCTGGGTCAAATATTTTTTCTGCCAGGAACAAAAATAATTCAGCCTGTCTGGAACTTGATAGCTCTTGTGAAGATAACTGCAGTGACAACTGTTTTTGAAGGACAAAAATTTGTCCTGTCTTGAGTATTACAAATAGGGCTGCACTTTAGGGGGAAAATGGTGTAAAAATAGCAACTCCATACTGGTTAATATAACTGGTTGATATTGACATCTATAATTTTCAAAGAATTGCTTGGTAGAAGAATGGCTGAAATGTTTTGCACTCTGTATGACATTTAAATAATCACAATTCTCATAGACATCCGTTTGATTTGAAGTTGGCATTGTGGCCCAGCAAGCCGGGAAGCTGCTGCAGATCATTCAGCTATTTGAGCAAATGCGGTTCAGTTTGGAGGCTGCTGGTTGGGTTGAGGATTGCAACCACAGTAAATAACAGCTCATTTCCACATCTTATTGAGCCAAGCTATGGGACTGCTTGGATTGGTTGTCCCCCAGGGAGAGGGAAAAACCAGAGAAAAGAAATTAGAATGACCTTGCACCACTGAAGCAATGGCTGGTGCTGGCGGGACGGCTTTCTGGTGAGACGAGTGCGATGAAGACAGCCCCATTGTTGATGGTATTTTCATGCCAGCAAGGAGATGTTTGTGGAAGAAAGGAAAAGGGGAAAAAAATAGATAATTTTACAAGAAGTCTGAATTAAAATACATGTGATTTTGACCTTCACAAATGTTCCCCCACTTCTGTTGTAGTAAAGCAATGATTTTTTTTTTTTCAAGGGGAGGAAAACAGTGTATCTTAATTTATGCCCTTGACCTTTGTTTCTAGTTGAGATGTACAGTTATATACCACTGTAAGAATTCATATGCTGGCAGCAGCATTTGAAATGTCAGAAAATTCACCATGATTAGTTAATCCCCTGAATGATTATTTTTCTGTTAGCTAACACCTAAGATCTGAGACCAGATAAAAGAAGAGTGTTTTCCTCCTTCCATTGCCAGCTCAAACATTTTACAATTGACAGAAAGTTATTATGTGAAATTCTTCTATACATCACTTAAATCGTTAGCTACATCATTTCAGAATCAGCAAACACCGTAGTAACAAAACCTTCTTTTACAAAACACTTATGTGGTGGTTTTTAACACTAAATGATATGAGCATACACTTCTGGCAATAAAATATATGATTTATTGTAAAGGTCAGTCATGTAGCCGTGGAGAGCTTGTATTTTAACTCAACATGCTGACTTTGAATCATCATTTCTTTTCTGATAAACACTGATCTGCCATCCATTTGAGGCCATTTTCCCCTGTTTTTTTCCTGCATTATTATTAGAGCTGGTGCAAAAGTGTCATCCCAGTAGTGTGTGTATTCCTGGATATTTTAATCACTGTGATTAGTTCACAAAGAATAGTGCTTGACTGCTTGTAGTTTAAGCCAGCCTATGTAGTTACCACTTGGTGGTTTTTTGAAATTGCTAAACAATCTCCTTTAAAAGGTAAGACAGGGGCAGTGGTCAGCCCCCCACCCCACAGTTCTCTGGCTATTAGCAGATGCTGGGCAAAACATACCCAATTAGAAATATCACTCTAGGTTTCAGTGTTGTGATCTAATATTCAGCTTTCTCAAGTTGACACCAGAGTTCGAACATTTCTCTAGATCTAGTTACCAGGGCTGAATAAAAGTGAGTACTGACATTACCGTGTGCATTCAGTGAACCTTTTTATTGAATATTTAAGAGCTGTCTTTCTATAGAGAAGGCGTTTAGGTTGATTTTCTTAAATTCAAAGCTGTCTTCATTATTGCAAACAGTTTGAGTTCCCGTGATTGATTATGCTGTTTGAATGGAAAATTACACTTCCTAAAATAAGCATGTATGGACTACCGTGTGTATTCAGTAATCTTTGCAGTGGACATTATTTGACACTGGGCTAACCTGCAACATGTAAGCGCATAGTTCAGACTGAGTTATTTGTTGTTAGAAGCTGATTTTTAACATGTTTCTTCCTTTCTGCTGCACTAGACGTGCTCTATTCTCTACTGCTGTTTCTCTTACATCTTTTTATCAAAATGGAAGGGTGCAGTTTTGTATTGGTTTAATTCATACATGTGTTTTCTTAAAGCTGTGTGCAAGATGAAGTCTTGTGAGAAAACAAATGCACATTTTGTAACACCAGCTGGTAGTGGCCTCTGGCTTCTATTATTTCTCTGTTTTTTCAGATGGTATAATAGAGAAGTCAGGTAAATGGGTCTTCTTATGCGATAAAAGTAAAAAGATTAATACATGTGCCAAAGCCTCACTTTAATTGAAACTGAAGCATATGTTGCAAGTATGTAAAATATGTCCCAGATGTTTGACCATGGCCAGTGTCTTTGCTTTCCCTGATTACCACAAGGCAGCTATTAGTCCTGTAACCTTTGGACTTAACGGTAAATGGGGTATTACATGGCACAGAACTGGAGCACCTGTTTTCCATTCAGTAAAGACCCCTCGCAGGCTTTACCTAAGCCTATCCATATGTTTTCACTTAGCAGATTGTTGGGCGATTATGAAAAGTGTCTTTCTTTAGAGCCAACTTAGATATTAGTCACTTGCTCACAGTGAAAGGGCAACTCTTTGGCTACTTGATGGGGTCCGTGTGGGCATGTACTGATGTAGGTTATGGGACATGTGATGGCGGGATGTTGCTCAACATCCCTAAATTGCAGTTACAGAAGTAATAAAGTGAGGATGATGAATGCTCAAATGTATGTAATTAGTTAAAGTAATACATTTTACTAATAGTGGTGTGTAATACCGAGAGGAGTTTGACAAGTTAGATTTGCACTTACCATATTACTTAGTCTCATTCTAATGTTCTGGATTTTAGTAACTCTTTTCTCAGACTCTGCTGCAATTAAGGACTGTCAATTTAAGGTCATAGGGTGTTTCTTTTTTTTTACTGGAGAATTTTAACTTTCATCTTCAGTTGCAATAAGACTAATAAACTAAAATGTCAAGTGTACTTCTTGTTATATCAGTTACAAAGTCGTGCTTAGCAGTGCAACTTTTCTAATTTTGTTTCTTTGTCATGTTATGTATTTAGGAACTGAAAAATGTTGTAGTTTGTTTGGCTTGGGCATTTGTCCTTAGCTGAATACTAGTTTTTCCAAGAATTAGCACTGGATTCTGTGTTCCATATGTTCTGTACCACTTGTTAAACCTATGCCAACCACAGATTTACAGTTTAATCTGATTTCTCTCTCTCTCCACTCTCTTTTCTGGCTCCCTTCCAAACACTGGCTTACACAGTATCTTAGCAAATAAGGGTCAGTTAAATTACATGAAGTCAAGTTATCAGCAAGCTATCAAAAGGATTTTTACACAGTTATGTTATAACAATGTAGAGGTCAATATGCATAATCTATGTGTTTAAGATTTTAGTTTGCCGTTTAAGAAGTTCAGGTGCACTATTCACATTGTTCTTCAAACAAGCTCCAGGTGAGGTTTCAGAAAATCACAAAGAATTTCAGCTCAGCATTTTGCGGGAAGCCCATCAGCCACAGAATCAGGCCAGTGAGCAATGCTACTGTTGCAGATTTAAGTGGTATGAGCATTGTTTTATTCTACCTTTTTATTAACAGTAACAATACTTTATTAATACAAAATATTCAAATCATTTGCACCTTCAGCTACTCTCTCTTTAGGCTTTTGTTCTTCGAAAAATCCTTTTCAGTTCTCAATGTTACCATGTTTCAAGATAACTAGAAGCCTTTATAATGAAAGATAGTTGAGTCAAATTAAAATATGTTTTAAAGCTTTTAATCGTCCTTGCTGAGAGGTACCAACTTTGCTTTCAAGCCAAGACACATTCGTAACTTGTCTCAGAAGCATGCGCTGCATTTTTACCAAGAGTATATCATGAGGAGGAGGAGGAGGAAAGAAAACTCCAATGTAGCCTATATTTTTATGTTCTATAAAAGGCAAGATTGTAATCTACTGTAGTTATTTTCTATAAAATAAATGGTGGAAAAACAATAAGGGAATAAGGAGTAAGTGGAATGAAGAGAAAATTCCAGAATGAATAAATCCATGGGTTCACCTATTGCTTGATTCCACCATTAAATTCTACATGAACATAGCACCTAAATACTGTGAATAAAAAACTAACAGCAGCTTCTGGTCAAAACTGTAGATCCATATGAAACTGCTGTCCCATGAAGGCTTAGCTAGACTATGTGTACTTTTCAAAAAACATGCAACAGAGCAGTCTGGAGTATGTAGCTGCAGAAGTCAGACTTCTCAGTGCAGTTTGGTTTCTGTTCCATTTAGTCACACTGAGATGGTGATAAGAGGCATGTGTTTTTTATCAAAATTGTACATAATGGGAGGGATAATGGTGCATACTGCTTCAGCCCATATACTCCATGTCATGGTTTAACGTGGAAACTAAAATTACCGAAAGAAAATCAGTTCTGTCCAGGCTCAAGCCAGGACACTTGAGTATCAGCTGATGATGTTTCTGATCATTGGATCCCCCCCAAAGTCACAGCTGTGGAGTTACTTTTGCCTGGATGTACCTTGGATCGTGTGGAGCCTTTGCACAGAGGCTTCCACAAAGAGTAGTTTTCATCCTGACTTGTTCTGGGGCGCTGGATGGGCTTCGTGATCCAAGTGTGAACCTTTGAAAAGAACTAATTTGGACAGCCCCCTGAGCACTTTAGTTTTAGCAAGATCAGGCTTCTTCATCCCAGTGAGTCCTGAAATACTATCAAAATTAGTGGTGTAAAATGACTATTAGTGAGATCAGAATCTGAGATTTGTATCTGAAGTTTGGCACTTGAGGTGTGTGTGTGAGATCTTCCCTGGGGGACTGTGAGTCTATAAACTGTTGAATGAATAACACTCATCCACATATGTGGTTTTTTTCACCTGTGACTAATACAGTGTGGGTAATGTTCTGAATTTATTAAGTAATCCAAGTATAATTCAATAAATTATTAAGTCAAATGAAGAATATGTCTTAATTATGTTAGCTGTTTCAGAATATGACATAATTTTGCCCTACATTTTTCCTCTACCCTTAATATTACTTCTTAATATAACTAAGCAGATTGAAATTCTTTCAGACCAAGCAAAGATTTGTTTTCACCTAGCGCCTCAAAAAGCAACTTTGTAAAACAGGGTGTAGTAAATACATCTGTATGGTCTTCTCTGTGACTCAGGAGAGAAATGATGAGTGTTGAAGAAAACGGGCAAAAGCTTTTACTGCTGGGTTCTCTTTGAAACCTTCTTACATGTGCAGGTTGGTTTACTCATTAGTTTCAAAGGCATCCATCTGTTATGTGGCTTCAAAAGGGATGAGAATGGACCATTCCTCATTCTCTTAACAGAATATTTTACTGTTTTGTTGGGTTTTTTTTTAATGGAGTTCCACACATAATCATGAGATCTGGGTTCTGTTTAAGCCACTGCCATGAATCACTTGTGACTCTAAGAAAGCCATGTAGTCACTTATCCATGAGTATTTGATCCCTAAAGTCCCAGAAGAAGTCAGGATAAAGGAGGAGTTTGCCTTGGTAGATGAGGATTGGGTTAGGGATCAGTTGAGTAATCTGGACATCCATAAATCGATGGGTCCGGATGGAATGCACCCAAGGGTGCTGAGGGAGCTGGCAGAGGTCATTGCTAAGCCACTCTCCATCATCTTTGGTAAGTCATGGGCAACAGGAGAGGTGCCTAAGGACTGGAGGATAGCAAATGTCACTCCAGTCTACAAGAAGGGCAAGAAGGAGGACCCGGGTAACTACAGACCGGTCAGCCTCACTTCCATCCCTGGAAAGGTGATGGAACAACTTGTTCTTGGCACTATCTCTAGGCATATCAAGGATGAGGGGGTCATTAAGAGTAGTCAACATGGCTTTACCAAGGGTAAGTCATGTTTGACCAACCTTATAGCCTTCTATGAGGAAATAACTAGGTGG
>VZRW01011127.1:192292-212180 GCA_013398125.1 Aegotheles bennettii
GCTGAGGAAGCTGGGTCTCTTTAGCTTGGAGAAAAGGAGGCTGAGGGGTGACCTCATCCATGGTTACAAATATGTAAAGGGTGAGGGTCAGGATGATGGAGCCAAGCTATTGTCAGTAATGACTAATGATAGGACAAGGGGCAATGGTTGCAAACTGGAGCATAGGAGGTTCCATGTAAATATCAGGAAAAACTTTTTCACTGTGAGAGTGACAGAGCACTGGAACAGGCTGCCCAGAGAGGTTGTGGAGTCTCCTTCCCTGGAGACATTCAAAACCCGCCTGGATGCGTTCTTGTGTGATGGACTCTAGGTGACCCTGCTCTGGCAGGGGGGGTGGACTAGATGATCTTTCGAGGTCCCTTCCAACCCCTTAGATTCTGTGATTCTGTGATTCTGTGATTTGCCAGCCACCTGAATATTTCTTCAGGTTTATTCATAGCTCCCCATTTTAGCCTTCCAAGGAACAGCCCCAGGCATCTGTTTTAGAGAGATGCCTTTTGAGCTTGTTCTACTGCCCTTAACACAGAATGAATCTTCATCTTAAGTCCCTCAGAAAGCAGAGATGGTAATGAGTAAGACACAACTTTGGAAGCCTTGTAGAAATGCAATGGTTGATATATGCTAGCATGAGGATGAGTGCTGTAGGGACCTGATCCCTGGTGGTAGATATGTGTGACTGACACAGTGTACATGAAACAGCCTACACCTGATCTAGTAGAAGATGTTCCTGCTCACTGCAAGGGGGTTGGACTAGATGACCTTTGATGGTCCCTGCCAACCCAAACTATTCTGTGTTTCTATGAATGAGGATGAGGGACCAACAGAGATGGTGCTGTGGGAGAAGATGATGCCCAGCAATGTGGCTGTCTGCAAAATGAGTGGCATGTCATGGTCTGGGTTTTCGGATGAGGTTTGATGCTGAGAGGCGCACAGCACAGCACAACTGGAAATCTACCTTGAGGTAGATGGGATGTGTGCCTCTCATTTTACTAAAATGCTTGTAAGAAAAACTGCAACCTCAACTACAGAAGTTTGCCAGTACAGTTGATCAGGCATTTCTGTGCTTCACAGAGGAAGATACAGGAATATAGGAAGATAAATTTCAAGTTTTTTCAAACAATATGCATATGTTTTCTGTGCAGTTTGATGTATCTCGGTGTCAGTAGACGATTTTACATTGTTTATTGAATGTTGATGTGTGGATCAGTGATGAGGTTGCTGGACAGATCACCCAGGCAAAATATAAACCTGACAAAAGTAAAGAGGCAGCTGCACCCCAAAAAAATTAAGTTCAAAGCTCCTCCTAGATGAGTGTGGTATGGAGTTTCAAAGTTGGCCTTGTGCAGCAGCGTCCATAGGGAGACGATGCAGTGTGGTAGGAGGCAGAGTTTGCCACTACACAGGTTTCATCTGCAGGAGGATAAAGAGGCAAATTTTGCATAAATAAAGCTTGTGGACAAGCAGTGTATGTAACTATCTTCATTCTACTTCCTTTTCATTTTGCAGATACTAATTTTTATGCATTTGCTGATAACTACAAGAAAAGCTGAAAAGTGTGGCAGTTCCCCAGGGCAGTTTGTCCTCTAAATGAATTCCTGTGATCGTTTGCTTCAGAAAACTTTATATGTACTTCCATTCATAAAAGGCAACTGGTTCCACCCATTCCAGCAGAAGTCCATGGACATACAGTTCCTGACCAGCAGATACCTTTAGACACCTGGAGACTTTTCAACAGGAGTTTTGTTGCCAGACATCTTCTAGTAGTACACATGCCTGCTGGGGGAAGAAAAAGTCATAGAATCATAGAATTATAGAACATCAGGTTGGAAGGGACCTCAAGGGTCCTCTGGTCCAACCTTATCATATTAGAATACTGATAGATCAACATCATCTCTGCCAGGCAACGATTTGCCCATACTGCACCATCTCTTCCCACTGTCTTTTGGAATAGAGAGGTTAAAGCAGTCTTTTGCTGCTTTGTTTTTGTAGCTTCTTGGTTTTCACGTCTGTTGGCATCAGGTGTGCACCACATATGAAATGTGCTTGTTTTGCACAATACAGCCTTGGTGACAATTCTTTAATCACAGGAATTTTCCATTAAAACAGTTCTGTATCTTTTAAAGTACAAGGAAGATTATATTGGTTTTGCAGTATGGAAGAAGTAGGTATTTTTGTTGATATCTACCCTCCTGCTAGCAGAGACTTAAAAATAACCAGAGAGATGGGTGACTGCTGTGTGAAGGATGAGGCTTTCCCAATTCCTGTGAAACTCTGTCTCTGTTTGGACAGTTTTTGCAGCTTGGTGGAAGGTCTGGACAGGGGGAAAGAGGCAGCAGTCTGCCAACCTTCAGCAGAAATTTGCTGAAGCGAAGTAGCTGATTTGTGAATTCTCACCTGTATCCTCACAGAGCATCCTTTGAGCGGGGCAAGGGCCTGCCATGGCTGCTCCTGCCTGGTGTGGACTCATGAGAGTTCACATACTGGAACTGAATGCTGGGGTGGACGCAGGCATGGATTTTCTGTGACTTCACTGACTTTACTGTTGGGTCACATGCCAAGGGTCCAGATACGCAGCCATGAACCTTTTGGGAGCAGCTCTGAGTTAAGGGGCCTGTGGGAGCAAGAGCTGGAACAGGCAGAAGGAGATGCAGACATAAAGGATAAAAAAAGAATAATATAGAAACAACTTAAAGAGCAGGGGTGGCCGGGCGTTGGGCAGGCAGGGATGGGCAGAAGGATGTCAAGATCTACAGCAGGAAAAGACAAGAAGTCAGGGAGAGGCCAGGAAGCCCCAGGTGGAGGTAGGCTGAGGAACAGGCGTGGATTGATCCATGGAGAGAAGTGCAGATCTTACTTTAAATCTCACATAGATTAATTTCGGAGAGGTTGGCTTCAGCATCTCAGTAGCACTTTGAATGTAGCCTTCGGTGTGCAATTTAGATAGACTTGAAAATTAGAATTTGTAACATATGGAAAAGCAATAAATGGTTGTTTTAGCACTCTGGCTTAGTATTAAATGTGACTTAAGGACTGGGGTGGTATCTGTGTTATCTGCGTGATCAGCAAATGTGTGTTTGACTGGTTTGGGAGCAGATGAGGTAACACGATAGGTTAACATACAGCTGTAGCAGTCTGATAATGCAGTGTTTTTATTGATTGTCTAACTGAGTAACTACACTGGGTATTAGGTTTGCTTGTCACAGTGCTTAGTGCCTGGGGTAGTTGAGCAAGTTACTTTTCCACTGAGTTGACCCCAAAGTCCCAGAGTCTTTCAATCAAACTCCTCGGATTTCATACCCTGGCAATTCCTTTCCTTTTCTAATGGGCTGTATTAAAGAAAATGTGTCACCTTTTGCACCATGTAATACTAAATCAGATCAGAATTCATGCACAATTATGTCAGTGGAAATCTAATATTACAGACCTGCTTATCTCGAGATAGCACATGCAAAAATAAACTTGCACAACTGACAGATTTACTTGATTTTACAGATAAGTTATTTGTAAGTAATTGAGCTGTGAAATGTATATGGATTATTTTTTTATGTCTCAAAAAACATATAAGAAAAATGGCTAATAAATATTTAAGTATTGTTTCTTTCCTCTTTCTGTTTCTCCTATTTCCTTTCCCTTTTTATCTTTTCTTGGCCTGCTCAATTGCTACAGTAACAAAGTCCAGGGTGGGAAAAACAGATTTTATGTTAGCAAACTGTTTTTGTTCTGAAGGCTGACAAGTTTAGAAAAACAAAATGGACACCACTCATTTATGTAATGTCACAGATATCTATTGGCATCTAGGTAACACAGAGCTCTGAGAAAAAAGCATTCTATCGAAAAAGTATTGCTTTTAGTTTTTCTTCAGCAGTGTGAAAAAAGTCAAAACACCGTTGGTAATCTGAAGCTTTCTCGCAATCAGAAATAGTAATTTAAGATCGATTGCTCAGCAGATGTGCTTTTTAGTATTTTACACAAAAGAACAGTGCAACTCCTCTGACCTTCAGTACATACAGCAGTGCATTGTTATCCTTTTAGTATATGGTATTAGCTATCGTTTAAAATTAAATATGGAAAAGCTATTTTATTACTTTAATTACTGCTTGATTAAAATTTTAAATACCAATAGGGGAAGAGTAGATAGAAATCCTTTGCAATACCTTCTCTGCTGCTAAGTAGGAGGCTAATTTATGGATGGATTTTTCTTTTTTAATTTTGGGAGAATTTTAAATTTGTGCATATATTTATGTGCACCAAAGCATCTTCTTGCCTGTTCTGTGAAGTCTCAGGGGTGCTTTCCTTCCCACTCCCTTAAAACAAATGCTGCCTGAATATTTTAGATCAATACATAGCATGTAGTGAAGATCAAGAAACAGTTTACTCAGCTATTTTTCTGGAATATAATACACAGCCATGCATTTTGATAGAGGAACAGTTTGCATAGTAATAGTTGTGGCTTCTGGACAGTCTATCAAAAATTAAGATTGTATGGTCTGTTCAAGGAAAGCTTGAAGCTGCATTATCAGAAATTACATTATATAATGTTATAGGCCAAGAGCCAGTTTGTTACTAAGGTATTTTTTCAAACAGCTCTTATGTTGTGTAATCCTTTCCACTCATCTTCCTCAGGATATATTGATTCAGAAGAAAATGTGTTCTAACATCATTATTTTTTTAAAAGAAGTTTTATGCTGAATTTTGAAGTCTTAATGCATAAATACAGAAATGTCATTTCCTGAAAGTGCTGAAGATTTTTTTTTCCCTTGTGAAATGTTGTCTGTTTGATAATGGACTACAAGTGTTCAAATGACAGCTGCATAGTCCTTTTGTTGGTTTGCTTTTGCAAATCAATGCCTGAAAACTGAGGAGCGGAACTGCAACGGCTCACTGAAAGTTGTTTTCAGACAAGACTAAAGGTGCTTTTCAAAATAATCTAATCAAAATTGTAATTAATGTTGTGCTGGAGCACAACCCACCAAGCAAAGAAAGGCCAGCTTAAAGTGTGAAATGCTAGTCACCCTCTTTCAGGGGGCTGGAGCTCACCCTGGTGCACAGAGACCATTGGAGACTCCTTCTTCTTCAGGCTGGTTGCCTTTGGAAGGAGTTTTGAAATTGGGTCCATCTTTTTGAAACACCCTCTGTTTATACCAGGACTGTGTTTCATGCAAATCAGGCTTCAGGGACTGCTGATTCATGGGCCATAGCCCTAGAAAGCTCCAAGCAAAAGCCAGCAGATGCAAGAGCAGTGCTTCACACTGTTGGAAACTCCCCAGAATACTTTGGTGAGAAACCCCTTTGCTAGTAGTGCAGCTGCGTCTATGGATCTAGTCACAGAACAGCACAACCCCTTCTTGGAGACTGCTGGAAGAGCAATACAGGGAATGTTCAACATGTTTTATATCTCCAAATCACTGTTTTGATAAGGAGCTCAGGTTTCATCACAGATGGACGTAAGCTATTGAGTTTGAAGAAATACCGTTTGCTTTTAAAAGCATTCAAATGCAAGGAAAAGCAGAACATTGTATGAGATTTGAAGTATATAGAACAGAGCCAGATTTTTTTTTTTCCAGACTACCAGTCAGGGTAGTTAGGAAAGATAGAAAGTCATTATTGAACCCTAGAGAGTTTTTTAAATCCAATATATTGGGGTTTTAAGTTAAGGGTTTTTAAGTTAAGTTTAAAGGGTTTTTTCCTGCCTGTTTAGTTTATTGTCAGAACAGTGGAGGAAACTTCCTTTGCTGATGCTTTTTTATTTTCCCTGGCTTGGATAACAAATCACTGATTTCCCACCAATCCCCAAATCCTCAAATTTTTGCTCTGCAATTCATATTTTGATGCCAACTGCTGAAGTCGTTAACTAGGACACTGGAATATCTATTTTCTTCACAGATTGCTGGGGAAAAGAAACAGTTTTAATAGTGTCCTTCCAGACCATTTGGAAGTATTACAGTAAATACCTTAAAAGCACAGGAATGTTTTACAGACTTTTCTTCTTTAGTCTCATTTTAATACTGAGGCATTTTATCGTGTGATTTCAGATTGTTAAGATTCAGCAGTCTATCCATGTGTCCTGAAATAGAGTGGGGAAAGAAAGGTCTTCGCCTTCCTTTAAACATTTCTCCTATCTATTTCTTCTGCGTCAGCTAAGCACGGTGCTGAAGCCCTGGGGGAGCGAGTCTGTGAATGGTGTCATTTGTCACAGGTATTAATAGTTCTAGGAAATTACTGTTTGATAAGGAGCAGCACAGTGGAGTAACTCTGAGCAAATATGGGGAGAGTGAGTCAGGGGAAAAGGTGCTGAGAAGTCAGAGAGCAGAAAAGAAAGAAAATGGCTGAATGCTGGTGTTTCGCTGGGATAGGTGGGGACAGTGGGTGAAGAATTCACAAGGACATTGTCTGCAGAGCTCTTTGTAGAGTATATCCCATGTATAGATACAATTTATGTGAATTATGTCTCTTAAGACAGTAAGAACACAACAACTTGGAATTCGAGGCCAAGTTAATACAAATCAGTACATAAGGGGGTTTGGGGTTTTGCCCCACAAAATACAATGAAGTTCAGCGACCCAAAGTGGTTGATCTGTGTTCACAAATCCTTTGGGTGTAAAGGACGTCCAGAAGCATCCAGTCTCTGCAGTTTCACTCAGATTGAAGATCCAAGGTTAAACCAAAATTGAATTGAAAATAGATAAAAGGAATTTGACCAAACTGGACTACAAAGTCAATTAAGACTTTTTAGGGAAATAGGTAAGGAGGAAACAAATTCACTAGCTGAAAGGCAAAAGGGGATTAGGGAGGGATTTCTGCTTGAGCAATGAAAAAGAAAATGCCAAGGAAACAATGTATCCCTCCTGCCTGAGCAGGGGAATTAAATTAATTGTTGAAAAAATACCCGACTTCAGACATCCTTTAAGAATGTTTTCATCAACAGAAAACCCAACAAAAGTACCAGTTGAAAAGAAAACATGCTGCATTTCTAAAGACTGTTTTGGAGGAATACTGAAAGTGTTGCTTAGACCATTAGGGGAATTATCGATAATCTTACTGCTCTATTGACATTTGTTATCCAAAAATCAAGGCAAAATGCAAAAGTGCTGAAAGATAGAAGAGAAATGTGTTTAAGTTCCATTTTTAAAACTGAAGAGGGGATCGATCCTGATAACTACTATTGTTTAAATCTGTTTTTCTCTATAAATGATAGAACAGGTGTGAAGACAAAAGTGGCCAAACATGTGGGTTTATTCCCATATTCAGACAGAGGAAATTGGAAGACTTCATGATGAACCCCTGGGACCACTGATGTCAGTGAAGACCACATACTCTGTATGTGCTGCCCATCGTAAAATGCACTTTTGTATCCAAAAGCCTTAAACTATTTGCAGATCATGAGATTTACCTCACATATTTACAATCCCAGTCACCACTATTAGAATTATGATATAAATCTATGTCCCCATTTCAAAGCCTGTAATGATAATTTTTTATCAAAATGTACCCTAAAATCAGTATCAGGACTTGGACACCCCAGATGGTTTCTGTACCTCCTGTCAGCCTCCCAGGAAGGTGAAGAGGATTGGAGGAATTAATTTTCATGATCTGAACATGAAGAATGTTCAGAAAATATATTATCTTCAACAAAAATACTGAAAAATGAAAGAGTAGGATCCTACGCTCCAGAAAACAGAAGTCCCCATGAAGAATTTCAGTATTCCTTTTTTTAAAAAAAAATAATAAAATTTTGAATAAGGTCACTTACAAGGTCAAGTTCTGTAATGGCTTCCAGACAGTCAAAAAGTGTCTATTTCCTCAAGGATGAAACTAAACAGCAGAAATGTTGTTACATTTGTGCTCTATAGTGCTATCCTGCTTTGCTTTCTCCATCATTATGTGTAGAGGACTTAGTAAAGGACAGGGAGCGCTCCAACACCACTCCGCTACCTTGACACACGTAGCATTGTTCTTTCCCCTCGGAGATGTCAGTACCATCCAGACACTCTATGTTTCTTCTGGGGACTATCAAGATCATTATTCAGAGTTGTAGCCTAAGAAAGCACATAAGGATGGAACCAGAAGCATAGCCAGAGCCCTGGCATGAGTTTATTAAGTACGATATACCAGACAGGCTACCTGCTGTTAGGATTTTGAAAAGTTTTCATGCTTTGGAAATCTTTATTTTTTTCTTTCTCCTTCCTGTTTTTCATATATAATTCTTCCTACCCTTATACTCTAGGAGAAAATTGGAACTGTGGTTAGATATAATAAATTACCTCCACCATAAACTACATACAATTTGCAGCATTAAGTTACTGGTGGCATTTTATAGGTTTAGATATTGATTTAAACCACTTTAATGATGGCTGAGTTTTTTTAAGTATTTATTGAAGGTAAAGTTTGTAAGAAAACTTGAATGTGGTGTGGATGAGATTAAAACATATTCATATTTTTTCAGGGGAATAATTTGGATCTTAATACATATATGTGCTTTCTAATTATGATACATCTATTTTACTATGTAATATTAGACGAGGTCAGCAGGAGAGAGCTCAGTGCAACTCTGCCACTGAAATCAGCCAAGAGGATTTATGCCACATAAATGGAATATTAAAAAGTTGCAAAAAAATGACCATGTGGAAGGGTGGGATAAAGCATAGCCATTGGACATATCTCAAGCCTTCTAATGCTGGGACACAGTGCTCTGCACAATGGTGCCCTCATGCTGAAAGGTTCTGTTAGGCACTCACAAAATACAACTAAGAACACAACGTAGCAACAAAAATAGAGCCTCTCAGTGAAATATAAGAAATAATTATGATTACCAGCTGTGAAGAAGGTGGCCATCTTTTTATACTACTTTTCTGAGAAGTGGTATCCATTTTACTTTGGTTTAACTGAACTTGCTTTGTTACTTTGCATGCTAAGAGGTAATTGATAACTTAGTATTTAATGCTCTTTTACTTCCTTCAGCTACCTCCTCTGGTGCAGCTAATTGTTTATCTGCACCCTGCTTCAAGGTAGACTCAGCATCTGTGGATGCTGGGACCCACTGGGCTCTGCTCTGGCAGGTCTCTTCTCTCCTTCCTTAGAAAAACAACAAAAACAATCTTAGTAATGATGGTTGTTAATTATAAATATTAATATTATTACTTACTAGGTTAATACTGCTACTAATAAAAACCTTGTGCCATCTCCATGGAGTGGGCAGCGAGCTCAAACACAACCCTGGAAGGCTGTCCAGTCTGGCTGTGCTATTTCCAGTTGCCCTGGGATGAATCACAGAATCCCAGTCTGGTTTTGGTTGGGAGTGACCCTAAATCTCACCCAGCCCCAACCCCCTGCCATGGGCAGGGACACCTTCCGCCAGACCAGGTTGCTCCAAGCCCCATCCAACCTGGCCTTCAACACTGCCAGGGAGGGGCAGCCACAGCTTCTCTGGGCACCCTGAGCCAGGCTCTCACCACCCTCACACCAAAGAATTTCTCCCTCACATCCAATCTCAATCTCCCCTCTTTCAGCTTAGAACTGTTGACCTTTGTCCTGTCACTCTGTGGCCTTGTCACCAGTCCCTCTCCAGCTTTCCTGGAACCCCTTCAGGCACTGGAAAGTGCTCCAAGGTCTCCCTGGAGCCTTCTCTTCTCCAGGCTGAACACCCCCAACTCTCTCAGCCTGTCTCCAGAGCAGAGCTGCTCCAGCCCCCTGATCATCTTCATGGCCTCCTCTGGACTCGCTCCAACAGCTCCATGTCCTTCTGATGTTGGGGACCCCAAAACTGAACCCAACACTGCAGAAGGGGTCTCATGAGAGTGGAGTAGAGAAGGAGAATCCCCTCTCTCACCCTGTTGCTCATGCTGCTTTTGATGCAACCCAGGATCACGGGGGCTTTCCTTATATTCCATTATATTCCCTTTGCATTACTGTAACACATCAAGGGTATCCACCAGGCACTTCCAGGTACTGGAGGGAAACACTTTTCACACTACACACTTCTACGCTCCCTTGTTTTCCAGTAAGCCTTGTTAGTGAATTTCCTCCCTTTCTTTCCCCTGTAGCACTATATTAATATTTTCTGCTGCATATTTCAGTATTTTCCACTGCACTTGAAGCAAAAACACTAAAGTCAATACAAAGGAAATGAGATTTCTTGGCTGAAGTGATGCAGGATGCCATGGGAGAGCTGTGCGAGAGTGAAGCTCAGTACGAAAAACTCCTACTAAGTTTTCAGGCACTGACTCGTAGGAGGTGATTTCTAAGCTATTCTATCATATAAATAAGAAGTAAATAAATGCAAAGAAAAAAACAATTGTTTTTTTATACATAAAGCGAAGGTTCTTGGGTGATTTTCCATTTGAGATCGGGTTGGCAGTATTCAGATTTCTCCTCCTCCCCGAGGACGCTGGAAATCTTCTTACATGTTTGGTTTTGTACATGCTATTGTGCAACCGTGTAATAAAAATTAATCTATTTCAAAGTGTGGATTGCCAGACTTCAAGAGCAGAAAACATAAAATAAGTGTTAGGACATAGGTACTGGTGTAAGTGACTAATGTTACAACTGTGCATATGTCACACATTCTCTTAACCCAAATACTCATGAACAGGAAAAACACAGTAAAATTAACCTTTTATTCATCTGGGATGGGAATGTTTAGCCAGAAATAGAATTTGCAAGTTTTTTCCTTCTGGCAGAAATCAGTTCTGTAGCTGGAAAACACTTATGTGACTCTGTTTGTCCAGAAAGTTTATTGGAAGTTTTCTTTTCGCTGTATGGATGAGATGAGAAAACAGGAGACTTTTTTTTTTTTTTTGTGAGTGCCTGTGCAACTCTTTTTAGCAAGCAGTGGACTGCACTTCTCAGTACTTTTCTTCTAGGATACAATACCAGCAGTTCTATGATTCTGTCTATTGATTTCTTGTTCTACTACTACTACTCTGACACATTTTAACAAAGGTGTAAGTACCTCAAATAATAAACAGGAAAGGTTTTGGCTCATCTATGTATTGTATATGCTTAATTTTCATAGTACCTTCTGCTCTCTATTCTGACTCAGACTCTTGCTGTTTGAGTTCCACAAGAGATTTTAACTGTGTCATATTTTTGTCTGAAATAATGGATAGTTGTTCTACCTGCTGTTTTCATAATTTCACAGGAAAATGATGGTGTGTGTACTTAATTCTGCTATTAGTTTTATCAAGCTTTTTATATTAATGCTGTTTTGGCAGTGACTTCCTCCAGTGAGTTTTGCACTGTATGAAAAAAAGAATTTTCTTTTACCAGTTATACCTCTGCTGCCTGTCAAGTTCATGGAACATTTCTCTACTGCCTTGTGAGAGTAATTAAGAGTCCCAGTTTACTTTCTCTAAACCATTCATTATTTTGAATATCTTGATTATGTTCATTCATCTTCTGTGTCAATTAAAATGACCTAGCACTCTGTGTTGCTCACTGTCTTTTCTCACACAATTTTCATTATTTCAATAGCTCATGTCTGCGTTTTTCCTGGATCTGCTTTTTTATTCTTATTTTTTAGCTTGAATTCAGTACTTCATCTGAAATTATCTCCTCAGGTTATATAATGGTGCTAGGTAAGGTTAAACCACTAGTGTTAGTCATCCATCTAACCTTGTTATATTCCTCAAAACTTTGATGTGACCTTCTTAACTCTGTCACCTATAAACTTGGCATCTCAACCTTCCTTCTTTTTGATGTATGTTAATAAATATATTAAACAACACCAGCTCTAGTATCAGATATATCTGCTCTTTTACCTCTTTCTCCTCCCTTGGTTGTTTTAATATCCTTTTTCTTTTAGGAACAGTCTAAAATATTTGTTTTAAGCACACTGTAAATTATCATTTTCTATCCCAGTATTGATTTGACTGGTTTTAAATTCTGAAACATTTCAAGAAATTTGTCATAAATAATTTAAAATGTTCTGTATATGGTACTGGGAACTATTAAAAACAAGCTACCTGGTGGCCTTGGATTTAAGCCCCATATCTGACTTCTTGCATGTGTATTCGTTGTGCAAGAGCTTGGGGAGATTTCCACAGGGGTTGTGACAGAGGGTCTGCTTCAAATCAAGTGTTGGTAAAAGAAGTTGTAGGAAAAATCGACAGAATTACCATTAACAAATTATCAGGACTGGACGGTGTTTGCCCAGAAGCACTGAAGGAACATGAGGGGCAATAGTTGAACCACTAACGGTGGTGTGGGTGCTGGAAGCTTATGTAGGTCCAACATGAGAGTGGACAAACTCATGGAAGAAAAGGCCATTCATTGAGAGTATTTGGAACAAGGAGCTGCCCTTTGGTGCCGGAAACTTCTGAACCATGGTTCTTTGAAAGCTTGAGGAATATTCTGTGAAGTTGAAGTATCTGTTTGACCTCAGCTTGCTCATCTCTGTGGGTATCTGCTCTTGACCACCCTGTTCCTATACGGGCATATGTCCCTGCATGAGCTGTCCTTCCATGTGCTCAAAACTGCAGTACAGTCTGGGTATTTCCAAATATCACACAAATCTGGCCCTTTACAAAAAGCTGTTTTAATCCAGTACAGCTGCTTATTGCAGTCTCCTTCTAACTGTTGTGCCCCGAAGCCTAAACACCTCAAGTGTCTGTGTGCTTAATCTCAAACTGTCAGGCTAGAACAGCACAGCTCGTCTAGGAATGGCACCTGCTCCCTGCTGTGTTTACTGTGGAAAAAGGTTGAATACGGTATAACCTCCCAGCCAGTTGTTTCAATGATGATAAAAATTTCACAACCCTTCTCCCTGTTTACTTAGCATCGCTGTGCCCAAGATATGACAATGTGTGCAGAACCAGGAGAAATAATGAAATCTATGGAAAGCAGGCACACATGAGAAAATAGACATTTTATGATGGCAGCTTTATTTCCTGCTGTTGTTGGACTGCAAATGGTAACCGAGTTTGCAACCAAGGCTGAAAAGCATTTAAACTTTATTTACTAGGCAGTAAATAATACAAAGACTGTTTGCTGAAAGTTGGAGGAGAGAGCTGTCATTGAATTCTTGCACGCTGACTGGTGGTTTTTGCTTTTCTGAGTGTCTGTAAAATAAGCAATGAGTTTAAAATTTTGGAAGAAACAATCTGGGTTTGGGGTTTGGGTTTTTTTTTTAATATGGAGGCCTAATTTGTCTTCTCTGCTGAAACGGCCTATGGGAATAAAATATGTGATTCTAAACAGACTGCACTTTGTGAAGAGGTCATGCACCATACAACACCCTCAACTAGATGGTGATGGCTGAGTTGGTAGCCCAGCACTCACACATCCATGGGCAGCTGGTGCCAGCAAAACTTTGAAGCTGATGTCATCCTATGTGAGTCTCTGGCATTTGTGAAATTATCGGGGATTTAGAAAGAGAGAGATGCTCTCTTAATTCCTTTTACAAATTCCTGTTTTCTCTATCCTGATAATAACCCCATGTTCAAAAGGGTCACTCCCAACAGGGCTGTGTCATGGGTTGGATGCCAACTCCTTCTGCAGCTTTTCTAGCACAATGTTGTTGGGTGCCCCTTTGCTCTTTCTAGAGTCATTCTTTCATTTGCTTAATGCCCAATATCTGCTCTGTATTGTTGTCAGGCTCATTATTCCCTGCAGGTTACCTATCCCTCCTCCTTCAGCACTTGTATGCAGTTGTATACCTGGGGATGTTGATGTGTGAAATTTTTTCATTAGGCAGTGCGCAAGTCAGGAGATGAGAAAAAAAGTCAAGTGGGGAAATGCCTGTGACATGGTGACTGGTTAGAGTATTTCTTTTATTTGTCTCTTTAGGAAAGCAGATAAATTTCACTGAACACCCATTTTTCATCTTTTATTTATTAAGTATCTCAGCTGGTTTTTTGTTCTTTGGGTGCAGTATTTAGTATAAATAGCATCGTCTGTAATCCAGTGTACATGCTATGTCATGAGTATTCAGTGCCCAAGTTAATATTGCCTGAGGAGCAGCAAACTTTTGTATTTCCTAACATTTGTTTTTTCAGTTGACATGCCAACATTACATTGATCATCTGGATTTTGTATTTAATTTCAACAACACTCTGCATTCTGTTTTTCTTCTAAAGCATCTCCATTCATTGTCGGTTCAATTAGACAGGTTTTGTTACTCATTTCACAAAAGTAAATTCCCGTAAGGTGACTGAAGACAAGCTGGTGGCTTTTTCTAAATGGTCTTCAAAGAAGTAACTTGTAAAATAACAGATACATACATACAGTACACAGTTAAAGTTTTACTTTAGCTACAGGTTTGTTTTTCTGAAAAAAACAAATAACCACTTCTGTAAATATTTTTCCCTTTGAGCTACTCTTTCTGGTATTGTAGACTGCTGTACAATGCCAGAACGTGAGCACCTCGCAGAGTTCTCTTTCAGAGTATCATTTACTGTGGTCCAGAATAAATATGTGCTTGTTCCTTCTGAGACATTAACATGCTGAAGCAAATTTAAAATTAATGTAGAACATATTGTAGGGGTTAGACATTAAAATAACATTGGTACAAATTACCCTTTGTCATAATTTTGCATATTCATGGACTCACCCCATCTTCACTAGATGGCTCAGCTTTAGATCTTTTCCAAAATTTCAGTACTTTCTAAGAAACAAGGTGGGACTTTTTTTTCCCCATTTCAATGAAAAAAGCAGGCAGAAAAAATCAACAGTGGAGCCTTTTCAGGCTTTTCTCCAAAGGGACCGTATAATTCTTGGTTCACTCATTGCTTGTTGCCCACTCTACCCTCAGTATATATGCAGGGTTACTTTCTAGGTGCTGCTCTTTTCTTCCTTTTTATGTTATTATGCCTCAAATGCCAAGCTATTTTTTCTACACTGTGAAATTTTCCAAAAGTATAGCTTGAACATTTATCCAGGAAATTATGTAAAAAAGGAGTGTTTTTGAAAGGCTTTCTTTCTTTCTTTCTTCAATTTATTAATATTTTATAGGTTTCTTGAATAATTGTAGCTACTAATTGAAATGTGTATGCACATATGGAATGCTGCTTAGTTTTTCTTGCACTAGACATGGTGGAGTTTCTTCTGAGCTGAAGTAGTAGAACTAGGGATATGATTATGCTGTAGTACTCTTAATTTTTGAGTGTTCATGATTCTTCTGAATATGATCTAGATCACCACTATGGAATTCAGTCCCAGACTGCTTCCAGGAAGATATTCTTTAAACATTCAACCCATACGGAGAATGTTGTGCAGATCTCACGTTATTATTTTCGTCTCGATTGCTGTAGATTTATATTTGGAATGGAATATTTAAGATAACATGCACTTGCTGACTTTGCTGAGCATGAGGCTTAATGTTTTTCTTCTTCAGACCAGATTCTTTAGGACAGAAGTTTTGCCTAATCATTGAGCACTTGACAGCAATCAAGTGATTCATATTATAGGGCTTGGTCTTCAACTGGTGTAAACCATCTCGGCTCTGTTGACCTCAGGGTATGGTACCAATATGCAGCTGCTGAGAATCTCACCTGTTGTTTTCAAGTCTCTCTGAGCAGTTGCTCTTTACAAAGAGCATCCCCAGAAAAGTAGTTTTGTTTGCCTTTTTCATGGCAATTTGTTATTGAGTTCAATCACTGGAATCCAAAGTGGCCAAGAAGTTTGGATTGATGGTTCCAAAAGATGACTGTTTGGGCAGAAAATACCAAAGCTAAAGGCATTTCTATAGTCCTCTGCTCAGCAGTCTTCTTGACAGGGTAATTTACTACTAACACCGTGTGCCATTTTGGGTAAGGAAATTCCAGGAAAAGAATTCCTGTTTGATTTCTGTGAACCAAAAACATCAACAGCCCAAAGCACAATCACATGGGGTTTGAAATACAGGCCAGGTTGGATGGGCCTTGGAGCAACCTGGTGTGGTGGGAGGTGTCCCTGCCCGTGGCAGGGGGTTGGCACTGGTTGAGCTTTGAGGTCCCTTCCAACCCAAACCAGTCTGGGATTATATGATCAATGACAAGTCTTACTTCCTCTCTCCTTTGACTACCAGGTTAAAATCATAGAATCCCAGACTGGTTTGGGTTGGAAGGGACCTCAAAGCTCAACCAGTGCCAACCCCCTGCCACGGGCAGGGACACCTCCCACCACACCAGGTTGCTCCAAGGCCCATCCAACCTGGCCTGGATCTCTAGTGATATGCACTTTAGGTGTCTAACTGAGGGTAGCAGTACAGGGAGAGACTGGAGGAAAACTCATTCCTCCTATTGAGGAGAAAACTACTCATAGAAGAATAGTTCATATTAACTGTAAAACAGAAGTCTAAGGCTGGAGTGCTGAATTGACTTTGAGGTCAGTATTTCACTCCTTTTGCGGCTTTCATGGTGGCAGTTTGTATAGTGGTGTTGACAACTTTGGGGTTACCCTCTGCAGACCTGGATTGGCAGCAGAGCAATTAGAGCTGCTATCTTTTAGGCTTGCCATGTCTGGCTGATAAGTTCATGTAAAATCATTATCTCTGTTTGTTTAGGTGAATGACTTACATAAGAATTATAAGATTGTAATAGCCTGTCAACACTGGACTGGGAAACTTCCAGAGACAGTATAATAAACATAAATGCAGACTTTGGTGCAGAGATAGTGTCCTAGTTCAGTATGGAGGTGATCTTGCA
Source organism: Aegotheles bennettii (assembly GCA_013398125.1). Classification (NCBI taxonomy): domain Eukaryota; kingdom Metazoa; phylum Chordata; class Aves; order Caprimulgiformes; family Aegothelidae; genus Aegotheles; species Aegotheles bennettii. Next base: position 208,912 of record VZRW01011127.1, read on the forward strand.
TGCTTTATCCTTTGTGCAAAGGATGTTTGTCATTATCATAATGTTTTCAAGGAGAAAATGAAAATTACGTTCTACATACACTAAAATATCAAATTACCTTTTACATCTGCTACATTCAGGCCAATGTAGTTCAGAACTCCATAATCTTCCTTTTGTATCAATCAGTGACAACTGTAGAGACATTTATTGAAAGATAAATTTTGAGGCTACTTTAAACTTTCAAAACAGAGCACTATATTATTTTGATGAGGCTTTCATTGGTAACAAGTGGACTATGAAAATGTGTTGCTGTGATTTAGATAAGCATCTCAAAAATTCAGGTGTTTCGCTAACCACAGTCCTTCAGCCTTCCCTTTCTGGTTTCTCTGTCTGTTTCTCTCACCCCCAGCCGAATGCGGAATTTTTATCCTAGCTGACATAATTTGTTTTCACCCCACCATCTTTCCAGACTCTTGCATAGCAGGGCTGTTCTTACTGAAAATAACTTTTCCAATGGAACTAGCAGTCTCTTTGCTTAACTTATGACTATTGGAGCTTTCAGATTTCACTTCTAAATCTGTTTTCCTTGACATGTGTATCACAGAACTTGAAGAGTTACATTAATGAACATTTTATTAATTGCAATTTTGCATTCAGCAGAGATAGAGGGGAAATGCTGTTAGAATCACTGGAACTTACAAATCCAGCTCTAAAGTGATGGCCAAAGTTTGTTCATTAGTACAACTTCAGGTATGTATTCTAACAAAATTAGCTATTGCAAGCAACTGCTGGACAAGACACCAAGATTTCTGTTATCCTCTGTCTGACATTGATGTGACTGGGTACAGAAGGAATATTAATAAGATCACTGTCAAGCTCCAGCATAGTTCTGTCTTCTATAAAGTAAAGAACTCTCTCCTTCCTTTCTTAAGTATGTAACAGGGGGAAGGGGAGAAAAAGAGACAGCCGAGAGAAAATTTTCAGTTTTTTCAAATATGAATGTAAGCAAATGCATCTGGTAGATTCTTACCACCCTAATGCTTAACCCCACAATACCTTCATTCTTTAAGTTTCCTTCCAAAATAATGTCAAGAAAGGCATTGTTGACTTTTCACCTCTGAATGTATCACCATGAAGAAACAAGCTTCTGCTTTTTTAAAGTAATGTATTTGCTTAGAGGATTTACGAAATGAACAGATCATAAAGGATTAGCATTAGCCAAAAAGGTAAAATGCAAGGAAAATTTTAAGTTTTTGTTTCCCCTCACAAGATGACCCTTCAGAGAAGTGCCATGTCACCCTGTTAACTGGCTCTGTTGTGTTTGTGTTTCTGTGTTTTATCTGGAATATCATCTTTACAGTATTAAAATGGGTGGTGAAGGAGAGATGAGGAAGGAACAGGTTTAAACAGCATTGGGCAATACTGTGGAAGGCAGTACGGAGAAAAAGAAAATAAAAAGCATTGGCAAAAAAATTTTATTTTATAAGAACTTACATAAGAATTGCTATTATTTCTCTACTTTGTAGAGAGCTTGCAATATCATCTTTTCCCCTAGAATTATTACTACAGCTCTTGACTTTTTTTTGCTGATTTTGTATTTATGTTCTAGCAATGCAGCAGTTCATTACACATGGAAAAGTCTAATTCGTCATGTAGGTAGTAGTGCCAAAAAGTCACAGAAGGTTCAAAATGATTTTTATCAACTCTCAGTGTATGTTTGAGGAAGAACAGATTGTTGTAATATTCATGCTCACAGGCATGGTGTCTTCATAAACAGTGAATCTTCAGTGTTTTCGTCCGCGTGTTTACATGGTTTCTATTGTGCCTACTTTCTGCTGTTTTAAATATGGAATGCTTACTAGACAATAACATTTTGTTGCTTCTTTCTTTAATACCAGTGATCAGAAATACCATTTCTCTCTGTAAAGCCCTACGCTTTTAATAATTAATAATTTTTAAATCCTCGGTCTGATTTCCATTTGGGCATGAGCCGATGTTTTCAAATGTATTCTCCATGCACACATGAAGACCTGTGATGGCAGGTAGACTTCAGAGTGACATCTTGAGCATTTGTAAGCCATTGATAGTGTCTTAAAAACGTGGTCGCTGAAGGTGTGTTTCCAGGTAATTTGGGCCCACAGTTTGAAAGCTCAGTTTTGGTTATCTGATTAACCCTGGAATTTAATGTCAAATATAAAATCATGCCAGTGCTGTAAGGAAGCCTTTTCAGGATGGTATCAGTACTAGCAAGACCTTCTCTTGTGTTGCTTCCAGGGGTACTACATACGCTGGTACCTGTCTGCCTGACATGTCACTGTTTAAAATAACTGACTATCTGAAGAGTTATGAGCTGGCTTACCAGAAGCGTGGAAATTTCTAAATTGTTAAGGTCCCACTGAAAGGTTTTAATGTCTCCAAGAGTCTTCCCATACCTTTTAAATTTAAGAAGTGGCAAAGCCAGAATGTTATGGTACTCCACAAGTGGTCACCTTCAGGAAGGCCCTCTCAGTTTATCATAGACATAATGGAGGAGGCGGTTTTCAGGTCACCCTATGAACCTTTCCAGGTCCTGTAGACCATTACCTCTTGGTTGCACATCCACGATCGTCTTGAATATAACAATATTGTAATGGTTGTCTGACCTCTTTCCATTTGCCTGAGAAAATTATAAAATAATTACACACATCCATCACGAGATCTGAAGCATTGGATAGGGTTTCAGAAGACCTGGAAGAGGTCAAATACCTCCAGAGCTGGAATAGTGTTGGCTTTCTATCTTCTAGATAACGGGTAACTATAGACCAGTCAGCCTCACCTCCATCCCTGGAAAGGTGATGGAACAACTTATCCTTGGCATCGTGTCCAGACATGTCAAGGATAAGAGGCTCATTAATAGCAGTCAACATGGTTTTACCAAAGGGAAGTCATGTTTGACCAACCTGATAGCCTTCTGTGAGGAGGTAACTGGGTGAGTAGATGGTGGCAGAGCAGTAGATGTGGTTTATCTCAATTTCAGTAAGGTGTTTGACACGGTCTCCCACAACATCCTCACAGCTAAACTGAGGAAGTGTGGTCTGGAGGATCGGGGAGTGAGGTGGATTGTGAACTGGTTGAAAGGAAGAAGTCAGAGAGTTGTGGTCAATGGGATGGAATCTAGGTGGAGGACTGTGACTGGTGGAGTCCCTCAGGGGTCAGTACCGGGACCTGTACTATTCAATATTTTCATCAACGACCTGAATGAGGGAACAGAGTGTCCCCTCAGCAAGTTTGCTGGTGACGCAAAACTGGGA
>VZRW01011127.1:212733-225355 GCA_013398125.1 Aegotheles bennettii
CAGGCTGCCCAGAGAGGCTGTGGAGTCTCCTTCTCTGGAGCCATTCAAACCCGGCGTAGATGCGTTCCTGTGTGACCTGCCCTAGGTAATCCTGCTCTAGCAGGGGGGTTGGACTGGATGAGCTTTCGAGGTCCCTTCCAACTCCTAACATTCTGTGATTCTGTGATTCTTTTTAGTGACCTTCCCAGAAATCAGAGGTTAGAGTCCAGGAGGTAATTGCTGGGGCCATTAATCCCCAGTGACAGTTTTTTGAGCAACAGCTAGACCATAGGATGGTATTCAACAGTCAGTGTCTGCACACCCTCCCTGGGAGATACTAACGAATCCTGCCAGTAAAGGGCTAATGCATTTCCTACCAACACTTCTGAGACTACTTTGTAGTCTCCAAGGGGAGGTCTACCAGGACATTGCAACGCTGCACATGGCTGAGACTCGTGCCAGGAGACAACACGGGCCCTCGGGATGGGCTCTGCTTTGGAGACCAGTTATTAGTTAAAATTATCTGCAGTGTTTCCTCATGGAAGTAGTATTCTTCTATTCAAGCCATAGAGATCTGCGGGTTTATTAATAAAGGTCAAGGGGTGATTAGAGGGCTTCCTCAATGATAGCTACAGGGCTATGCTTTTGTGGCCACAGGTAGTCCAGCATGACACAGGCAAAGTGGCCAAGTGGCACTTGAAGCATCCAGGTGAACATTCCTGCTCTCAGTGGTGGCTTCATATTCTCTCTCTGTACCTATCATAAGTTAGTCTGGCTCTGTCTCAGTCACTCTGGTTTGTACAGAGGTGCTCTATCATACCAGCTTGGGTAACAAGAGGTGGTTTTGGAAGATCCATCTGGAGCCTCTGTCTTTCACAGAGGGTATCTCCTAAAAATTTCAAAATTTACTTCTATTCTTGAAACTCTCATATGATTTTTATGTTTATGATCTATGCCTTTCTCTCCAATTCAGCAGTTAGTAACAGGACAGTAATCCACCATAAAATATTCAGAGTTTTATTCTCTGTACTAAAAACGTCTCCTTTCACTTAAAGCTCTTTTTTTTTACTGGCTTAATTCCATTAACTTTATCAAAGTTTACTTTTAAGTCTGGCTTATTTATTTCTCCCTCTTTCCCTGTCTTTTGAAATGCTTGTTTTGTAAATGCACTTTAGCCTAGAGAAGAGAGAGATTTGTGGTGAGAGATATAATCCTTTCCTAAATCACCCTATTTTATCACGGGTTTGGAAGCACAGTCCACTGACAAAAGAGACTCAGACAACATGGGTTTTATGCAAGGTTTCATGTGAATTAGCTCCACACAGTCTAGAGCCAGTCATTTACTTCATTTGCTTTGGTTTCACCAAATGTAAAACAATAATTATGGCTGAAAATCAGTATACAAGAGTTAAGTATTATTATTGGCCAAGGAGTATATCAATCTGTAATCTACAATTTCCTACAAGGGAGAAGGAGGACGTGGTCTGTCTACAGACTGTCTACTATCAACATCAATTTGACTTTGCTTTCACAGTTTATGCTTAGAGCCATCCCCTAGCAAACATCTTGCTTTTCAGATACCTTAAGTCTACTACAAACAAACAAATCATGGAAATTAAATAGTAATAAAGCTGTTGTTAGCTTTGTATAATAAATTTTATCTACTATTTAAATGGCAATTATTTTCGGAACTTGGCAATTGCAGCCATACAAATGATGAAATTGATTCCAGTCACAGCCCATCTTTCTTAGGAAAGGAAATACCAGTAGTGTTTGAAAAATGGATTATTAAGAACCTTCACTCAAGGTGGCTCATATGTTGTATTTGCTAACACAGCATCTTGCTGGAAGAAAATAAGTGCAGCTTTTCCCTAGCCCAGATTATTTTCTCCACAAATCTTTGGAGCAGGAAATAAAAAACAGCTAATAGTTGTGGGGCATGTGGAATTAGTTTAAGCAAAGCCAAACCCTGATCCTTCTGACCGCCTCCTCTTTCCTGTGCTGTTTTGTCTATTCCTGCCTCAGAGTATGTCAACAAATTTTCTTTAAGCTCAGAAGGTGCAGGGGGGTGGAAATAGTGATTCTTTCTCTGTCTCTTTCTGCCTTTTGGGTTTTTGTAGGGTTTTTTAGGAGAATGATTTAAAGCAGATGTATGTTCAAGTAAAGGTACAAGTTTGTCTTGTAAAATACTGGTAAAGAAAAACAGCTCCAGGACCTCTGAACGTAATCCCAGCAGAGTTCTGGAGATGTCACAAAGGGTCCTGGTTTTGTTACAGGGACATACTTCTTTCCTCACACAACTTTATAAATCAAGAAAACTTTACAGAAAGGGTAGAATCTGTTAAACAAAACTGAAGAGGCAAAGTGTGTATGTATTTGAAAAGCAGAAAAATACTTGGGATTTCTGTATGGCTTATTGTTTACTTCTGCTATATGAGAAAACAGGTTATTTTCCTGTTTCTCCAGAACTGGAAGTATGTGTTTTACATGAAGGAATAGAGCATGTATCTCTTTCCTGATTGCAAATGAAATAGGATGGGTATGTGCTGCACCTCCTCAGAAGCTGTGTACCTGCAGACAGTAATACTCCCATTGCCAAGGCTTCAAGAATGTAATAAATGTTAAGGAAATAAGATCACAAATGGCTCAGTGTTGCTGTACAGAACTGGGGGTAATTGATATCATTGATTATGGTTATGGTCATCCTCAAAAAGCAAAAATATTTACTCATGATATGAATAATTATTAATCTTGACTGAGAATATAAACTCACTCTTTCATGTTGCCGGAGAAGCTGACTGTTCTGCTGTCATTGAAGTGTTTGGTTTTTTAAATTGCATCCAGTCACTGGAAGCAGCTTTGCCACCTCTGTCTGTCTGTCTGTCTGCCTGTTTCAGGATTGTTTATTTTTAGACAAACTATGTTCTGTAGCTAAGTGCTTTCAATGTCTTCTTGAGACATCTTGACAACATAGTTGCAGAACCAGTGTTGCTGAAGTAACTTCAGATGATTAAACGTTAAATGATGTTTTCCTCATCCAATCTGGTTTATTAAGACAGCAGAAATGACAACAAAGCAAACGACAATAAAAATGTGTGTTAATTAAGCATCGGAAGAAGAAAAGAAAAACAAAATGTAATTAATTAATTTCTTAGGTGCTGGACTTTGAAATAACTTAGAAAGACTGTTGTATTGAGTAGTCTGTGATGACAAAATGTTGAGTGACTTTTTTACCAAATATTTTGATAATCTTGAAATATTTTTCTTTCAATTTCTTAAATTGAGAAAACACTAATCAAGTTCAAACTAGATAGGAGAATATTGCAACAATCCATTGAACATGCTGAACATAATCTTTTGATGCGTGTAGTCTGGGAAAAAATGAAAAGAAATTTTCATTTTTGTCCATGGTGATGCTTCATTTTAAACCCATCCAACACAGCATTTTTTAGAGGGTGCTGTTGGCTGTGCATGGATTTGATGCTACAACCTGTCTGGGTTTAAAGATGGAAAGCTTTTTGGGAAAAAGAACAAGTCACAGAGCAGGAGGAGGCCCAGTTGAGGAATGCTCCATGGAGTGCATTGGTGGACCTGAGTAGCACCTTGCTGCTTTCTTCTAGAAGACAAAAGTCTGCTCACATTGGCAGAAAGGAGGAAAGCATTTGCTGGTGGCAGATCTATCAAAGACCCCAGAAAACGTCTTAATGAGGGTGGGTCCTGCTTTTGAGGGACCAGTGGTCACTCTTTCTGAAAAAAACCAAAACAAAACAGAGGCACAAAGAATCTTGATATCAACTTAACAAAAACTAATTTCTAGTTAGACTTTTACATTAACATAAATTGATGGCTTTATGAATAAAAGTCCAATAGTGTATAGAAACCTGAGTAAGTAAGGAGGTAATTAAATTAATTCCTACAATGGCACCTCCCCTCCATCTGTCATTTCTTCCTTGGAGAGCCCTTTCCATGCTTTTGGGGCCACGGGCTGCCCTAGCTGTATTGCAAAGGCAGTTGGAGTAACATCTCCCATTTATTTTGTGTTAGTGGCACTTGGATGTTAGTAAGGGAAAAGGTGAGAGACACCATGCTCACCGGCTGAGCAGAAAGGTAGGACAGATGATATCAGGAGTCATCTGTACATCTGACAACTTAAAGACATATTGGAGCCAGTGAAGATTGGGTCTGCGGGATCTGAGGTGTTTCTGGTTTCTCACCCAAGGGATATTGATTTTCCTGGTGCCTCCATTAGTGCAAGTACCAACATTTCAGAAAGCTTCCCTCCAGAAGCACCCCTTCCAGAGGTGGAAACCTCTGGACTCTTACTGCTTGAGAGAGTGCAGAGCATGAGGTTGGCAACTTCAGCATGTTCATTAACCTTAGACCTGGCTTATAGAAATACATCTGTAGAAACTAATGCAATGACAAACAAAATTGTGTGGTGCTCAGCATACATACTAAAACATACTTACTGTCAATATGCACTGCTGAAAGGACAAGAAAACAATTTCTGATTACCCAGTTCTACCAATTATGTTTAGATGAATCTGTAACATGCACTTTTGAAACTTAACTGATGGATACACAGTCCTTTTCCCACAGTCAGAAATTCTTTTATTCAACTACTCATATTCTTTTCTATAGGACAGTGAAAAAAAAGGGTTTATGAATAGACTTTATGCCATCCAGGAGGTGTGTGTCACTGTCCAGAATATCCTTGATGAAGTGGCTTCCTTCGGAGAAAGAATCAAGAAGTAAGTGCTGACACAGGTGCTGGATTGCTCTCTAATACTGTTCATATTTTTTCCAAGCTGAGGTATAAAGTGTTAGACCTTTATTCTTTTTTTATTATTATTATTTGTTTGTTTGTTTGTTTATGGGGAACTGCAGTTTTGGCTTCTCCATTGTTGAAACTTACCTGTATTTACTTTGTGGAGGGCCTCATTAATGAAAATCCTGTCATACTAATTTTGGAATTTAGGAATATATTAATTCGGGAAAAATCAGAACTAAGGCTTTGAAGTAAAACAGAAAGAGAATCTTGTTGTGAAGCCTAACAGTAGTTATGTAAAAGTAATAATAAAAAAATGCCATTTTGTTAAAGGAAATAAGCAGAGCTGAATAGGGTTTTCAGATTTTAAGGATGCACATATGTTCAGTTGCTGGAAGTGCTGTATTTATGTGAGTTAGCAAAACCTTTCCTTCTGGAGTATTTGCAACACCTAAGATATGATATATAAGAATTGCCAACAAATTCAGGCCTCAAGCAAGAGAGGTTCTGAGATTTATTTCAGGAAGTTTGGTGCTCTTTTGGCATGGCCAGTGAACTGCAGTGTAGGATTTATTATTTGAGATGAGAGGGGTTCCAGGAGATGCCATCAGCTGTGAAGCAGGGACAGGATTGACTTGGCTTTCTGCCCTCTGAAAGCTGAGAGCATCTCACCGTCGCCAGAGGAGGAGCTGGGAGCTGTGCCTTCACAACCACCTTTCCAAGGAGACAGGAGAAGAGGTAACCCAGGAGCCACGCCAAGTTGGAAAACCTTCACAAGAGGCTTTGCTGTGAAGCAGCTTGTCTTACAGGAGAGTTAAAGCCATGTGTTCCCTTGCTCTGAGTGTGATCTGGGAGCGTAAGGCACCTGTCTCGTCCACTGCAGGTGCATTGGTGGGACCTGTGAGAACGTAGCCTGTGCAAGGGGTATGGTCCCAAAATAAATACTGACTTCTGGAAGTGAATTTTAGGAAATTGATGCATTGGGTAGAGGCCAGCCTGCAGGAAATGTGAGGGTTGTCTCTCGTGCTCTTCTGCTTTTTTTGTTGTAGTTTTTGTTATGTTGGTTTTGTAGGGTTTTTTTTCAAATCTATCAGCAAAGGCAAGCATACCAAAATCAGGATGAAGAGGAGGTTGCCGTTTATGCAGTGCAGAGCAAAGTCCCTAACAGGAAAGCCTGGGGAACATTCCCATGGGGACACTTCCAGACAGGACAAGTTCACAGCAGCAGAGGCAGGCGCAAGCACATTGTATTGCACCAGTTTTCCAGACAAGCAAAATGAGTCTCTCTCTGAAAGAAGTCTTTTATCAAAAGGCTGTTCGTGGAAGTTGTCTTGATGATTAAGTTTTTCTCTAATTGCGCATTTTGGAAGTAGGGTTTGTTCTATAATATACCAGATGAGAGAAACAGAATTTTCTAAACTGAGTGAGACTGAATCTTTCTATAAATCTTTGTAATTTGTTCCTAAAACTATAATGGGAAACCTGTACTGAATGCTGTGCTAACACAGCACATAAGGAGGTTTGCTGAGTGAGGAGCCAGTGTTCCCACACATGGCGTGTCTGTGATCCATCGCACAAAGCCGAGTCACAGGAACATGAGCAGACCCTCAACCTTCTGTTCATCCCAAATGCATGCAGAAGAGGGGAAAAGAGCAGGTGTCCCCTGAGGAGAAAGGGAGTGATCCTACACCAAGTGACACTAACATAATGTTCACTCTGGAGACAAGTCAAAATTGCCGGGGAGAAAAGAAGACAAACACAGGAAGCCAGAGCTCATTATGAAAAATATGGCTAGCAATTCAGATAATTGCAATTATTCAGCCAGAGAAGCCAAAACATTGTAATCACACTGATTGGAGCTAGTAGTAATAGTTTAAAGAGTATCATCAGGCTACTTAGAGCCAAAGCCACATTTTCCTTCTGGATAAATGTCATGCCACACCTTTGACATGGTGGTGCCCTCGTGGAACAATCCCGTTGAGCCAGGCTCCCTTCAAGCAACATTCCAGTGGGATGGACGTAGAAATTGGCCACCTGGCCTTCCTGTTTTCCTGCACACAGAGGTTGGAGAGCCACAGCACACTGTTGGCGACTCATTGGCTTTCAACTCCTCTCTGCCCATACCTCCACCTCTGCAAAATGGGATGATCAGCAGGTTTTTGTCACATTGTAGGCCCTTATTAAGGATGTTTTAATCTGGGATTTTTTGGAAGGCTGATGTCCTGAAACTCTGAGGGCATCCCAGAAGTTCTCTTCCTCTATCCATAAAGAAATAATCTTTATCTAATTCGATTTTATGTGGAATTAGGAGGTTTTTTTGCTTTTCCTGCAATGTACTTTGTCTTATGCTTCTCCCTACTTTTTTTTCTCCTTCCATCCTTTTTCTTCTTTTTTTTTCTGCTTCCATTCTTTTTCTGTTTTTTCTCCTTCTGTGCTTTTTCTCCTTTTCTTCTTTTTTTTTTTTTTTGCCACCTAGAGTGTTTTTATTCCGTTCTTTCCTTGATTGCTGTTTCACTATCCCTGTCTTTAGATTTATTCTGTCCCTCCCTTTTCCCTAACCCTCTCCTTCCTAATTTAGTGGATGAGTTTCCAACTTCACATATCTACACACATGCCTTTTCCTGAATGTATCCCCCCAAGACAGAATGGTTCCTGGCCAGGGTGTGCAAGTACACATCAAGCAGAGGGGAATGTCCCTGATCAGCCTTGAACTGCTTGTCCTGTCCTTACAGTAGAAAAGGGATGAGATAAAACAGAAAGCCTTAGCCGTATTCTTCTAACTCTTTTATCCTACCTCTGCACTGATATTGAAGAAGGAACCTGGGTTGTTTGTGCAAGCACATTTGTGGAGAAAGGAAATGTGTGTGTTTTGCATGATGCTGAAATTGAGGGCAGACACCAGCATTTCCGAAAAATGGAGCAGTGTCTCCTCTGGCAGATGTTCACAGCTGGGCCAGGGGAGGTGCCATTCCACGGGCCAGTGGGTGAAGTCAGGACCTCCTTTGATTTCCACTGGGAATATCCAAGACCAAGCTTGCCATGATGTCCAGCATCCACACATTCATTTGTTCTCAGTGATGAAAACTGGCACTACTCCCCCTGTCCTGCCCGTTATTTGTTGTTCTCTTGGCTCTGTCGGGTGACGACAGCTCTGACTTTTGCTGATCTCTCTTTTAGTACATTCAACTGGACTGTCCCATTCCTGAGCTGGCTGGCAATTGTTGCCCTCTCTGTGTTCACCATCATTCTGTATTTTGTTCCACTGAGATACATTGTCCTTGTCTGGGGTAAGTAAAGCCTTTTTTAACTGTCTGTGCCACTTAGAAAAAACTGTTTTTTAAGGGATGACTTATATTGTCAGTATTTTTCTGTATTTATGGTCATGAAGCTGCCCCATGATGGAAACAGACAGGTTAGTTAAAAATCACTACTGCGTAAAGATTTAGGCCCACCTGAAAAATGCATTTTTCTTGCCTGGCATTCTAGACTTCATCATACTATAAACATGTAGCCATGAGGATTCTTCATATATCAAAGTGTAGCTTTGTCTAGATATTACTCTGATTTATTTTCACCACTTATACACAAAGAGAGGCATTTCAATCTATATAGTGCATTTAGGACAATATGCCTTTTTTACTGCAGTACTTTATCTTGTGAAAGTGTATGTAAACATAGCAACAAGAAACCTGCTTGAAGGGTCACCTTTAGTCCAACAGAAAGGTATATGTGGTATCTGACTGGTTGATAATGAATAGAAACTGGAGGGGAGGAAGGGGCAATGGAATTGTGATTGATCCAAGTTCTCACTACTTGTCCTTATATTTATTCTTTATACTGATTTAAAACAGCTACCGTTACCACATCTGTTGTAAATAATGCTCGAAGTTTTCATTTGTACATTTTTTTATACATCTTACAACACCAGCAGCCGTACCCTTATTCAGTAGTGCGGACTTGTGAAGAGCACTGTCCCAATTAAATCTGTGGATAAATTTTCTTTATGAAGAAAAGAATAACAAACCTGCCTTTGTAAAAACTTCTGAACTCAAGAGACAACATAAAATCATTGAATTAACTCCAAAGAAAACACTTATTATGTATCAGTCAGTATTAGTAATATTCCTAGAGACTTCGCAAATGAATGTAGCAGAATATACAAAGGAAGAAGAACCGATATGGAGGATTTGAACAAAAATTTTTTTTCATGGAACTGGAAGAAGGAAGCGTCGTTTCCAGTCTCTGAATTTCACTTGTTCCGCTGATACCCTATGTCACTTGGGTGCAACCCAAACTCTTACTTTGTTCCCAGAATTTCATTCTTCCTAGTGCACTCAAGATGGCAGACCTCTTGTTGCTGAAGTTTGAAGTTCTTAGTCTATGTCCTTTTTCTGTCGTTTTTTGGACAGACCTGACATCTTGTACACTTGCTTTCATAAAAAGCCCCTCTCCAGCTTTCCTGGAGCCCCTTCAGGCACTGGAAGGTGCTCTAAGGTCTCCCCAGAGCCTTCTCTTCCCCAGGCTGAACAACCCCAACTCTCTCAGCCTGTCTCCAGAGCAGAGCTGCTCCAGCCCTCGGAGCACCTTCATGGCCTCCTCTGGACTCACTCCAACATGTCCTTGCTTTTATACATACCCTTGATTTCATGCAAAAACCTGAAATTATCATACACCTCCAAGACTCAGAAAACAATGTGGTCAGCACTTTTGTTTGAAAAGCCCCCTGCAATACCCCAGGAGGGGTAACACTGCCCTAGAAATGTCTCTGTTTGAGGTAAGACAGAGCTTCGACTCTCAAACTTCAGTTCATGTCTCCCCAGCCATGGATGGATAACATAAGCAAAAGTTACATAAATGCACCTTGCTCTCTTTCTCTCCATCTCTTCCCTCCTTGACCCCAAGTTATCTAGTCTATCTAAATACAACTTCAAGCACCTTTGTTCACTAGAGGTTTTGGCTCCACAGTCTTCCCTGCATTTCACTGTGGGTGGCTTCTCATTCAGTGGGTGTTTGGGGATCCCTTCATTAGGGACCCGTCCCTCTCACATCGTGCTGAGAGACCAGGCAGGTACTTCACAGCTGCCACCCCACAGGCCAGACCTCCTCGGGAAGAAATGTGTTCATGCAGAGCTACGTCGTGCTGTGTGTAGCTTTGAGCAGCTGACTCTTCAGAAAAATGTAATATTCCAAACACAGGCCTGTTTTCTCCATTACTGTGTGTTCCTGGGCTCCCCCATGAATATACATCTCTTGATCCCATTTGTCCATCCTGCGCTTGGAAGTGAATGATCTCTGCTCTCTGACTTCCATCCACAGGAAATATTGGGCTGGTCTGTAGCAGCACCTGCCCATTTTGTTCTTTGGGAAGGCAGGGTTCTTAAATGAAAACTCCTCTGTGTTCTGGCTAGTGTTTTGTATAGCTGTCTTTCTTCTGTGCATCCTCAGGGACTACCCCTTTCAGCCTGCCCTGGCAAGAAATCTTCAGTTCTTTCCCTGCTGGCCGTGTTTCTACCCTTGGGGACCACTGGTCCTTGAACATGTGGTGGGTTAGCCATGGCAGAGCAGGAACCACCTCTGCACTCTAATCCCATCTCATCTAATGTCCTGGTAACAGCTGCAGATGTTTATGCAGAAAACAGTATAAAGAAAATTATTTTAATCAGAAAATTTTCAAGCTTGGAAAAGACCTAATCCCTTTATTGTATTTTACTTCTCCTGTACTGTCCCATCTCATCTGTTCATCTCTTTTCTTTTCTTGAGCCTTGACCATGATTTATTCATGCATTTACTTTCACAGGGTGACTGGTACTTTTCTTTGTCAGATGTGACAAGGTGAGATGGTATCAACTCCTGAATTCCCCCGTGGGTGGTTCAGTGGCCATGTGCAATGAACAGTGGGGTAGTCCTTGAATTTCTCAGTCACTTGCTGATGCAAAGGATCTTCTCAAACAAAGGTGTTTGAATCTCAGATACTCTTTCTCAACACTCACTGTTCAATCACCAGCCAAAGGGATGGCAGCATCTCCTATCTGTGCCGCAGAACTGAGAATTCATGCAGTGGAAGGCCGTGGGTGTTATCAAGACTGCAGCTTGCACACTCCATCCTGAAACTTTATGTCCTTGCTAAAGCTTTCTGATAGGCCTGGGCACCAAAGACTTCATTGAAGATGAAATGTACTATCTTATCTCTGATACTGCCTTGATAAATTACACAGAACAGCACATCTTTAATGCTGTCTCTGCTTTCTCCCACTCATGTGAGAGTCTGAGTGGTTTGTACCATTCCTGCCCCTATTTTAGATGTGAGCTCTCAGAGCACACACACGAGGTCCTCATGTGAGAACTGTAGGAATCTGACCCAATATGTAATGATAAGAAAACCAGTCTAATTTAAAAGCCTGCTTTCTGCTTAGGTACAGGAAAGTTTTCTTCCTGCCTCTCAGCACTAATTGTTGATAGGCATCCTGACACCAACAATGTCTATGGGGGACATCGCATCCCTTCTCTGCGCTGACATCACATTGTGTGTATTTGCCATTCCCAGACAGAGGTTTGTATAAACTCATCTTCATGTGATGCAGACTTCAGTATTTTCCATGTGCTTCACCATCCTTATCACTGGAATGATTTTCTTTGTGTATAACCTAAATCTTCCGTCCTGCAATTAAGCTCTTTACTGCTCATCGTCTCTCCCACAGAAATGGAGTACATTTTATTCCTCTCTTCTTTTCAGCCTGCATATGGTAACCACAGTTTCTATTAGATTCAAAAAGAAGTATTGGATTAATTTGAAGATGTCCCCAGAACCTTTGCATTTTGAAGCAGAGGGAGCCACAGCAGCAGATTCTGACTTTTACACCCTGAGTTTAAAGTTCCTTTATTCATTAATTCAGTGCTAATGTCAGACTTCGAAATGAATCCTAAAATTATTTTCAGAACTTTGCCAAAAATATATATATTTTTTAAAAAATTATGATAGTTAACATTTGAACTTCCACTTTTGCAGGCATCAATAAATTTACAAAGAAGCTTCGAAGTCCGTATGCAATTGATAACAATGAGCTACTTGACTTTCTATCCAGAGTTCCTTCAGATGTGCAAGTGGTATGTATATTTTTTTAAGTGTCTGTACAATAAGTTGATCTGATGTGTGACATTATGACTGTATAGGATTTGGGTAGCAAGGCTTTCTTAGCAGAGTTGGGCTACAGAGGCGGCTTCTGTGAAGCTGCAAGAAACTGGAAGGGACCCACACTGGAGCAGTTGGTGAGGAACTGCAGCCCATGGAAAGGACTGATGGAGAAGTTAATGGAGAACTGTCTCCCATGGCAGGGACCCTATACTGGAGCAGGGGAAGAGAAGTCCTGCCCATGAGGAGGAGGGAGAGGCAGAGACAATGTGTGAGGAACTGATCTCAACCCCCATTCCCTGTCCCCCTGATTTGATTAATAATGAATTATTTTTTCTGAGTCGAGTGTGTTTTACCCATGACTGTGAGTTATCTCTCCCTGTCCTTATCTTGACCCATTAGCCTTTCATTATATTTATTTTCTGTCATATTTTCTCTCATTATATTTTCTCTCCTCTGTCCAGCTGAGGAGGGAAGTGATGGAGCAGCTTTGGTGGGCACCTGACAGCCAGCCAGGGTCGACCCACCACAATGACTTTCTGGGGTGTTTTTAAACAAATTTTAAAGCAGTGATTTTGATTCAGCTTCATGTTATTTGGCACAAAGAAATTGCAGACTCAAGCTGGGGGTAGTCCATGAACTTTAGGAAGGCTGTTAGATGGCTGGCAGTGAGGAATTAACTAGTGCTTCAGTTGTGTCTTTGAGAATGGCCCTGAAGATGCTCTGAGGGCTGGAGCACCTCTGCT
>VZRW01011128.1:0-51972 GCA_013398125.1 Aegotheles bennettii
TGATTCTGTGATTCTGTAAGCTGTAGAGCTTAACTTCAGTAAAACATGAGGAGTTGAAAGATAAAAACAAAGAAAGCTTTATAGATTGACCAGGTTTGGTGAGATTGTCTTTATATTAACTTGAATTCAGCAGTCTTGGTGAACTCTAAACATTTATCTGTTAGACTAAACATAGGTTAAGCCAGGCCGTGAAATAGCTCAGTTGTAGAACTGACATCTAATCAGAGCTCTATCAACTGATCCTCTGCCTGGTTAAATTATCCCCTGGACTGAAATCCTTAAAAGAATTTCAAACTGTCCAACAAAACCCACTACAAACAGTGAAAATAAAATAAGCCAAGAAAATAGGGGTCATAAATTCTTCTCCTATACTGTTCAATTCCTCTTACCTAGCTGATTTGTTTGCTTCAAGGACCTCATCTCTAGTTGTTACTCTATTTGCTGTTCCTCTATCAGGCAGAGGAAGCTATGGAAGATAGAAGTAGTAATGAAAAGATTCAATCAATATGCTTGATTTCTTTCCTCACTTAGATTAGTTTTATATAGATATTATTCCACTGACTTCAGCAAATGACCCTCTTGAATTTCATTGGAATGAATTAGGAAGAAAATGAGGTTTTGTGCACATGGGTAAACTTCTGGTTTTTTTACACCTAGATAGCAGAGAGAGAAAATAGTAGAGATCCAAAAATACATCTTGGGGGAAGGAATGTCTTACCACAGTGATTCGCACCACTCAGTTTTTAGCAGAAACTGCAGTTTTGAAAAACAGAACATCCCGTAAGGGTGTGTGGGTGAATGAGTTGAAACAATACAAACAAAACGTCATGGACTCCAGCTTCTGCAACCTCTGTGACAACCTCCCCCTCTCTCCACACACAGCCCTGTGTAGGAGCTTTGTAAAACCTCAGGCTCCACTTCTCCTCTCCCTTGTCACAATGGTAGCCATGTGACAACATATCTTAAAAAATTGTGACTTTCTCCTGGGTTTTTTTGTTGAATTTTATCTCCTTGCATTGGCAGGCACAAAATCCATGATTTTAACACTGACCAGAAAGTCCCTTTTAAGCAGGATGTTTTCAGAAGGGTAGTATGACTGGTGATAAAACAGCAACCCATTGCTGAATGGTGAGACCTCCAGCTAAAGGTCAAGGGTGTGGAAAGCTCCCTGTTTGTCTCCAGCATCAAGCTTAGTCCTTGTAAGGGTCATGCACATCTCCACAGAAGGTCTCAAGGGTTTTAGT
Source organism: Aegotheles bennettii (assembly GCA_013398125.1). NCBI lineage: Eukaryota > Metazoa > Chordata > Aves > Caprimulgiformes > Aegothelidae > Aegotheles > Aegotheles bennettii. The sequence goes on from VZRW01011128.1 coordinate 1,245, forward strand.
GAACGAACAGACTTGGTACCTGTCTCAGAAGATACTGAAGAAGCTAAATGGTGTAGTTACAGGCTGGGGATGAATCCTGGTTCCCTCTCAACACACCTCTGGTTAACCACACTGGTAGGGGTGAAGTAGGAATCATTTTGGCATCTCCATTTCACTTAATTGTCCCAGGCTCAAGGAAGTGGAAGGCTTTTTCTTTTGACTACAGGGAAATTCAGGGCTTATGTTTTCAGTCTTCTCCACTGAAAAAGATTCTGTGCATTTTTTTCCCCCCATCTCTTTTGGGCAGTGCTCGAGAGTGGGAGTCTGGCACTGCACGACCTTCCTCCCTCCCTCTGTCCCCATCCTCCCACCTGGGGAGGCCCTGGGCACTGAGGAGGGCAGGAGGCAGCCCTGTGTCCACCTGAGAGATGTTGTGGCTTACTGCTTGGGCATACGCTGGCAGGATTGGTAAACAACCTTGAGATCATGTTTTGCCTCAGAAGGTACGTGACTTACTGCAGAGCCCAGGGACAGTGTTTTGCTCTTTTCTGTGGGCACTGATGGAATGACTGGCCCTGCATAGGACTTCCCTGTGGCAGGTGGCTTGCAAAAGAGGCAGAGGAAGGGAGAAAGGTGGAGCCATGGATGGATATGGCCTGAAATCCTTCTGCTGACATTCCCTGGACGTGGCTGTGACCAGGCAGCAGAGAGATGATATAGGGCTCTCTCATCTGCAGAATCTGCACTGAGACACACATGTGGTCTCAGAGAGAAACAAGGAAACTGGATCCTCAGTGATTTTATAACATACATGTCTGTTTTTCAAGCAGTGTTTGTTATTTGTAAAGTTAGTAAGACCTGGGCTGCTTGAGAAATGTTTTCAAGAAAAGATTATGACTGTGTGAAGCATTATTCTGGAATCACCTATTGTGTTGTCCGCATATGACAACTCCCTCGGCACATTTTTTTTTTCCTCTCTGACATTTCCAAAAACAGCAGCTGTGCTGCCTGTGGTCCCCAGTGCCAGGGAAGCAGCTGTTGACGTTATCCTTCCCTCCCTTCTGACTGCTTTACAAAGAGTGCTTCTTTCAGGTCTTCTGAAATAGTCACATTGAAAACAAACTGTCCTCACCCTTGTAAGCCAATGCTGAGCTGTCAGGTCCAGAGCTGAACACTGGTATTTGGTTGATCCATGATTCTACATATTTAGCAACACTTGGATGCAGCTCCAGAGCTCTGTTTTGAGAACAAACATCTTTTGGGTGTCTTTTCTTTTCATTCCCCTCTCTCCTGTTCACTAGAGATGCTGAAGTATCTGACAGGGAATAAAAGTGCTGTTCCTACAGTTAGGGCTCTATGGGCCTGATTTTATTCTTACTGCTTTTTGTGCTATGGTAGTTTAAGTAACTCACAAATGAGCCAAATCTGTGTTGTGGAAGACATAGTAAGCCCCAAGGACTTTTTATTACACATGAAATAAAGTGAACCTGTAACTTGTTTTCAAGATGTTGAGAGGTAGACCCTGGCTCTCACAGAGCTCCAGAGCTTGAACTATGGGACAGTACCGCCTCTTAACTGATCCTGAGCCACCGCTAGATATGGCTGATCAAATGAATAACCTTTTACGGAGTTAGGTCCTTTTAGAAAGGATGCTGCCAGAAAAATCTGCCTACTGAATTGGGAGATATTTTTTTACCCCTAAAGTTTTATTAGGGCAATGATGTTAAAATGATACTTTTAACATGCTAATTAACAGAAAGCAATTTATCAAAGGAAAGAAAAAAAATAATCTATTTTGTCCCCAGTAGCAGAAGGATCTCTTGATTCGCTTCCCTGTGTTACTTATATCCATTGGCATGAATGTCTGTGCTTCGTTATGCCTGATTCTTTGTGGTCTAAAGGAATGGGAAGGTACACTTGTAGGCTTAAAAACAAGCTGTAATTTTACAGATACCTTGTTTTACATTGCCACTACCTAGTGCAAAGAAAGGCTCTTGGGATGCATAGCCTGAAGTTATAGAGTGCAATGGCATTGGGAAACTAGCACCTAAAATTAGTACTGAGACCTCCCACGGTTTCAATTTGGTGCCGAGAAGAAAGAGCAGGGAAGAAAGGGCAGAAGCTATCCCAAGAAAGATAGTTTGAGCACACAGGGAAGTTAATATATAAAAAGTCTGGGTGTGAAGTGACAGTAGTGTTCTTACCTTAGGGTAGCTTCTCTCGTGAATGCTCTTCCTCTGAAACAGGGAAGTCTCCAGGGAATCTATTTAGATGTGTTTCTACACATATAATATACATAACATGGCAAAGACATCATTCCACAACCACCACAGCAATCATGTACTTCCCTGTCGCAGACAACCCCTTAGAAAACAGCACCATGTCTGGAGGCTGATCTGGTTAGCCATTCCAGAAGAGTTTGGGCTCAATTTTGGAAGGTCTCCTTAATGCCAGTATGTAAGTACTCATCAAATCCTCGTATGTGATTCTGTGGCATCTTCAATTAGATTTTAAAGAAATAAGAAAATAATTTGCCATGAGGCTGTTCTGTTCATAGTTACTAAATTGTTAGGTATTTTTTTCCCTTTCTTCTTCCTCCTTCTTTTCCCTGTGTATTGCACTCCTACAAACACATAGCGCTTAGTGCCTGGCTTTGCCCTTCAGGAGGCAAACTTGTTCAGGAGCAGTTAAGAAAGTTCCTCAGAAGGTACAGGCAGCTGAAGTTAGGCAAACCACCAACCACTGGTCCAAGGCATTGCAAAAAATACTAAAACAAAGACCCATGTCTCTATTGCTCATATAAATATTTAAATACATTACCAGTTTGTTTAGTCTGTCTACTGAATTTTTTTTATCCTCAATGTCCATGTCAGGCTGGGGCAGATATTTTGGAACCAGAGAAAATTTTCTCAAAGTAGCTGTAAGATTCTTCTGTATTATAAAGCTGGTCAGTTTGGCTCGATGAACCATCTGTATTGACAGGCTGTTGTGGTAACATTTACATGAAACAAGTAGGATTTTGTTTATGTATGTCTGAATCTGGGCTGCCAACATGTCCAATGCCCCCAGCATGCTGCCATTCACTGGACACCAGTATAGATGTCCAGCTGGAGATCCTGTCTGGTGATGATGGCTCAGGACACCTTGAGTCATGATGTGGGTGGTGTCTTTACTGTGAACATTAGCCAGTGAGGAGGCATGCTATGAGCACATTGCTAGAAGTTAGATTGCCAGCTCCTTTCTGAAGGACCAAGGTCATCTCAGTTTGAAGAAGACAGATGTAATTATCCCCCTTTCAGAGCTGATAATGAAATGGCATCATTTCCTATGCCACCTTGGTTTCCCTTCAGAGGGTCTATCATCTCTGCTAATGAGACCCAAGTCTACTTAAATTGTGACGTTAACAAATTCACAGCAGGGACTGGAACAGCCTCAAGCGCAGAGGCTGGCTGAGTCACCCAGATGCCACAACCTGTCACAGAGAATTCGTAGTTCGGATTCATTTCAAGGCAACCTCTCACACAGCAGCACCCACCCATTTTGTGGGAGCAGCAAGGTCAAGCAGGATGTACTCTATCCTAGGACGGCAGGGGCAAGGCCACCATCTTGGATTACCGGGGGGAATATAATTGCAGCTCATGCTGAAGGTTCAGGTCTCCAAACCTGCTACCCAGGTTTGCCCATGGTGTTCTAGGTGCCCAGCTGCATGCATGATGTTTATCTTTTAATTTCAAAAGCAAAGATAGTTATTAGAGCTTGAATATGGGAATTCTCGTGGCCGTAGTAGCATAAAATGAGAAATGAAAAGAGCAGCTTCCTAAAGAACATTTTGGGATTTTTTCTTCTACTTCCTGTATTTTGGTAGGATGAGTACAAAAGTTAATGTGTTCTGTAACAGAACAGGATGAGATGTCTTCCTTTTACCTTGAACTTTTTTTAATTAATTGAATAATTAAAGAAATAAACAGAGAGAAAACATTTTTTTGTTATGTTTATTATGCAAAAATAGCATGAAATGTAAGAGAGTAGAAGTGACTAAGAAAACCTGAAGAAACTATAGCATCTGCAGACTACAGAATATGAAGAATCAGCAGCCTGAGCAGCTTGGGCTTAAAGTAAGATATGGTACAAAAGTTATTTTCTCTTTCTCCTACTTTTTTATGGTGAGAACAATCATTTACTGAAACAACCTCCCAGAGACGTGGTAGATTTCCCATCATGGGAGGTTTTCAGAATGCTATTGGAGAGGGTGCTAGATAATCTTATCTAGGCTCCCTTTCCCATGAAAAGTTGGACCAGATGGCCTTTTGAGGTCCCTTCCAGTTTAGGCTGTTCTATGATTCTCTGATCCTTGTCTTTGTCCGGGAAATCCATTTTATGCTATTGGTAATATTGTGCCCACTTCTGAGGGCATCTTCTGTAATTAAGGGGTTCCAGGGTTGGATTTCCACTTTCACCCTAGTTTATGCATTTTATACCTTAATTCATCAGTTAAATCCTAGTGATCTAAGAAAACAAGACACATATTTACAGAGAGGTTCTCAACCTATATTTGAAGCTTCAAAGTTCACTTCTTCAGCTTCAGACTGAAGATTGTGCTTAGATGACATTGCCAGTTTTTCCCTGGCACTGGTCAGACTAACAAAGGACAGTGCCTTTCTTACAAATCTCTCCCAGCTTCAATTGAAAAGCCATGGCAGCCTTTGGAGCAGGACTCAGATTCTTCCTCTCCAGGCACCAGTTTTTCATTTGGCGATAGCATCAGGCTCCCTCTTGCTTAATCCTCCTCTCAGAATAAACTTCAGCTGGAGGAGCAGAGATCAGCCTTATCCCAAGCTGACCCGAGCTTTAGTGGTTAGAACACTCCCAAAAATTAAGGTGTGAAGGTGTGAGCTCCATCAGCCTCTCTTGCCAAGTGAGAGCTGATAGTGGTTCATATACAACAGGAGGAAAACTGCACCGCTGCATTTTTGGATACTTTCCGTAGTATTGAGCACAGCATTACATGTAGGTAGCTATGGGAGAGAAGGCTGAGTCAATTGGGTTTTTTTTCAGATTTGGATAAAGGAATTCAGGTTAAAAGTATTTCTGATAGTTCTGTTAAAAGTGGTGATTCAAAAAAATTGTTTTTCACAATTTTTACAGCATAAGTGAGCATTTCCTACCACGTGAACTTTCAGAAGACTGTAAACAACATTCCAGCCATAATTGTGCTGTGGCTGAATATGGACTTTCTGGAGCCTTTAAATGCTTTTACAATGTGTGTTTATTTTAATGGGAGGATGAGATATCTCACTGAAACATCTCCTATTCAACTGGGTGGAACCCGTAAAACCACAAGCAGTGAAAGATTTTTGCATGCCCAGTGGGTTTGGGAGTGTTGTTCTGAAAACGGACTCATAACATCCCTCTGATCCATCCCCTTCCAGCCATACACACAAAGGAGAAGACTGTAGAGCCAAGAGGTGTAGAACCCAGAATGATGGTTCTCTAGCAAAATGTACTGTTGGATATGTTACCTTCACAAAAAAATAGTGTAATGAAATATGTAGTCAATAATGTGACTTAGGTACGTCTTATGCCAGTGTCAATACTCATTTAAGCAGAAATCTGGGAAACTGAGCTCTGAGATACATCAGGAAATGTACTCTTCCTTCTCCACTCGTACAAGAAGCCAATGCTGTTCTAGGTTTTAAGACACAGTGATTCACGAGTCATATGCAGTTCACTTCTTATAGAAATTATTCAGGGTCTTTGTTGAATAAGACATTGGATTTGATAAGATGAGAGAACTACTTTGTAAAATTGGAAATGCTTGTGACATCTTAAGACGCCACTTAGTCATGATGTTTGCTCAACACTCAGCTGGGTGTCTGACAGGGATCTCTGGTTTTTTAACTTCTGAGGAGTGCCGAGATCTCCTTTTTCTGACCTTCCTCATGAGGAAGCAAGTGTGTGTTCAGAGCTTGATGTGTACCAAGATGTGTTAGTGATGTAATTTAGATGTCCATGCTGACCTAAAAGGGATCTTAGGTGACTTTTGGGTCACTGAGGTCAGAGGCAAGTGCCACCAGAGCTGGAACTGTGGGTGGTTGTCCATAACATGTTCTGTCAATTCAATAAGAGGGTATAAAGACAGCATTTGTTATTTACTAGCTCCAGTCCCATTGTTTCCTCGAATTTCAAATTCCAGTGCAGAACATATTAGTAAACCCAAGCCTTGGGCTGAAAATAGCTTGAAATTGAATGCAGTGTGCCCTTTTTATTGTTTTACATCTAGAGACTTATGTGCATGTGCCACTGCTTTGTGCCTGCAGAAGCCTCAAACCTGCTCTCAGCAGTGCTGGCTAGTTGAGTCTGTGACATAGCAGATATTGTAATTAGTTGTTTTTTTTAAAAAGAAATGTGTGCTAAGTATGTGTAAATGCAATGTTTCTGTCTGGCAGGCTCTTCTGTCTGTAGCTGCAATAATCGGTTTAAGCTGATACTGTCACTCTTGTTAAAAAAATCAAAGCCCTTGTCCCATTGCTAGCATATTTTGCTCATTGCATCATGAAGTTTTTATAGTATAAGTGGGGATATTAGGAGGGGAAGACAATGCTGAGATACTAAGTTCCAGAAGACTAGTTATACCTGCTGAATATAATCCAATGATCAAAACACTGAACAATAAATATGGAAGACACATGAATCAGCAGTTTGAATGTTCATTCTTAACATTAATTATATGTGTATCCACACAAATTGAAAAATGCATTGTATTGGATTGTGCGGTATTACGAGGTATAGCATTGCAACACCTTAAGAATTTCTTTGTTCTTGGATGTCATTTTTGTCACAGATAACTGGATTTTAGCAGCTTTAACATACTTTGAACCTTTGTAAATATATGCTGTGATTTTCCTTAGGCTCATTATTTTTGTTAAGGCTCTAAATGAGGAAGATGTTAAATGATCCTGCTGCAGTCTCATTACATGCAGTCCCAATTTCTACTGTAAAAAGGTATATTGTTATTTTATTAATAGGAGGCAAAATCAAGCAGGCAAGGTCAAGATTGTCTGCAGAGTACCAGTGCTGTTCTTTGGCTGGCCTTGAATGGACTTGAAAACTAGATATGAAGCTGACAGCTGCTGATGGCAGATCTTATGTTGCTTTCCGAATACCCAACTGACACTCATTGCGTGTGATTGCTCCCTTGTGCATGCTGTCTGTAGAAAAAAGAATGTACAACTATTGATAAGCCTTTCTATTTTGTGCTTTCTCAATTTCTTTTGAAACAATGTTTGAGTTTTACTCTTCTTCATGAGTGGGGAAAGCTGAAGCTTTTGTGTGTTGTTTAGAAAACTGTACAATTCTGGAAGGTGATGAAATCACCTGGTGAAGTTTTCATGAAGCGCCACCTTTGCTGAAGTCAAGAGGCATTTTTAGTACTTTAGGACTTTAATATAACACTTGTACAGGATTAGTGGGTTTAAATGATGTATATACTTAGAATTCTAAAAGCACTAGAAGCCATCAGCAAGGTTTACAGGCTCTCACCAGCTCAAAAATGCTAGTCCCACGTGTCTTATTTTACCCTCTTTTTTGCTCTGAATCTCCTACCTAGGTGCTTGTAGGTTCCTTGCTATGTCAGTAACTGGGAACCTACTAAGAGTAAGAGATAATGTGCTGCTCCTCTGTTTTCCTTGTTTGTGTCAGCTGGTGTGAGTAGGTTGCACGAGATATGTAGATTACTCTTGGAGAGCTTCAGTATTCAATTAAGTTCATTATAAATAAATACTGCTGTTGTTTTGTATCACATAAAACCACTCTGGTTCTGTACTTCTTGCCAGTAACTGTGATGAAAAATGTTTGTTTATGGTAATCTAGGAGCAAATAATGATTAATAGACTGACTTCAGTCTTTCATCCTGGTTAATCCCTCGTTTTTGTTGCTCGAGGTCTACTTGTGCTTTACAAGCATTACATTTAAGGGCAGTACTGAAAAGGTAGGAGCTGTAGCACTGACCCAGGGCCATGCCTTATATGAGCAGTGGGAACAGGCTGCTGATGCCCTTGTGCATTCTCAGAGCATTGGTAGTTTGGGCACGGGTGGGGAAGGGGCAATAGGTGGTGAAGCCTCAAAGTCAGTTGTGAATATTAGCTTCTCCAAAGTAGTAGTTGTGTTAGGCACAATAGAGAAGCTGTGCTAATCCATAAAAGAAGGTGGCAATCCAGCCTGTATTCTGACTTGCCTATTTCCGCTGTCTCTAGCAACTGGCAACTCTATTTGCCTATAAGTAAGACAGTTGCAGTTCGTTGGAATGGTTTAAGACTAGAACTTGAAATTATGCTTGAACCTTGCAGAGAAATCAGTACAGTTGTAGTTTCAAAATCATGAGTGACAGAGTAATGGCCTGGAAGAAGTGTCAGGGGATGGAGAGAATATGATCTGGGCCAACAATTCTTACATAGTCCCAACAGCAACTGGGATCATTACACAATAATCCCAGTCATGATTTTTGCCCACAATTGCAGGCAGCTAGTATTGTTTACCTATTTCTTCCAATTCCCTGTTCCCATGATAGAGGTTAATGGGTCTTTTAAAGATTTCGTAATAGAAGCTGATGATGGTGGTTGAAATACATATTTTTTGCTTTTAAAAGAGAAGGGAAAATAAGCTTAAACGTGACTACATGTTACACAATACTTTGGTAGCATGTACATGAAGTTTAAACTCTACAATTTATTTAAGAATAAAAATGTGTTCCAAGTTCTTTCAACTCTCCTGAAAACTAGTAGGAAATCTGGAGATTCCTTCCTTGATTCAGTATGGGCAGTCAAATTTAAAATGGGAATTTGATTTCCACTGAGTGCTCCATTCAATCTGTGTCTGGCACCAGCTGTCTGCCCCACTGGTAGTTTTGGGAACCGTGGGGACTCTGAAAGGCAGTTCCATTCTTCACCAACACAAAATACTTTCAAGAGCCTATACCAAAATTGCTAGCCATGCTTGCTCCCCCTTCTCACCAAATCACAGAAATGAGAGGATGTTACTGTAGCTGATGACTAACATAGTAATTATAAAAAACATTCAATATATATTTTCCTTGTGTGCTTAGAAAACGTTTTTTTAAGCTGTGGGAACTGTAAGTCCTTTTTCTAGTGGTGCACCAAAATTTGCATAGAGAAGATGATATCAAGTGTAAGCATACAGCTACTCCTGCACACATTCCTTATATAATATACAAATATATTTTGTTTGACATCATCATAGTACAAAAGCATTGTAAAAACAACAGCCCTTCCCTGGGGTCAGATCTTTACAGACAGGACACAGCACAACTTTAGGCTTTGCTAATAAGATAGTTCCAGAGTTTGTTGAATTATGATGGCTTCATTAAAACAAAAAGCATAAAAAGAACTTATGAAACCATAAGAAGGATATGCAGAAATTAAACTGGAAAAAAATAGATATTTGAGAGGCTTTTGCTGTCTTGTGGGAAAGTATTTAAGCTAAATAAATTTAGCTTAAAGAAATAAATGTTATGAGGACCTTTATAAATATTTAGAGAGTAGTAATGCAGAAATATAGAACCACTAAATCTACTATATGTTTATACTTTAGCAAGGGTCTCTGGTTGACAATAGAGAGCAAATAATATGAGAAAATCTCTGACAGCTAGGCGGAAAAGCCATTTGCCTCGTCTGAAAGTCTATCACAAGTATCTCTGTACTGACACGGAGAAGATCAGTGTTTATGGAGGTGTAGGATGGAATTGCTCATCCTCAACCCTCCAGAGGCAGTGGGGATCGATTTCCCACTTAAGTGAAAAATGAGCTTTTTTTTTTGTTCTCCAAACAATATGGAAAACCTCTGACACTGGGAGATCATCAGAGAGAGGATACTGAAGTGCACCGATGCCAGGGTACAGAGTGCACAGAACAGCAATGGTGAGCATCTAGAAATGTTGCTGACATTATGAAACTCAAGCACAGGTGCAGAGAACAGCCTGTTTCTAGTTGCATGTTCAGACAAGGATTTTGTAGCCTGACTTTCAGCAAATGTTGGTTGGAAACTGCAGTGCAGGAATTTAAGCTTTGCTTTCTAGATGGCTCATCCCCTTCTTTATGAATATTGGGGAAGGGTTCACGTAGACAGGACCTTCCTAGCCATAGCTGGTGGTTACAGTAACTTGAGGAATGCTCTTGACATGACACAATCCTTTCTAAAAAAGCAGAAAAGGCAGCACCTAGTTCCAGGATTAATTTTCATATATAGCAAAAAAGAGGAATTTTGCACTTAGAACCAGGATTCACAGAAGGATGAAGGATTCACAGAAGGATTACACTCAATATATCGTTGAGTGTAACAAGCAGCAGGGTGTTGGTCACCTTCACTGCTGAAAATGTAGATGTCCCTGGCCTCTTAAGCACCGGTATAGCTGGTGTGGAAGGAAGATTGTGCATCTGCTGCATTTTAGCTTAGATCTGTAAGATGGGATTTGGTTGGAGTTTAGGTACCTCACATTTTATTTTTTTTTTGGCTCCAGATCCCAGTGCTCTGTTGGCAAAAGTAAGATCAGAACAGTTGGTGTCATCTGTGCCTGAGAACTGATCAAGTGAGTTCACTCCCTTATGATGGATTTTCAGAAAGCTTTAGACCTTGGGCATTTGGCCTGCAATCCATATGATTGATATTTAGGTTATGTTTGGGCTGCACAAACATTGCAGATGGTTCCAGCGGGGTAGAAATTGCTAACATCTTCTTGTGAGTCAACCTCTCCAATTCAAATCCCAGCCCTTCCTTCCCAGACGTGGTAGGAGCCTCTCACCAGGGTCTCATGAGTGAAGTTATCAACACCAGATTATCCAGGACATTTCTTGTCAGCCACCTTCAGTTTCTCCATTAGCCTTTCCACTGGATCAGTTCAGGGGTACCAGAGCAGTTGGGCGAGTTTGTGTGACAGGGTTGAGGTGTGATACACACTGTTGGTACTTCTCAGCTTGTGGCAAGCTCAAATTACACAGGGATGAGACTACTTGCAGTGAGGGTATAGCTGAAACAGACTTGTCTACCCTGATCAGGGTTTAGCTTCAGATCAGCAGCAACAAGCCCATTATGCAGTATTTTCTTCTGCTGGGCAATCCTGAGTGTTTTGTATATATTATTCTTAATTGCACTTAGACAAAGTGATCATTGCTGCTGCCCTAAGCAAAACAGCACCAAAATAAGAGCGTGCTGGAAGTGAGGTTGGTAAAGCACTGCTGAAACTGGACAGGGAGAGCTTCTGCTCTGCTTATTTGTGCCAGGCCTGGCTCATAAGCCCTGTCACCCTCTAGATTCACTTTCTTCTCCTGTTTCCTGCCCAGGTGTGAGACAGGGACAAAGAGAGACAGCCTGTGAAGTGACAGAGATAGAAAATGGGGCATTTTGAAAAGAGCAAATGCATTATAAATATGTACATATATATTGCCTGTGATATAGTTTAATTTAGATTACTAGAGGTGAAGTTAAAAAATCCATACAGTTGTTCTTGTTTATGTTTTGCCTTTACATTTTGCCCCTGTGCCAGCCTAAGTAATGGAAATCTTCAAGGTTAACCTCACTTTCACACCCTACTTTGCTGTGCGAGTCAGGGATGCTGCAAGGAAACGCATCCCTCTTTTCAAACCACTGTTTTCATTTGAATTTGCAAATGACATGGGAATATTTCTGTTAGCCTTGAGTTTTTACAAATGCTATGTCCAAATTAAGGCAGCCAGGGGTTTTGGATCTCCTGGTGCCAATGCTTGGGATGTGCTGCTCCGGAAGCTCCCTCTCATGTGGAGCAGGGTGTGGGGTAAGGCTTCCCCTGCTGCCACCAGTGTTGATGCCAGTCAGAATTGCAGCCCTGGGTGACGTTTTAGCAGCCATCCCGGTTTCAGCAGCCACCACTGCCCAGTGGTTAGCTCATACAGCCAGGATTTAGGACAGCACATTTCTGCTTCATAAAAGCGACTATGCAAACAAAAGAAACTATTTTCTGATTTTCCTGTATGCACCTAATGACTACTTTAATGAACTGTACAAATTCTACTCTCATGAACTCTACAACACACATTATTCATGTCTGTTTATCTCTCTTGATTTTGGCCTTCAAATTGTTTTGGTATCATACAACTGCAAGGATGTACTCACTCTCCAGCATGACTGAGCAGGAACATAAATCTGCAGTTCACCTTGGCCACCAGAGAGTGCTGGGTTGGCTTTCTGGCTGGCATACGTTAACCAGGTATCCCACTCTTCCAGCTGTAAATCAGGCAGCTGATTAACAATCACAGTGAGACAGATGATTAGTACTGGCATGTAGATGTTTTATGGATCTCTCTTTTCTGGGAGCCAGATCCAACCATATGGAAAAATGTAGCTGATACTATAAATATGATTCCACTTAGACAATCATCTCTTCTGTTTTCTGTTATCACAGCAGTGTCAGCACAAGGAAAACAATGAAAGTGAAGAGATGCTGTTGTAGATTTTATTACAAGTTTGAGGGCTTGGAACTTTTTGTTTCCTTCTTCAAGGACACTGTGCTAATCTGAAGAAAGAGGGCTTGATTTGTGTTCCTTTATGCCTGACACAATTATTTAAGAAATAGCATCAGTGCTCATACTTACAGAGCTTCTCTTTTAACTATTTTTGGCAGAGTTAGAAAGATATGCTTTGTGCTTTGTATCATGACAACTTGTCTTTTCCAATAAGCCACATCTTAAACTGTGTCAGCCCTTTCTACATTCAAAGTAACAGTTTTCTGTTGATTGCTGTGGGATTGATGCTGTTAGCTGGGTGTCTGCAGTGCAGCCAGCAGCAGGAAGTGAGGGTTTCCACAGAAAGTGGAGGCTTTAGTAGCGATCTGCAGATGGGCACCAGGCAGCGGTTGAATGTATGTAGCTGGGAATCTTTGGGCAGAGCCACTTTTGATCTTCATGTTGATCTTCATGCAACCCACCAAAATTAAAAAATGTCTGTGTTTGAGGACCCATTCACAAGGCTGGTGCTCTAATATTAGCTACTTAAACAGTAAAGACAGAGACAAATAAAATAATATGTGGAGTAGGAATATCTCTTGCATTCTGAATCTTTGCAGGATCTCTGTAAGGCAGAGATTGTCTTTTGAGAACAGCAAACAATTCACCCTGAAGCCATTTCTTTGTGTTCATTTCACTGTGTAGGCTGTTTTTTAACAATTTTGTTGTATGTTCATAGGCTGGATTAGTAAATGTGACCATGCTGCAAGCGGGAGAGGTCAAGGACAGGTTCCCAAAATGCTATGCTGGAGAAGTTTTAGTAGGCTGCAAGAGGGGGAGGCCTTTATGGTTCTGCTCCCTATCAAATACAAAGGAGAGCATACTGACACAGTGTGGGACACTGGAGGGGTGAGGAAGTCACACCTCTTTTTCAGGAAGGAATGGGAAAATGCCTGCTGCAGTGGAGACAGGAGAGCTCTTCCTTTATATTTTACACAGTTATTGTTGCAGTCTTGTCTTGGAATAGCTTTTTGTCTTTTGAAATGGTTGACCAATAGTCTTTTGAAATAGCTGACCAACCTTGCCTTCCATAGGAGTATTTTCCTTTGAAATGCCTTATTTTGCTTCTGAAATACTTTAGAAATAACTTCTGCCACACCCATTCCCATCCAAACCTTAATGCATATACAGTTGCATTGATACATACACAGGCACATCAGTATGATACAGTTTGGGTTGTTTGGGTTTTGCCCTCTTTAAGATGAAAGCTGTTAGAAGTGGCATGAGGTAAATGATGGTAAGTGATGGTATACTGTAATTTAGTGCTAAAGTTATTAATTCAATTTTCTCATAAAAGCCCAATACCATACATTCAACTGCTACTTCAAAGCTGATATAGAGAGCTCTGTGACTGGCCCTCATCTCATCTTTCTGTCTCAGGAACTGCTTCCATAAATCATTTCTCTTCCAAGGCCTCTATTCAGTGCACTACTTCTTTTTCTGACACTTAACCCACTGATGTTGTGTACTGTATGCATTATGCATTGCCTTCTGTGCATGCAATATATAATGAAGAGCTTTCTATCCCTAAGGGTTTCTGCAGCTATTTCTGTAAGTTCGCTCTACAGGGCACTTTTATGAAAGTCATCAGCTAGACTTTGCTATGAAGAAAGAGATAATAGTAACTGAAAGTAGGCCAAGCTCATCAGATTATGATTAAAAGGCAGAATTTTTTTTGCACAGTTAATGACGTTCTGGTGGGTGAGCACTTGGCAGAAGTGGTGCTGGAGAAAAGTCACAGGTGCTGTGTCTTGGGCCACTCTGTTTCTTCAGTTATTTTATAGCTTTAATTAAATACTGACTCAGGAAGAGCACAGCGACATTTAATTTCATTCAAGTGACACTCTTTAACAAGTCTTAAGAAAGAAATGCCATGTGTGGTCCTGCATTTGCTGTCTAGAATGAAGCTAAGGCAGATATAGTTGGGACCGAAAGTAAGTTGTTTGAAAGGAGGGTTGTAATTTGGTTTTTACAATGCTGTATCTTCAGCTTTTCTGGGAACATGCGTGTCTCCACCAGAAACAGAGTATTTTGTCACTGCGGAGGTTGAATCAGGATTTAGGATTTGGATTTTCCTCCAGAATTATTTTAGAACCAACCTTGAGCTCTCCAAACTGGTGAAGTCCCAGGCTGGCCTGAGAACCTTGGTCTGAGAGCTTGCACTCTGCTGTTTGGTGGATGCCCTGTGCTCCGTTCTTTGTTTTGGTGGGGCTGTGGGGCCAGTGGAACCCCTCACCACCTCTTGCACTTCTCCCTTTGTCAAGGCAATGACCCCGCTATTTTAGTGTCTTAGCTGAGCTGGAATAGCAGAGCTGGAGACTTCATCTCCATGGCCAAATGTGAGAACAATTCATCAGGTGCAGTTCAATTAGTAAATTATATGTATGGGCACCACGTGGACACTTTATTCCTGAAGACCTTTGGTACTCAACTTCTGCCTTTATTGATTGCACTGGCCTCTACCTGAAGGGCAGACCCTGCCTCCTGCATGGCAGAACTCAGTGCTGTGACCCTGTTGGTGACCAGGAAGGTTTTTCAGGGCACAGGGCTAGGTAACGCGCTTTTTATTTCACCAGCAGACCTGGAGAAGCTCCCAGGCCTCACCCTGCTCTCCTTCATTGACCAGAGGCAAGGGGAAAATGACAGAATGTAGCCTCTGGCTTAATTAGCCACCTGCTATTCCTGGCCTCTTGCATCCACAGTAACTATTTACACATGAGATCACACGCAAGGCTGTGGCTCTCTATTTTTTCTTGACCAGCAGTAGTCTTTCCATGTAAGGTGGTAACTAAGCTACTTCAAAGGACAGTTTTCCTTCTTTTTCAATATGTGTAAAACGATGGAACGCGTATATTTTCCCCTTGTTTCATCAGCCACCGTGATCATCACAGTTTGTACTCCAAGTGATTGCTTGGTACTGGATAATTTCCATAAGTACACAACATTTAAATACAACTTGTTTTCATGTCTCTCTTTCCCTCCTTTTTGCTTAGATGTAAAGGAGCATCCCACTATGGTCTTACAAAGGAACGGAAAAGACGTTCCCAAGACTGCACTCCAGACCATGGCTCCAATTTAGCAGTAGCTGCCCTGGGCACTGAGCTCTCAGCAGCTGCAGCCATTGCCTTAATGACAGATGAGCCGGGACTGGTGAACCCAGCCTTCAGTCCCACCTCGGAGGACAGCCAGTCGGGCAGCAGCCCCAGAGACCTGCATCGCAGCAACCGAAACAGAAGTAAGAACCAAAAGTGATTGTTTCAGAGCCTGGTGACCTCTTTCAGCATTTGTTTTCTGTGAAACATATGTTATTGAAGGATTTTTTTAAAAAAAAGGAGAGTGAAAGCTTTAACTTTCCATGGTTTATCAAATTGCACACTCAATGACCCAATATGTCTAAGGTGAACAGCAAATTTGCCTGACTGGAGGCAGCATCAAGCTGAAGACAGACTATCTGTGCACGTGCAAACTGTAGGTCTTAAGAACGATTATTTAGGCAAGTCAGCTCAGTGGGAAGAGCAAATGGCATGTGTGATGTGCCGAGGAGATGATGTAGCTGCGTAATGGATTCACTGAAACATGGTGGCCCAAGTAACCCCCACAGACCATGCCATGGGCACCTAACCAAAAGCTTGTTGGGAACTGTGTTTGGCAGTTGCTGAATATTTGAAGGAAAATAAACCTTAAGAAGTTCCTTGGGAACTTGGGGGATGTGGATGTTTGCCAGCTTCCCAGGGAGCTGCAGCTTGGAGGATCCTGGTCCTGCTGAAATAACTGTAGTAAAGGACAAGTTGCACCAGGAAACCTTGCCTTGATCGTTCACCCTGTGACGCTGCACCCAGCTCTGATAAGTGTCATACCTGAAAAACATGGCCTGGCCAAAGGAAGACTCAGAAGCATTAATGGGAAATTTAAACCTTATATTTGAGGACTCTGAAGCCAAAATTAGTAGCCCACCTTTTGTTACACCAGCTGCTTGTTGGAAGAATGGACAAAGGGCAGAAGAAAGACTAGAAAATATTCTTTTGTGTGCGCAGGGCTAGAGAGGTGAGGAAAGGGAGGAGGCAAGAAGAGAGCACCAGAATGAAATTAACTCCTGCCAGTTTGTTGAGTTTAGAGGCCGCAGTCTCGTTTGAGGGAATGTTGTATTATTATATTACAATGCTTGGCTAGCATGCAGAGCTCAAAGAGACAGAATGGCAGCTGCCATGAGGATATCTTCAGCAGGATGGAAAAGAGAGTGACGTGTTTTGAAAATAGGACTTTTTTTTGGCATTGCCTTACCCAGCTTAGAAGATGTGACTTAGTTGGTCCCTCCCACCTGATAATCTTTGCATTTTTTACATTAAATTGTTGGCAATCATTGGTGGCTTTGGAAGCATTGCAGGGGTTTGAGGCAGTAGTGTGGTGTTTCTTTTCACAAGAAGACTTTCTAACAAAAACTTCCAGCTTTTTTTTTTTTTGTCAAACCTACATAGCTTGGGAAGGGCAGTGCTTCTTGCTTTTATATGCATTTTTCCTAGGATTGCTGCTGATTCTGCCTTGACTTAGATTATTCTCTCCCAGGTTAGCACACTCACAGGAGATTTCTGTGTGTGGCTGGCAAAAGAGACAGAGAAGGTGGCAATTCCAGGGTGTGGGACAGAGGTGGAATAATTGTACCCAGACTCAGGCGGGTGCAACCTTGAAGTGTCAGCTGGAGTCAGGTGCAAAGGTGAAGTGCAGGCAGCCTTACTGTTGATGTTATGCCCCGTCATATGCTGAGGCTGCAGAAATTATGTGGTTCCAGCCCAGAACTGCTGAACTGTATTGACTTGTTTTTTCCTGCTGTTGCAGGTCGACACTTTGAACGCTCCACTATCAGAAGCAGATCTTTTAAAAAAATAAACAAGGCATTCAGTGTTCTTCGAAGGACAAAAAGTGGAAGCGCCGTTTCCAACCAGGCTGACCGGGAAAGGGAGGCTGTTGGAAACTCTGCTGCTGGAGAGGAAGGTAGTGCTTTGTTCTCCTTGTGTTATGACTTAAAATGGGGTATGAGACCCTATCCACATGGGAACTGGATGTCCATGACTGACATGCCTTTCATGTGGTGGACAGTGCCTGATTAAAAACAAACAAACAAAAAAAAACCCCAGAAAAATCAATCTTTCCTTATTATTTAAAAAGCTGTTAGGGACTGGCAGGCAAGAATATTGTTTGGCTGTGTGGCACACCATGTAGGGCTGTTCTGGTAACAGCCTGTGTGCTACAGCCAGCCCAGTATCTGGTACATGGGATGTGGGATCTGGGTGTCTGGGATCTATTACCAGAGCTGCCAGTGATAGCATGTGTCTGTCCCACTAAAGCAAACGGATCATATTGATCGTACATTATAGGAAATTCATGAGTTTTGTCTAGTGTTTATGAAGCACTGGACATTCACAGTGGGAGGATGGTACGAAAGTGCAAAGTACTGTAATTATTCCAGCACTTCTGTGGGATCCTTGGTGACAGACTTGTCTTACTTCAGCCAGGCAGGTGATGAGGTAAGAATGCTCTGCTCTTAAACAGGGGGGAGAGGCAAGTTTGTTTGACATATGTCAAGGATGAGGGGTCTGGCAGGCATTTGGCATTCTCAAAGCAATAAGTAATTATCACTAATTGTTTCTGACTGTAAATATAAAGCCAATGTTAGCATTCATGCATCAAGAGGAAGTGATGATAGAGTGGGAATCACTGTCTTAATCAAGGTCTTCACTGAGCTTATTATTCCCTTGCTTGGTGCCTTAGCACCTCATGTCTTTTCCCAGATCAAATGTCCAGGGTAAGGGCTTTAAGAAGACAAAATATCCAACTTCCCTTTGCTCTCTATTTCAAGCTGTCATTGAAATCCACTCAAAATAAAGACAAAAGGCTGTCAAATGCTGTGTTTAGGCATCATTATTCTTGAAGGGGTGAATCAGAGAATAGTGTTCAATATTTCTTCTGCTTTATTTGCTTATTCCTTCAGAAGAGCTTCATTACATTACCATATAGTTGGTAATTGCTCTCCTAATCCACATACTAGTGGATGTAGCCAAAGTAAACCCTGATAATTCAAAATTGTGAACCTTTGCCATAAAAATACTGTGAATCTGCTCCTTGGCCTAGAAACATCTTTTATAACTTTACTGTCCCAAATATTTTATTATTTATCACCAAGTAAGGTTTTGTAAATAAGTTGTCTACACCTCTTCTTGAGCAGACAGATATATTTCTCATTCCCTATCATCTTCAATTCACTGAAAGCAAAATCTTGCCCTTCAGCTGGAGTGAAATTCTGCATGTCTCAAGTTCACACTTTTTAAAAGATACCTCTTCAGGGTGGGGCATAGACATTTTTATGACTGCTTTCTACCTAGACTTATAGTTGACCTTAGTACTTGTTCCACTGAAAGCTTGGCTTCATGTCCAGACTGCGTGGATGATCTGGATGCCAGCAGTACCTAGCCAGTAATCCGGTGCAACACAGATGTTAACTGAAGAAGATGTGAAGATGACACCGGCTTTTACATTTCCAGCAGAATGAAAAGCACAGTTACTTCCTTTTTAAGGGACATATAATGGGGCCCTGAAGTGACAGTCACTCCAGGGCTGCATTGACAGTGTCAAGATTGTCATTCTCTCCTTGACTCTGCTTGTGGTTTCATTCCTCTGCACCAAGTATGCCTATAAACTTCCAAATATATTCTACTGCACTGGAAAAACCAGGTAGGCATGTAGTTATTACTTAATGAGCAGTTACTCTTATGTATGAGATCACAGAAGATGGGTACTTAAGTTACTATATTAATTATATATGCAAAGAATGTATTTTCATTACGCAGTCCTGGAATTTAGCCTTTAAAACATGCAAGCAAGTAACTTGCAGCAGTACAAATACAACTTTAACAAAGATCTCTACTCAATCCTTTGCAACAGGTGCTTTGTGCAACGGCATCTCAAAGGCGCTCTGTTTCTTCTTGTTGGAGGAGGAAATGAATATACTTCTTTCTGTAGCAGCTATCATCCTGCCAGCTGGAGGCTTGGTTTTTTTCTCCAGTTCCGTGTGTTTTCTTCTTTTATTCATTTTTTTAAATCCTCAGCTGTTCTGAGCAGTCTACAGTTGGATTCCTGGTTAGAGCTTCTGGTCAGTCTTTAGGGATAGCTGCAGTATGCTGTGCCCTGTGGTCACTAAAGATCCAGCCCAAAACCGCTGGAAAAAGGCAGCCCCATGTGTCTGTCTCCCCATCGCCACTTCTCTCTCCTGGGAATGAAGGTGCTCCTGTGGATGGTGGTTTCTGGTCTTGGAGGTCCTCACACATAGTGTGAAAGCTACTGCTGCCTTGTCCCAAGTTTCACAGGTTTGTGTCTCGGACCACCTGAGACGACATTTCAGCCATGCCTCATTGCTCCAGGAGATTAGACGGCACCTCACCACCTCTCTGGTGGCTCCTTTCTTCACCAGGCTTAGTCAGTGCATGCGCAGAATAAAGCTGAGACTGTGCCAGCCTCACAGTGGGAACAGAGTGAAATAACCTCTTCTTGCTGATAACCTCTTGTTGATAAAGGAGCTGTCAGATCATCTGGCAAAGCTAGACGTATTATAATCCATTTGTCCCCAGTTTTCAGAAGTCACTCATCTTAGTTCAGATTTAGTCTGTGTTCCATCTGTATTTTGGTCAAAGGAGATCTGAGAACAAAAACATAGTCTGTATCTATGTATCAGCCCTCAGTATCAGCATCACTGATGTCAAATTAGCTATTTGCCCACTGCAGAGTGTGTAGGTGCCTTTCATCTGAAGCTGATATGTCTGTCAGGCCAATGCTCAGTTGCAATATGACCCTGAGGGTGCAAAACAAAATAATCATTCCTGGTGTGGGAGAAAAATTACTCAAATAACCATGATTCTGCTTAATTTGAAGCTGAATGCGGAACTGTTTTTGTAAAACTCCTTTGCTAATGAAAAATGTGATGTATAATGGAAAACATGTTTCTGTTATAATTGCAGCAGAAAAATAGTTACAGTCTAATGCTACCTTATACTTGGAGCTTGTAGCAGTCCTGCACTGTGAAGACTACTTCATGATTTCCATTAGCAACCTGTGGTTCTATTTGTCATATGCACCCATTTTGGATTTAAATAATTCAGGCTTTCTTTGTTCCTCTGTTTAAATGTTTTGGTGACATTTTCAGCAGAGAACTGTTCATCCAGTTCATCCAGAACTGTTTGTCCAAAAGTGAAGAAAATCTTAGAAGTGAATGAAATGTGCAAACACTCATGAGAAAATGTTTGGATGAAAGAGGTGTTCAGATTTTCTCATTTTTAATAATTTAATCACTTGCAAATAATCCATGCAAAGAAGTATTTGTCTGTAGTGGAGCACCCAGGTTTGTGATATCTACCTGAGAGTAATCTCGTTAATAGCTCTTACAGCTACAAATAAATTTCTAGGTCTGAAGTAGAAGTTAGGAAAGTTTAAAAGAGATGGTTGCATGCTGAGATGTGAGACGTGACAGGGACATCCTTCCAGCGCTGATGCATTTAAGATGTAATAACTTCTGACTGGATCTACTAGTGTAAATGACCTTGACAATCTACTTATATGATAAAGTATCTCTGAGCACAGACTGATTCAGCTTTGCTATGCTTATTTGTATCACTGTGCTCTTAGTTTGACAACACACTCTTTAAATTCACTTCCAAGAAAGACTATGTATATAATCTTTACTCAAACTTGTCTACAAATTCAAGTCCTAAACCAGCTAACTCTTTAGGACGAAAGAATTTGGGAATGTAATTGCAAAAATGTCTATACAATTTTACAGTAAAAGGGAGCCGTGCTGCCTGTTTTAAAAAATGTTCATTTTGCAGTCAAGCCATTGTAAAATAAATTGAATTTATGATTGCTTGAGGATGTCAGATGTTGTTCAAAGTCAAACTCATTCTTCTTAGTCTCATGGTGGGTGCAGTTCTACCATCTGTTATTGCTTTGCAGCAGTCAAGATCAAGGCAGTCCAGACAGACACTGTCAGGACCACAGAACAGACTGTCCTGTTGTATCTGTTCAGTTTGAGCACTGCTCTGTTTTATATATATATATATATATATAAATATATATAAAAAATAGATGGATAGATAGATATTATAATTACTTCAGTGTTTGGGAAAGGTGCATGAAGAAAAAGAAGGTAAGTGAAACACAGATGGCTCTGGATATCAACCATTCCATAGCATTAAAGCTCTCTGTGTGCAGGAAGGAAAGTGGTTTATCCAGCCCCAGGACAAGACAGCACAGCTCAGCTTCTGTCTCAGGAAGGTTGTGCCCCACAGGAATCCCACACTGTTCCTGTTTTCCCCAGATTTGATTCAGTTGCAGTTCCAGTTTCCCAAAACAGCTGTTGGAAATCTTAGAGAACTGGTTGGAAACACTTCGCTGTAGGACGAGCCATGCAATTTCCAGAAGAAAGAGGTTGGATCTGTAGCATTTCCTCCACTGCAGACCTCTAAAATTTGCCTGCTGGAGATGAGATAGCCGCAACTCTTTTGAGAGACAGTGAAATCTTTGACAGTTTCATTTTGGTTCTTTTGGCACTCTGAGTGAGAGGAATGTCCAGAAATAAGAAGAGACATTAGAGCTAGCATTGTTTTCTGCCTGCCCTCTGCATATTGCACCCGTATCCCTGCAGAATTAATGGAAGGTATTAAATCCAAATGATGGCAAAATGCTGGGAGAATGAAATGCTAAATGAGAATCAGTTGGGAAGGAAGAGCTGCAGAATGAAGTCCCACAGTAGTGTAAGTGTAAGGGACATTCACAGCTGCAAGAATTTTCCAAGAAAGAGTTACACAAGCTTCATCTAGATTTTGGTGACCAGGTGCTGGGAATCATGAGTGTTTGTCCCTGCAGATAATCTTATTTGAAGGGGTGGACTGGCACCTCATGTCATCAGACATTCTGATCTAAATAAGGACTTGCAATCTGAGACACAAGTTGTGTTTACAGTGACCTTTGATTAATCTGGACTCAAGAGCCACAGCAAACATTACACAGTGCTTTGCCACACTGGGTGCTGGGAATGAAGGCAGAAGTTACCCTGATGTCATCACTGTCATAAGGAGCACAGTGCTCACAGAAGCCAGCTGAAACCTGATCACTGAAGGAACACTACCATTAAGTAGTATAAACCGTGGAAATAAAATATTAAGCATACTTACAATTTTGTATTGCAGTCTCATGGCCATTTTACCAATGAGTGTTCAGTGTCCTACATTGTACCAGACAAGAGGAGTTTACTGTGTAAAGCTGGTCTCTCCAATGATATTTGTTACTGTAATGGGATGTGTGAAAATATCAATAAAATTGCACACTAATGTAAGGAAAACATTGTTTGAGAAAAAAGCACACACAATCTTTCTGAATGCAGATGACATTTTATTATATTGACAGATTCAGAATGCTCCATACAACCCCCGGTGACAAAAACACAACAATCTGTGAGAAAACCTGCAAGAATCACCAAAAACAAGAGAGAAAGTTTACTTCTTTCTAGATTCAGCAGCTCTTCAATATTTAAGGACTGGAAATATAAAATGGTAAAGAAAGGTATGCAATACTCCTGGGTTTTCCTGCTCTGGAAAACCTGGTCAAAGAAAACAGAGAATTCTTATTTAGAGTGTACAGACTGGAAAATGGGGTCTGTATGAACAGATGCTCCAGCCTCACAACAGGCTGTGTATATGTGAATAAGGTACAAGCCCTTGACCCAGTTAGAGTCCCTTAAATTGGGCTTTTGAGGGCTCACTGACTGTATGCAACCAGGTGCTGGAGCAAGGTCCACCTCTCCTGAGTATGGTATTACATTAGAAAAATTCAAATTGAAAAAATTGCTTTCCAGACGTGGCATCATCTTGAAATAGGCACGCTAGGTTTTGATCAAACTGCGCACAATGTATGCAGACTGTTGGGTGAAAAAATGATTGTGAATTTTCTTATTCAGAAAAAGAGGTATGTGTGTATTTTATACATTTAGTTTGTCAAACTTACTGTTAGTTTATCAAAATAGGCATCGGTCTTTCAATTATGACAGTTGGGGTTGTTGGTAACACAAACATCCATGTACGTGTCTGAGATGAAGAGACAAGTCTTCAATGAAAAGAGCAGAAATTAAGGGATCATGGAGTTATTTTGGTGACTTGGCCCATCTGAGAAGAAAATGGTGCAATTTATTAATTGTATTGGATAAAGAACACAAATCAAATGATGACAGGAGGAAAGGCAGTACATCCCGCTATCTATGGAAAGAGAAACCTCAGTGACTTGCAGACTGACAGCAAAAATATCTTGGAAAGATTTGTTTTGTTGTAGACTGCACACTCCAGAAGAAAATTAGGTATTAAAAATACCTCTAAAAGAGTCTGCATGAAGTCATATTGAAAGTCAGCCAAGTACCACCGCAAGACTTAATAAACTAGTTAAGGCATTGTTCAAGATGCTTAGAAATTTACGTAAGTTTATACTTTATATAAAGATATATGTAAGTCTTACAGAAGTGTAGAGATTTGTTCATTGCCACATTGCTCTGACTTTTCTCTGGGATAATTACAGACTGAAATAACATAATAGTGTTAATAACTTGTTTAGTCCACAGTTCTCCATGGTCAAGAAATGTAACTGGGTAATTCCTTTAGAAAAGGTCTTGGAATGAGGTATGGGAGAACAAGTGTTTGACATAAATAGCACAGTTTGTTAGAACATGAGGTGAATCATCATGCAGTGGGAAATAGAAGTAGTTCTGCTACAGGGCTGCTTTGGTAGTCTGCAAAATACACAGAAATATTTATTTATGCTATTTCTGTGCAGAGAAGATTTGGGAATCCAGTTTATCACTTGTATTTTTACATATAAATACCCTTATAGCCACATTGAGAGTGTAAAATGTGCATGCTTATTCTGAAGCGGGGATCAGGCCTTTGGTGATTTTTGAGGAGTACTGGTATTGTCTGACTTTAAGCACCCCACTGAGATGTCAGAGTTAATTGACTCTTTCTTCTTACACAGCAGTGGAGTGAATTTAGCACCTCCAGGAGTGGTTTAGTGGTGAAGTGGGTATTGCTCCCTTTGGGTGCTCACACACTATAAAGGAAGCCAAGCCAGTAGATCACTAAATCAAACATTTGGCTTAGAGGCCTGAATTTAGATGGAGTGAATCCTCCCTTCAGGCTAGAGAGAAGCAAACAAGTCACAAGCTGGAAAAATAATGTTTGGAAATTAAAGTAGTATGGGGAAAATAAAATACCTTTCATTCTTGACACGTTAAAGTTGCGTGCAAAACTGAAGTAAACCCGTATTAGTGCAGAAACTGCTACTACAAGAGTATAAGTCAAATGAATACTTGAGTATTTGGTTGATGAAGGCTGCATCATTATTTAGATAGACTTTTATTGACTGTGAACTCTGTGTAAAACCACGAAGTCAAAGTCTGTGCTACTGGTAGGTGCTTTTTACAGACATGGAGGAAGACAACTTTCCACCCTGAAGAGCATATGATCAAACAAGTGGTAAGGGATACAACATGCTGCTTCTTCATATTTTTTCCTCTACTTTCTTTCCCCTTGCTCTCTCCCAAAAAGTTTTAGTGCCTTGCTGGTTTGTTGCCTGCTGATTCTGTAGTAAAAAAATGTTTATTCTACCTCAGAAACTGCTCTGTTAATTTTCATTTGACACTTTACTGCTACTCAGTAACAGTCACTGTACTTACATTTCTAAAATAAGTTACTGAAAAAATATTAGCATTTGATTTTTAACTTACAGGTTTTTCATATAAGCACTGGGCTGGACCCACACACAAAAAATTCAGAAGCTTCCTCTCACTTATGGGGGATTCAAAATAATTGAAGGCTGATATACTTGTGTTAGAAAACTCAACTGGTGTTTTTACATCAACTTTGCTTGCTGTTGAGTGTGGTTTAAAATTTTGAATTTACCTTGACGGAAAGAAAGTATTAGTGACATGCTGTGAAAACAAACATGCCAGTTGAAAAGCAAGGTTTGTAAGAGGATACTCTTATCCAGTGCATTATAAATACAAAACAGATTCCATTAGTCCCTCTTCCCTAAACCCAGATTGCCAAGGCCAGCAGAGATCTTTCCCTCCAGGTATCTGGACCATACTGTGGTTTTAATACAGACACATCGCAGTGAGAGCCAGTCATTCCTACTTTCCTAGAGTTCAAGCAGTGACGAAAGGAGAGGGTTTAGGTAGGGAAACTAGAGTGCTTTGAGATGCCTGAAAAATCTTGCCTTTCTGTTAGCTGAAGCTAAAAAATGTGTCCTTGGATGTCGCAAACCAAGCACCTAGTCCTCAGTTATGGCACCAAAAATTGAGAAAAAAAGGGCAGCCTGAGATGCTACCAGTGATACAAGGTGTGTAGCCCACCACAGCAGGGATGGATGTTTGTCAATGTGTCCGTGCTTGT
The DNA here is from genome assembly GCA_013398125.1 of Aegotheles bennettii. NCBI lineage: Eukaryota > Metazoa > Chordata > Aves > Caprimulgiformes > Aegothelidae > Aegotheles > Aegotheles bennettii. The sequence continues at coordinate 27,247 of VZRW01011128.1, forward strand.
CTGCTCTAGGGCCAGCAAGGAACCATGGCCTGATTCAGAGGGGTCTCTAGTGACTAAAAATGTATTTTTTTTCCCTTAAAATATTAGCGCATTTAACTGTTTTTAAGTACATTTCGTCTGTCTGGATTACACCAGAGGTTTAGGGCTGTGTTTTGTGGGAGAAAAAGGAAGTTTGAATGTATTAATTAAAAAAAAAGATCCCTTTAAGTCCACTCAACAAGAACAGGAATCCTTCCCTCCTCACTCAGTATCAATCACATCTAAGCATAAAACCTAGTTTGGAGAACAGGTACTTGAAGCTGTGGTGCATGTTTGAACAAAACAAAGCTATAATGTCAAATAAATACCTTACAATATGCATTTCCAGGTTTTCCTAGGTTGTATCACCTGATTCCGGATGGGGAGATTACCTGCATTAAGATCAACCGAACCAATCCCCATGAAAACCTGGCCATTAGGATTGTGGGAGGCAGTGAGACTCCTTTGGTTCACATTATTATACAGCATATTTATCAAGATGGGGTAATTGCCAGAGATGGAAGATTGCTGCCTGGAGACATGATATTAAAGGTACAGTATTGTGGAGGTACAAGATAACAGTATCTTAACAAAGAATAAGATGGTTTATGTTGATCATGAGGTGAGATTTGCAGTGTTGCTTGTTTGTATGCATAGAATAATGCATTCAAAAAGGCGCTCAGTTCCTCTGCATGCTGTGATGATTTCATTCATCTCAACAGTTTTTGAGGCTCAGAGATTTGTTTTTCCTATTCACTACTAGGCCCCTCTGATTTCTACCCAAACATGGTAGATCCAAAATTCAATGTAGCACAATAGACTGTTGGCATTTCTGACCCCGTGGTGCAAAATTCTTTTTCTGAAAGCAGAGGCTGGGCTTTTTGTTCAGTTTGTTTCTACTGAACTGTGGACTCAAATCTCAGTTGGTGAGGTTTCCATTGCCTTACATCTCACTTGCTCTGGGAAAGGTGATAGAGGCCTGATTTAAGTTATTTCAGCACCTACCTCCTCCATATGATGTGTTCAGCACTGCAGAGCATGAGACGCTGCCCACTCTATTTTCGAAGTGTTGCTCCACCAACAGCCACAGGTGAAATCTCTAAGAACAAGTTTGAGCAGCATTCAGGCATTACCTGTTGGTTGCTACTTCTGCTTCTGTTTCTATAGAAATGTATAACAGATGAACAAGAATTAGACCACATGGTTAAAGATCAAGTGTTTCGTGAGCAGTGGCTTCAGCAACAGCTTTTGAATGGGAACTGCACTCTCAGCTGCCCCAGTGACTTAAAAATCTGCAAGGATTTTAAACTGTATTAATGCTTCAGTCCTTAGCAGAAAAGAGTGATGACTGAAAATACTAGTTCTTTCCCTTGCTTTGATGGTGTGTAGTTGAAGTGCACAGGTATATTTGTATCACAAGCCAAAGGTACAGCTGCAGCTCACCCTGCTATATGCAAAACAGCTTAAATGACCTACCTCAAATGTTGGTTTCAGCATGGCCAGAGCTGGCAGAGAACTCAGCACAAGTTTTCCAAATTGCAGGTAATCATTTCAGCAGGCTGCTTTGTTCACTATGGGCCGTGCTATCATGGCTAGATTGGTGGTGGTACCCAGGATAATCAGTGCAGCATTAGCTGGGATAAGGCTACAGGAGCTGGAAGTGAGGTGAACTGCAAGATCTGACATATCTCAAGGTCGTCTTCCAGGTGGGACTCTGGATGTCCACTTTACTGACTGCTGTGGTATGCCTGGCTGGTAGGGTTAACAAGTAGTTCTCCCAGGCCTACTGACTTCTTCTACTGCATATTCCATATGAGTAATTATCAAGGATATCATCTTTGGAGGTTCAGAGCACCACCTGTAAGTCACCATGCTCTCTTCGCTTTTACTGACTCCAGTGGTAGCTGAGGACCCTTGAGGCATGCCAGGGTTGTGACAAGCCTTCTGCTTCATGTCTGATATACAGTGGCCAAAGGGATTTCTCAGGATCATGATGTGGGCATGCTTTGCTCTGGCACTGTTTAAACATGCCTCCAGATAGCGGTTCCAGGCAGCAGCTGGATGAGCGTCACCTGGTCGTGTGTTTCGGGGAAGCTTTTTGTCCTGGTGCCAGCACAAAGTGGCAGAGTTAATGTCACCATTGAGACACAACTGTTCCTGCGTGGCACATTCAAATTTTAGTGAAAAGCTGTGCCTGCATCTCATCTCTCCCTGGCCGTGGCTGACTGCCTAGGGATTCACCAAGGATTCCCAGCAATTTCAGCCCCATGCTGGTACAGCTCATGCCATTTGTGGTACCCAAGCTGGCAACTTAAAGTTAGCTGAGCTGTGTCTCTAGGGGTGCAGTATCCCCATCAGAATATGGTGGGGACAGCCCCGTTGTGCCCACACAGGTGGTCTGCAAAAACAAACACCGGTCAAACGCTTTTGTCTGCGCTGGGGAATGTTTCTGTTGCACTTTGGAAACATTTTGTAGTATTTAAATGGTTCAATCTGTGCAATGTAAAATTACATGGAAATAACTTGTCTGATTTAGGTTTTCCAACCAACAATGAATTACAACCTTGCAACTGGTTTTCATTTAGCAGTGATCAAGTGCGATGCCTAGTCACTCTTACACACATGGACGTGACAGGATTAGACTGGAAGTCCTTTTTCCCCTTATTTTTTCCTCAGCAAAATTAAAGAAGTGGTAGTTAAGCAGTTTTATCACCATCTGAGCTAAATCTTACCTTTGACACATTAAGAAATAAAAAGCCCGGTTCTCTGGTGTGGTAAATCAGCATAATTGTTAGTAAATATCCAGGTCATTTAAACCACTACTTGAGGCTATTTTCTTCATTTTAATTAGAGATTCTTTAATGGGGAATATTTTTTACTGTATCTAGAGCAGCTGGGAGATAATGAAGAAGAGAAACAGCAGGGAAGTGGTGGGAGTGAAAGGCAAAGCTGGCAAGGTAATTTGAAATCAGAAGCTAGTGGAATAAAATGAAGATATATGAAAGGATATTGGAGCTTGGGAGAGAGCGTATATAAAGCTGATAAATAACATGTATGTCTGGAGACTATCAGGGAGAAAGGGAAAAAAAAGACAGAAGGTGTCTGTAGAGCATGTCCTTTCCTTGGGGGGAAGACTGTTCTGCACTGCAAATTTGTCCTCCTGCATGACATGGTTTGAAATAGTCACTTCCTACAAAGACACCCGTGTAAATAGATCTTTCCTCTCCAGGGCCAGTTCAGATTAGACAGTTTTTCTGCTGCTGATTTACACTTCTCTCTTCCAGGTAAATGGCATGGACATCAAAAATGTGCCTCATAACTACGCCCTGTCAATCCTGAAGCAACCCTGCCACGTGCTCCGACTGACAGTGCTCCGAGAGCAGAGGTATCGATGCCGAAACAGTGGACTTTCCCTTGATGCTCACTGCAACAGAGACAACAGTTTCCATGTTGTGCTAAACAAAAGCAGTCCAGATGAGCAGCTGGGAATAAAGCTGGTCCGCAAGGCCAATGAACCGGGGGTTTTTATTTTCGACTTGCTGGAAGGCGGTGTGGCTGCCCGTGATGGACAGCTTCAGGAGAACGACCGAGTGCTGTCTATCAATGGGCACGACCACCGGTACGGCAGTCCAGAGAGCGCAGCCCAGCTGATACAGGTTTGTCACTACCACTTTGACCCCAGTTTCTGAACTCTGCAAAAAACCAAACATCCATTGCAAAGCAGGGGCCAAACTTAATGCTTGGGGAGGGAAGGAGATGTGTCAAGATCAGATGGGTATTTACACCTCTAAAAACTCTCTGGTTTCACAGTGGGTAGAAGGGTGAATATGGGCATAGACTCTCGCAGTGGTACTTGCTACCATCAGGCTTTGTAATGTATATATCAGTGTAAACATCCCTGTACTCTGTGCATCACCAAAGGCAGGCCAGCCCACACCGTGGGAGCACTGTGCCCAGCTGGCTCCTGACTCGTCCAGCTCAAAAGGAGCCACAGTGCTCCCTGGAGCAACCCAGAGCAGCCTAAAACAGTGGACATCATGTTTCAGGATGAACATCATCCTCCCAGACTTGGTGATTTCCCATGAGTATGTTTTACAACTGAAGGTAGTCAATACCTTGTAGATATTTCTTACTTAAATCTGGCAAATGGAAATCCAGATGTTTTGGAAAAAAATGGTTCTATAGCTGTAGTTGTTATAAATCTTTATTTAGACTTAAGTGGACAGGGTGCCTCAGCAATGCACTAAACAGTTTTATCACAAAACTGTCAGAAAAAAATCCTGTCCCTTTCTCAGCTACAAAATCAGTCAGCTTCTGCCTAATTTCGCCTCCAGACCATTTTCATTTGTTTTTTTTCTTTACAGCTTATGTTTTTTAGAAAATTTCAACATAAAAAGCAAAGCCAAGAATCTTTTGTTGCTTTTATCTCATATTTATAGCAGTTATTATACTTGTGCAACTTTACATTTCATTTGGAGGCATGCAGAGTGTTCACATATTGAAGAATTTCATATGCCTCAATAACAAAATGGCAAGTCAGGCTGGCTGCTTCCTCTTTCCCAACAGGTATCATCAGGGTAACACGAGTCAGACTGAAAGAAGCATTCAAACCCATTCACTTTGTAGAAAGGATTCCTCCTTTAGAAGAGGTTCACAGTTGGCTGTAGTGCACTTTTATAGCGTAGATAAAGGAAACGGCATCCCATTGTATAATGCCAGTTGTTGAAATTCTGGTCCAGCATCTTTCTGTACTACTTTAAGTAGCTCACTAACTGGGAGCAGAAAGTGGAGGCTCGGGGAAGGTTTAACCTCTCCAAGGGGAACAAGTCTGGAATGAAAACCCTTCTAAAAAATGGATATTCTTGGAACAGTTCTTTGTGGCTACAAAACAAGGCAACAGTGCTTCATAAGCAAAAAACACATGCAGCCTAGAGATGAAATGGAAAAAATGACTAATGAGACCATTCACACACAAGTGTTTAAAAACGCAACTACAGCTCTTATTGGGTTCCAAAAAGTGGATGTTATTTATAATAATGCTTGAAATGCACACCAGTCCCTGGGAATTTAAACAATATGCCCATCAAAGGGGAGTCTCAGGTTTCCAAACAAAGATTGCATTGCACTGATGTGAGCTCTATGAATCACATTGGTCTAATGCAAAATTCCTGGAACCTGTGTCTTTTTTGTCATGTTTTTTCATCAATTATCATTTGCCTTTCCTGTTTCCATGTTATGCCAGAGAAAAACCATTATACTGAAGCCACAAATGTTTAGCATTTGTTCCTTACACGAAGGGATGTTTTACTGTGTCCTCTGATTTCTCAACAGCATCCTGCCTGTTGAAACTTCAGCATGTGTCACTCACTGTACACTGAGGTCTTCTAGTTTATGATGGTGGAAGCTTCAAACACACCACTGGTTTCTTTAAAAACAGACATCATTCACTAAAAGGTGGTGGTAGCTTGTTAGGCCAAGCACAGCTGGGAGAACATCAGATTTCTGTGGAATCTGATTAGTTTTGACCTCTAAATAATGAATAATTGAGACAAATCTGATTCTTCAGGCCTTTAGCAATTATACATTAGCATATGTGATTAGGTGTCTGGCTGTTTATAAGCTCAGTCACAAGAACTGAAACAAAGAAAATGCATAAGTGCTAATTAGGAATGTGCACACATTGTAACATTTGGGAGTTTGCTGCTTCCCATTTGTCACGTCATCTTTAGTCATGGCCTTGTGTCGGATGTGGCACTTTTAATCCAAATAACGTGACATTCCGCATCTGTTTTCCATGGGAGTGACAAGAAAAGGAACAAGGTAACAGATCAGTGGGCGCTCGTGTGAGCACATCAAGCCAAGCTGCACGGGTTGAGCCAGACTTTACTGCTCCCAGATGTTCACCCTCCTCTCTCCCTCTTTCTGCTGCCACAGTTTGGAGCAGCTGCAGCAGGCCCACAAACCCCTCTCCAACACGACAGCCACCACCGGCAGAAAGCAGGTTGGGATGTGGTGCGCGTCTGCGCTCCATCGTCCCTACGAGAGATAGGGTGGCTTCTGCAAAGAGCATCATTGCTGCGGTTTTTTAAGATGCAATTGCCTACTAGGTGCTCAAAAGTTGCCACCATGTCTCTGCCACCCTGCTTGATTTACTTTGGCTGTAACACAATTTTTAATTCTAATAGACTGTTTCAGCTACTATTTGCGTTTGCTAACCTAATTTCTTTAATTTGTGCTTCAGCAGAGAAAACAGAGAAGGAATTGTGGGCAAAGCAAGTAGTAAGAGGGGGGAAGAGATCAGAATGAAGCAGTAATTAATATTCTAATCAGAAGAAAAGTTAATGGGTTTTTATATAGACGTATGTAAATACAAAAGCTGGTCTGGTTGTTTGGATAAGTTTTAAAACACTCTAGATTTATTAGAAATTACTCAACTTGACTGACCTGGAGACAAATGTGACATTGCAATAGAGACTCTTGTTGAACTTTTGCTAGTTGTACTACGAGAATTAATCACATTTACAACCTTCTTCTAAATAACTAACTTTGAGACTAACCATGTGGCAGCAGATGAGTTTTAAACAGAAGTTGCGTAAATTGGAGTTGTTTTAGAAAAAAATGGATTTTTGTGGGGCCATATGCCCTTAGGAGGTTTAGTCTTGTATTGTCCAGTTCTATCTGAATTACATTACAGACTAGGGACAAAGGTGGTTTCCTTTCTCCCAAGATACAGCATTCTGCTTTTGGGTATCAGTTGAGTCCAGAGTCCAGGAATTAATATTCCATAAAAACAGACCCAGTAAAAATACCTAGAAAGTTATTTTGAAATATATGTGTGTGTAACCAAATGATATATTATGAAGCTGTGGAAATTTGAGTTGCTGGTGAAAAAACTAACAACTCTTAAGATATTAGTAAAGTAACAAGGAAGTACACTTTTCTTACTGAAATACCACCTTCCTTGGAAAGAGTACAGCCTGAACAGGGAAGTTTTAGGCTTGAAGTTGGAAGTTTAGGAGAGGTAGGTTGCTTTTTTTTTAACTATAGTGACATTTTTATAAAGCATTTTTTAACTCTCAGCTGCTACTATTGAATCCAGCTTCAGAAAAGACAAACCAAACTACAAAAGCAAAAATCCCAGGGGCCTCCTCTGGCTTCTGTTAATTGTTTGCGGGAGATTTTATTTAAATAGTGCAACTGGATCTGGGTTTGGTTTCCAGCTGCTTGTTCAATGCCAGCTTTCCTTGGAGCTTCTCCCCGGCGATCAGGGCATGTCAGCATGCCAGCAAGCGAGTCTGGAGGTCTGATGCACACAGGGCTGATGCCAACAAGCACCGTTACTGCAGCCCCAGGGGAAACAGACCTCCAGAAGTGTTTGCGGGGGCAGTCCCTTGGTAATAACCTGCAAGCAAGCAGGCAGAAGTCCCTCTGGGGACTGGCCCTTAAGAGGCCCTCCCACCTGCCACAAGACCAGGGTCTTTAGCCTGGAGAGAAGGAGATTAGAGGATTAACTTTTTCTATCTTCTGGGTATGCTTCTATAGAATTGAGGCTATTTCTATACTTCAGTTCAATTTGATGGTTTGCCCTTATGGCTGAAATCTATGATTTACCCAGATTACTCCCATGCCCTCTCAGCTTTGCTTTTGCATCACTGTTGTCTTGAACAGATTCGTATGAGCCTCATTGAGGGAAGAATGAAGCCATTTGCTTCTAGGGAAAGAGCGAATCAATGTGGCAGAAAAAAATCACCTGTACACAGAAATAACAATACTGCTACTAGGCACACACAGAATACCTTAAAAATAAAGAGCAAACTTTACTCCAGTAGAAGCTTTGCAACATCTCTCAGGCACATAAGTGTAATGACTGCATTGTGCAAAAAGCCCCAGAAGCATTTTGAGCTCATTTTGGGTTAATTGTTTTTGCAGTTCCTATTCCTCAAGTGAGAGTTTGGGCTAATTTCCCATCCTAAACTCCATCACTCGGTGTGCTTGCTTGTACCCCCTCTCTTTCTCTGTGCCCTGGTGCAATAGGATTTTACTTCTCAAAATGATTGCGCTTGGCTTTCTTTAAGCTGCATTACACTTGTCATGGTCTCTGCATGTAGGTGGACTCAGATTACTTCGTTTACTCCCCACTTTCACCAGCCAAGGCTCGAACACATGCCTTGTTACGGGGTTAACTGCACCTTTTTCAGAGTTCTCATTCAGCAGCAGCTGGGGTTGCCTGTTTCCATCGCATGGCAGGCACATTGCTGCTCTGCAGTGGTGTATGCTGGTGTGTGTGAGAGCTGATCAGCACCCACTGTGGTGGATCAACGCTCACAGCCAAATTTGAGGCAGATACAAAGGGTTTTTCACAGTTAACACCAAATTTTCAAGAGAAGTATTAAGTAGTTGAGAGTAAATTTTTATGGACTTTACAGATGCTACTGCTTTATGTCATTGCAACCACATTAGTGGGAAATCCAAACCACGCTTAAACGGGACCCACGTTTCATGAAGTCTCTGGGGCTGAAATGCAGGGGTTTATTGCACTGGAGAAGTGGGATTCATGCTGTACCTTCTCCTGCAGGCCAGTGAGAAGCAGGTGCACTTTGTTGTGTCACGACAGACCAGGCAGCAGACCCCCGACCTCTTGCACGAGACGGGATGGAGCTACAGTGGTGGCAGCCCACAGCCCTGTCCCGCCGAGAGAAACTACCCCTGCAAGGTGAGGTCACAAGTGCTCGCATGGTTCCTCTGCCATCTGTGGGACAGGGGACTGGGAGGACAGTGAGAGTTTTAGTGTCTCAGGGTGTTCTCTCTGGCTCTGTCACCAGAAGAAATATGTCTTATTTTGCGTTGGAAACGTAAAAGTTGTGCTTCTCATTATTTATACACTGCTTCTGCTTGGACTCGTTCTGGGGTGGGGCGGGAAGGAGAAGGCAAAGGGCAGTGGTGGGGCAGGGGCCTGAGGTGTACACAGCCTCCTGGCCATGGGCATGGACCTGGCTGACGGTACGAACCAACAGGACAATGCACTCCAACAAAAGAAAGGCTTATCTGAAGTTTCTCCATCTGGAACAATGTCTTCAGGCAAAAGGCTTTCATGAGCTGCCCTGAGAGATTCCTATAAGATATTTAAAAATTGCAGTAATTATTAGTCTGTTGCTCATTGCTTAAGATACCCGTGCTCTGACCCGGCTAGCAGTTTGGGGGCAGATGGCGGCTGTGGTCTCCACAGTCGCTGCAAGCATGCTGTCTTTCTGTGGAGCTTTGGACCCAAAATGTGTTGGTTCTGCTCTGGCAGCATCTGGCACTCACACAGGACAGGGGATGCAAGGATCAACCATGACCCAGGGCCATGCAGCACAGAGCAACCATCTTGCCCAGATATGGCTCTGGTTACCAAACCGTCCCTCCAGCCACTCCTCGGTACCCTGTTACACCGTGTGTTTAGTGCATTAAGATTTGCAATATGCTCTCTGCATAACGCAGAAACACTCTCATGGCCAAAAATATGAGGTTTAAAAGCAGAACCCAATGCAGCAAGAGCTTTGAAAATAACTTTTCTGAGTTTACTCAGAGTTATTCTTTGCACTATAGACAGAACAATGTGTGTCCTGGTAGGAGATGAATTTGTTTATTTCCCTAAATTTAAAGTCACATGTCTGGATAATTTACATTAATTGTTCTGAGTGTCACTATTTATGCAAAACCTTGCAAGATGGTACCTTGGCCACCCGTGCCAGGGATGCATCGAGGAGGTGGACAGTCAGGGCTGGTTTAAATCCATCTTACCTGATGGGCAGCCAGATGTGTTCTAAAAGGCACTTTTGGACTGAACCAGCTGTCAGATAAGGTGCACAGCTGTCAGCCAGCAGACAAACCTAGCTCTGCATTTTACAAATGCTTAAAGATACCCATTTTTTGCAGGTGTTTGGGGTTTTTTTAACTACATAATTCAGTGGTTTTATTTGTAAAAAATATACTAGTGTCTATTTATCTATTTTTAGTTTTCCTTTTCCATGAAGTCACAATCAAAGCTCTTGTTAGGCAATACTGGATCTTATTAGGCAAGACTGGATCAGCAGGAGTTAAAGCAGAGAGCAGAGTCAATGCTTGGTAGCTACTACCCAGTAGCAAATAGTGCCCAACTCAGCATGCATCTGCAAGGCATTACTTACTAATGAGGTAATGAATTCCTTAGGGAGATATGTGTAGGACAGCAATTAGCTTGTGTTGCTACTGTATGATTTCTAATGAAGCTCTGAGCACCTGTTAGCTCTACCATGTTGAACTGATTAATTGATACCACATGGGATTATTTGAGAATTTGACTTGTCTTCCATAAACTGCCCTAGATCCTCATTTTCTCTTCCTGAACTGAGAGGTGTTAGATGGGAAGTCTTGGTAAATCCATCATTATTGTGGGTAGCTGTGAGATTGAATGGCAAATGTTGACCTTGCAACAGTCCTTTAAAGACTAATGAATCATCAGTTGTTGGATAGGTCGTGGCTTTCAGGGGGATTTCCAGTTTGCCACAAGAGATGGGTGCAGAAGTACATGAGTGGGTGTGCTGCTGTGGTCTTCCAGCCAGTGCCACCATTTGGGCACTTGTTAGGGAAGATCACAGCCAAAAAAATAAAATTCTGAGCTGTCCCTAGCTCACTTTAGCTTTCTGTGTGTGCAGTGGAGGGCTTATACCAGAGAAAATGCTCTGGCAATAGATCAGGAGATCACTACAGCCAGTGGACACAAGGAGCTTTAGGCACTGTGGGCTTTTGGTCTGATACAATCATTACTTGAGTGCTATTTGCCCTTTTATTAGGGTACGAGTGTGTCAGTTTGAATTTCTCATGCTTTTTTGCTGAAAGTTTAACTGAACATCATTTGCAATTCAAGATATTTAAACTCTAGGGTTTGACAGACTTAAAATGTTACTTGATTTTAAATAGACATTAGTGCAGGAATAATGCTTGCAAGCCTAGGGCCTGCAGTGTCCTAATGCAGCACATGCTCCTGCTCAAAACCAAGGCAGTGCTTGTTGGTTGGACTTCAGTGCCAAGGGAGTTTCTCTGCATGTGTGTGGCTTGATGGGTCTGCTATCTGCTGCCATCAGTGGGATTGCTTTGTTATGTGTGATTGATAGAGAGATCACTAACTGACTTGAATTCTGATTAATTTTAAGGTGGTTTCTGTCCCTGGAGCTTACTGTAGGAGGTGATATTAGCAGGTCAGGAATGCTCTCTTTGAGGGAAGCAGCTCTCACTCTATGTAAATGTGGGCTGAAATCTGCTCTCAAGCCTTGGCTGTATTCAGCACCAAGAATAAACTCTAGCTTCCAGCAGCTGTCTTGCTTGTTTGACTTCTCAGGAACCACTTTTGGCCAAGCCATTGCCCTCATGACAGCCTGACTCCATCTGGAAAGCACGATGAGGCGGCTCGCTTTCAGGCCAATGCCAATGGCAGTCAGCCATGCAGCCAACAAGGTGCTGGAGAAAGAGGAGGATGGTCTGTAGCAACCACGTCGTTCTCTGGCAGCAGTGATGCTGGCTGTGTGGTGTGCTGGGAGACTGGTCCTGCGCAGGCTCTCACCGAGCTGTGTAAGGAGATAGGGGAGGCACAGCCTCAACTGCTCTGGATTCAGAAAAGAGAAGATGTCAGAAACACTCTTGTGTGCAGCCGAGGTTGTTAAGTGGGGCTGTAATGCATAAACGGGCCAGATTCGATTTCTTTGAAGTCAGTGGGAGCTTTGCCATTAATTAAATAGCACTTGTTTTTAATTAAAACTGTTTTCTGAGTCCTTTCTGACAAATTGTCTAGTACTTAAAACAAATCTGTCTCCCCGTTGCTTGAGCAGGCAGTGTTTTCCGACCATACAAGCAGGTTAGCCTTCAGGTGAAGTACATTTTCCAAACAGACACAGCTACGTCTTTTGCCTGCAAGACACGTGTCATGGCTTTGATGTTGTGATAATGTGCTGTAAATATTTATTTTCCAGTAAATATACAGAAAAAGAAAAAAAAAATTAAAAAGAGGAGGAGATGAACTGTTATGTTTTTCTTCTCCTGACCTCCAAGGTCACTTCAAAATGACAGAGAAGGACAATTGTTTAGAAGAGAATGCATTGAAATGCAGTCACTGATAAACACTGCCTTTAACTGGTTTACTCCATTATCAGTTGTACCTCTACGTGTGTTTACCAAGAAAGGCTTTGCTTTCCTTTCATCATTGCCTTCGTCTCAGCCAAGTCGCCCCAATTCCTTTCTATCTGCAATCATGTAAAAAATTATATGTGGAAGAGTAGCTTCAAAAGAAAACGGGTCCTACATTGTTGAGCATACAAGTACCAGTAATTTCATGATTCTTCATTGAAATGCAACAGGACAATTTGTTATCAAGCACTGCTTTGAAATCTGCTTCTCTCTGTGTTGATTCCTCAAAAATAGAGCATTAACTGTTTTATCAGCTAATGCTTTTGGTGTCTGAGATGTGATAGACAGTTGCATAAGTAGCAGGATTGTTCTGAACACTCGAAGATGCAAGTCTAAATCTAGTTTCATGTTTTGCTACAAAATTTCAGACTGCATTTTTGTGAAAATTGCTAGTGTCCCTATCCTACGTGCTTCAGGAAGTGGCCTTTTCCTGATGGAAAGCCATTCCTTTCCAAGAGAAAAAGGACAGTGCTTTTGCACAAACAGGGATGAAACATTGTTTAATTTGCACAGAGATAAAGCTACTATGTTTAAAATATTTACACCTTAAAGACAAAGGTGAAAGTTTAAAATCATCTGGACTAGAACATTTATATTTTTTCAAAAAGGGAATGTTGTAAAACCTTCAGAAAATTTTAGGTTCGTTTGCAAGCTGTAAGCCAAATTACTCTGTCATAGCCTGTGTTCTGCATGGATCAGATGTGGTATGTCCAAACAACTATATCAGTTTGTTATTTGTCCTGGTGTCTAAAAGAAGACCTTTTCCACTGAGCTCTTTGTTTTTTGGTTCTTGGAGCCCTGTGGCAGGCACTGTTCTGCTCAAGAACCTAGAGATCCTTTCCTAAGCTGCTAAATGCTCTGGGTTTTGTTGTTGGCATTGCATGACAGAAATCCTGATGTGGAGTTAGTTCCACCAAACATACCTTTAAAAAACCCCACAAAACATAGATATAGTTTGCCCTACTCCATAAAAACTTCTTGCCACTGTCTTCATTCATTCATCGTCATCACTGTAGGGACAGCTGTGGACTTGCCTGCTCCACTTTCTGTGCTGCTGGTCCAGGAATCGAGGTGGAATGTCTTTGTGGGATCTCAGATTTCTAAGAAGAGATTCATATGGTTTTAAATTAGTTTTATAGAATATTTTTGCATAATATAAATGTAAGGTCACACTGATGAGTGAGAAGGTTGGGGTATTTTTTAATATACATTTGAAATGTATTTAGCAGCATGCTATCATGTCTACATATGAGCCTGGAATGGGTGGTGCTGTTCCTGCAAGAGGGGCTGGGATGTTGAGGAGTTGATGCCAGGAGCACAGCATATGAAATACTTAAGGAAATCAAAACAATTAATATTTAAATCCAGATTTTCTGGAGAAGCATGCCTGTGTCTTGAACTCTTCTGTAAGAGCTGTATGCATTGTAAATGTGACATTTGGTTCACAGGTTTTGCTGGAGCTTCTCCATCCCGAGGCCACCTGTGACTTTCTTTCACCCTCACCCATACACTAGTTATTGCACAACCAGAGGTTGTGTCCTGATCGGGGGAGGAAGAAGGGGACGATTGTCCTCAGACAGCAGAGATGGCTGTCCCAAAGTGACCCTTTAAGCACAAGAAGGGCACCCTAGAAACTGCTGGCTCTTCACTCCACAAATGTCTTTCTCTTTTCCTGAACAGAAACACATATTCTTTGAGTGTATTACCACCAGTAACTTACACAGAAACACAGGAATCTGGAAGTGTTTCTCTTCTAATCTTTCCTTAAAAGAGTTTTATTTCTTTAACCCAGGTGGACCATTTCTCATTAACTGTACAGATGTCACTCAGACTGCAAGCAGCAAGATAAGAACCCTGAGCCAATAATTAAAGATATGAGGACCACTAGTGATATTAATATCTAGAACTTCTTTTTTTTTAACAAAATCAGATTCTTTATTTACATTTCAAAGACCTACTTCTATTAGCCTCAACACTAAAACACTTCTGACGTTGGTGGGAGCACTGCCTGACTTTAACTATTAAAGCACGGACTATCTTGGTGGTAGATCTGACTCCACAGATGATGGAGCCCTGGAGAGAGTCATGCCTGCCATCTGGCCAGGCGTGGCAGACAGCTGTCAAGTGCTTTGGTGTTCCCTCAATGAATACTCATTTCAGTAGAAAATGCCTAAGATGTCAGGGAGGTCCCCATGCCCACTGTGTTTGTTGTTGCTGTTTTCTTCATCACAGAGCACCCTTCACGCTGTCACCTGTCATGAGAAGGTGGTGGCTGTCTGCAAAGATCACACAGAATCACTGGGAATGACTGTAGCAGGCGGAGCATCTAACCGGGAATGGGATTTGCCTATCTATGTGATAAGTGTCGAACCTGGAGGAGTTATCAGCAGAGACAGCAGGATAAAAACAGGTAAAAAGAGGGGATTTTGAAAGCCTGCTTTAATTCAAAGGCTTCCTTTGAAAAACAGAGGGACAGGGAGAGAGCATCGCACTCCAAAATCTTCAGTCATCCCATAGATTTTGGGATGCATCAGAGAGCAGGGTCTCAGGTCAGCTACAAGAGAAGGTATAATATGCAGCAGTAGCCATCTCTGTGAAGTGGGATGTGGGCGTATTCTGATAGGGAAAAAAAAAATAATTCAGGAAAAAGAGCTTGCACCACCATATCCTAACTACTGAAATCTTCATTGTGCAAGCTTCTTGGGTTTTTAATGTTTTTGTGCTTGTTTGTCATATGATTCCTGGATTTGAAAGAAGTATAAAGGAGCAGAATTCCCATCATATATGAAGCAATATTACTGCCTTGTGGCTCAATATCATCTCTGGAAACATTGGCTTCATATCTCCATTTGACTCTTGATGTAACAGAGTGAAAAAATTGATAGCTTCTCCCCCTCTGCATGAATAAGCCTCCAGAGAAGAGGAGCATATTTTATCAGTGGGTTTTGCAGGGATAAGCTGGCAGCAGAGGAACGGTGAAGCTCTCAGTTTTCAGGATGCTACATCTCCAAGAGCCAAGTACCTTGGTAACCTTCATCCAGCAACCACACAGCTCCCTGCCTCCTTGCCCCTCGTCTCCTATGCTCAGCTTCAGCCTAATCACTGCCCAGAAGCTGGAGGGAAATCTTGAGTGTGAGGGAAGTGAAAGAACCCAAAAGTGGGGAGGAATAGCTGCATCACAGGAGAGCCCCACAAGCCTGGATCGTAGTACCCATAACCAGCATGTGTGGGAACCTCCCCTTTGTGGGAGCTATAGCGCTCATCAAAACCCATGTAAGAATGTGACAACAGGAGCAAACCAGCAGGTTTCCCCTTTCCTCCTGCTTGGAAATGACTGCCTCTCAGTGGGATACATTTTCCAAAAAATATTCATCATGAGGCAGCATGGAAAATTCAGCCTAGTTAATTTGATAAAATTAGAAACAAATTAATACGTGATGTTGTAACAGTGCCATAAGCCTCCATGGTTTAGAGAAGCCCTTAGGCTGTTGTCTGTCTCATTGGGGCAGACCACAAGAAGACTTTAATGTTCACATCGTGCTGCCTGGACTGCCAGTGAATACAGCCCCTGCCTGGAGGAATGTGCAGGAGAAGTGCAAAGGGCACCCAGGAAAGCCTCGGTGTTGGAGCTTGCCGCAGAAGGTAGCGGAGCACTTGGCATCATGGTCATGACATTAATGATGTCTTTATTGTTTTCACTGTAGTAATTGAGGTCATCTTTGCATTTTTCTCTGGAGCTGCTGTGCCTACATTGTAAGTAAGGCATACAGAAAGATGTTTTGGCTTGCAGCCATTCAAACAGGCATTAACATTAAAATAATAATACGTTATTCCTTGAGGCAAACTTTGTGAAGTGCCAACTGGAGTAGCAGTCCTCAGCTTAGGGAACACTCAGAGAAAACCACCTTTGAGTTTTCAGGTTTCAAGCTCAGTTTGAGCACAAAAGTTGTTAGCTGGAAGTGGGCTTTGGAGACCTGGACTAGCATCAGATGCCTGTACCAAATGTTGTTGGTACAGCAGGACCCCAGCTGGGCCATTCAGCTCCAGATGCAGGATGTGACATGGCAAGAAACCCAGACCAAAGCCTCCATCCAGCCCGGTGCTGTTCCTGTGTATGGGGCTCTAGCCCCTACCCTCATGCCTGTGGAGTGTTTATTAGCAGATGCTTTGCATCCACGTTAAATGACAGGATTAACAAACAGACTCATTGGGCAGCAAGTTCTTGGCCGTGACTTTGACTTGCTTGTTTGTGTGGGTGGGGAGGGGATCCTGGAAGCACTTGCAGGGTTTTTTATCATCTGTTTTATGGGTCTCAGGTGACATCCTCCTGAATGTGAACGGGATTGACCTGACAGGGGTCAGCCGGAGTGAGGCTGTTGCCCTGCTGAAAAACACCAACTCATCAGTGGTGCTCAAAGCGCTGGAGATGAGAGCGTGTGAAGCCCAGGAGGAGCAGGGCCGCCTGCCATGCCCTGAGGCCAGACAGGAGACCTCTGAGAGCAGTGAGTGGTCACCTTCCTGGGTTATGTGGCTGGGACTGCCACGGTAAGTCCTCAGATTGCATCTTCTTGCTGCAGGGGAGTGGGAGGAAAGATTTGTATATTCTGGCAATTCTTTCTTTTGGCTTGATTCATTGCAATGACATCTTAATTAAATCCAGGCTGTGTCACAGACTTGACTCTAAATACCTCCTTTTTGTAAATGGGTATGTGTACATGGAAAAATAGACACACAGATCCCCTTGCAAGGGAAGAAACAATCCTGAATTGTTCCAGTCTTGAAAACATATCTGGCACTTAGGGAGTGAAAGGAAAAGCTTGCAGGGATGCGGGAGCCTGCAGAACTGGGATCTAGGCTCGACCACCCTGCAGAAGGCAGAGCTACCCCTCCTGCAGCTCTCAAGCTGCACAGCCCTTCTCCTTAGCCAAATCCAGCTGAGTTGTTTGACTTTGCCCAGATGTTGCAAAGAGCGTGCAGTTGGCCGGTATCTCTGAATCACCTCTTTTAACCCCACCCCCGACTGAAAGAAGTACATTTGTCATATGCAGGAAGCAGCTGTGTTGTCATTTCAGTAAGGATAACAAAAGCTCCATCGTGTGTCGTTAAGTTCTCTCAACTACACTCAGTGTGCAGGGTGTATACCTGCAGCTCCAGCGACATTTTGTAAAGTATACAATGAGGACAACTGTGAATCTGTGAAAATGCAAAGCTAGCATCACACAGTTGAAATTGGTACTCAATTCTAAGGAATGAAAATCTAGCTTACAAGTTACTTTTGCCCATACTCCTAACCTGGTATCAGTTTGGAGTCTCCTTCTTTCTTGTGGGAGGGCATGAAAAGATGGTCTGCAGAAAAGGTAGGCTTGTGCTCTGGGCACAGTTTCAGGACTCCAATTCCCAATCTCACAGAGCAGGTTAGATGCTTTCCCTCCTTCTGGCTTGAGCTTCTTTGAGCTCATTCACCTTGCAGCAAGGTCTCTTGTGAGGGCCAGATGTGTTTCAAGGCTTGGTCTGAGGCTAACAACTGTGTAACATATGCTGGAGTACTGCAAGAGCCAAAGGCAGGCTGTGTGCCTGTCACCCCCAGATGAAAGGTTCTGCCTCCAGTGGAGAGGACTTATGTCCTTATTCCTGTGAAAGAAAAGCAGTAAAAAGAAAAAGCAGTAAATGGATGGCCCATAACTCACTACTCCAGGCAATGGTAAACTTTTCTCACCCAGTCTCACTGCAGATGGGCAGCCCCAGGGAAGTCCAACAGGAAGGCTGGAGTATGGGTGATGCTCCCAGCAGAAAGAGAGCAAGCAGGCTAAAGGCCTTACAGATGCTGCAATCTACAATCCAAAGTCTTGACTTCAATCCCCATCCACTGTTGGATAGGCTAGAACAATTGCATCCTGCCTAGGCCTGGCCTAACCCCACCTTCACTGTGCTGTATACAAATCATGAGCTGCCTGGCCATCATCTTCTACTCACAGCTGCCTGAAGTTCCCATGACCTAAGCAAAGTGACAGAGATGAAGGACAGAGCTCCATACTACTGTAGACTTGCACCAAGGTTTCACATCAGCCATTCTGCTTTGAAATTTGGGGAGAAAAGGTGCTTTTTTTCCATTTTAAAAGCAGCCTCTAAACTCACTCATTCCCTTTGCCCCCCTCTCCCCCCCTCCCCACAGCTCTCAAAGGCTGTGTCAAACCATTCCCACCCCTTTGGTCTGAAAAAAAAAACAGCCCCAGCGTCAGCAAGGCTGAAGAGAGGAGTTCATTGTAACTGTACCACCGGCTGCGACCTCGAGCACAGCACGGCCCTTCGCCGCCAAAGAAAAGTCGGGGGATTTGATATGCTGAGCTGGTACACTGCTCTGAGCATCGCACTCAGACAGGGACCAACACTGATTACACATGACAGGAACAAAGGAACACTGCATCCTTATTAGTAGCTGGTTGGTTGAGTAGGGGCACTAAGATCAGGTTTGGGTTTGCTCATTAGGTATTATCAGTCCCTTCAGTCTTCCCGGCATGAGAGTTCCTACTCTCTTACTCTTGTACTGATTCTCCAGGACCCACACTAGACATCTGGAAGTCCTTCAACAAGTTCCCTCACCAGGATGTGTATCACATTAACTCATTTCCCTTTAGTCTGAGCATTTAACCTTTCCCTATCTGGCATTCAGATCTCAATACCTAAATCTCAAGGTGTTGCCAGCCATCTCATCATGCTTTCTAGGCTCTTACAGAAAATTATTCTCTGGTCAAGTACACGTCTGACAGGTTCTTCTTGGTAAAGGTGCCTGATGTGCAACTATGGGGCAAGATGGTGAAGGTTCATCTACCTTAAGTAAAACTGTGATGACGTTAGTGAAGCCATACCGTTTACCGGAGGGACTGTTTTGAGGCATGTAAGTCTATGAATATTTGGCACGGCTGATGGACAAGTAGAAATGTCAAAATCACAACTATACAGGATCACACAAGGTATTGGGGAAGATGGTCAGGATGGGCAACACCTACGTAAGGAAAAGTGAACAAATAGGAAAGGTGGTAACACTGGTAGGCCAGGAACAGCAGTGATTTTAAAAGAAGAGGCGACTGAATGGTGGATTCTTTAAATTCTGTTGAGAAGGGAAAGATGTGGCTCTAGACAAGCCATGGCAGTGCAGTGTGAGTATCTGTTCACAGCAAGCAAGGCAAGGAGCACAGAGGCAGCCTGACACTGTGGCTTAAAGCAGGACAGTTGGGCTCATGAACTGAGAGAGGAGAGGCTTTCCTTCTATGTTCAAAAAACACAGAGTTTTGATGAAAATCCTGCCAAGGAGGGTCCCATAAAATGTGCTGAGTTGAACTAAGCTACAGACCTCTGCCCATAAATTATGAAGTAGAAAACAGGCAAATATTAATAATAGCAGCTTGATTATGGGTGCCTCCCTCACTTTTGAGGCTGTGTACTCTAAACACCTAATTCTCTGTACTGGTGCAAAACTTGCCTCTTTCCCAAGGCCTACATACACATTACAGCGATGGACACAGACAAGAGACACATATATTGAGTGTTAGGGAATTAGATTATTTTCCTGGATCAAGTCAGTAGCAGCAGAAATTAAACAAGTTATCTGACTCCTCACTCCCAAGCTCAACGCCTTGGAAAAGTTGTTTTGCATAATTTAACATTTGTGGATCTCACTTAAATTTCGGCTCTTTTTTTGTGAGATCTTAAAATTGGTCTCAGTCACTTTTATATGGCTTGATAGTACACAAACAACTCCTCTGTTCTTTCTGTAGTACAATCCAATATGTGGCAGTTATAAAATAGATGCACATGTGCATCTGACATCTGTCAAAACTTGGACCACATGCGAGCGGAGGGGCTGCGGGCTGGGCGTGGGGAGGAAGCAGTGATGCAGGACCTTAAGTATTCCTGCCTGAAGACTTATTTCAGGGTAGCCAATTTAATTGTTTGTTGTTGAGGAAGACAGGTCTCCTTTATTGTTGGAGGGAAATGTTGTGAAGCATGCACAAAGAAAATAATGTGGAGCAGCTGGTGAAAAGCGTTTTCTCCAGCTTCGTGACGTTTCTTCTCTCTTGTTTTCCCGCTCTCCTCTCTTTGCTCTCCTCACATTTCCTTGTCCCAGCTAGCGCTTAACAAATACTTTATAGATCATCCCGTCATAACATTTACAAACATTAGTACTTCACATGAGTGCTTTTCTTCATCTGCAAAGTGAGACGAGAAAGACAGGAGGTGACCAAAGTCATTCTGCAAACCAGGGGTAGAACTGGATGTAAAACATGGAACTAGGACAGAAACTCTGCCAAATTAACTCTGCCTGGGCTGTAGGGCTCTGATGGGAGTAATTTTAAAATACTACTGTACTCCACTGCCAGTCATCTACTGTAATGGGGCAGGGGGAGGGAATTGTGCTTTTCATACCTGTTACTGCTGAAGTCCTCCTGAAGTCAGGCTGGTTTTGGCTCCTAGAGCATAAGGCTACGCATGCTTCACGAAAAGTAGCTGGGAACTGTATATTTAACTACTTGAAAACAGGCACTTTAAAATTTCTTTTGCATCAGTAACTGATGCTCAGTTGTAGTATTTCTTATGATACGACCCTGTGCCTAGAGACTGTTTATCCTCAAGTCTTGAATCAGAGGCAAGTTCACACATAAATTATTCCTTGTCCTTAGCTTTGGGAGTATTTACAGATAGAGGCAGAAGTCTGCAAGCCGCTCTCTTCCAAGATAGAAGCTGGTTCTCCTTGGACCAGTTGCAGTTTAGCGGGTTCTGACAGTTTAACTCAGTCACAACACACGGACTGGGGCTTTTGTTACTGCAGAGAAGTAATCTCCTCAAACACAGCAAGCATCTTCAGATGACCCAAGTACTTACTTAATTTTCTCTCTGTGGTGCTTTCTAACTTATCTTTATTACTACACAGCTGTAAATAGACCCAAATGAACAAACTCCCTTTGGGCTGCTCTCTGCTCAGGCAGAGCAGGCACCTCTGCTTACACACAAAACTGTTGGGAGCGGGCGGTACCCGGGTTATAGTGGCTCAGCTTCGTGCACCCTGCCTCCCAGCATCCTTTTCACCTTTCTGACAGCAGTAATGAATAGTTGATGGATGCTGCACTGCCGTGTTTATACCCTCCATTCCATGGGATGGAGATGAGGAAACATCAATTTAAAGGTGTAAACACCACCCAGCCACTCCTGTTCTGTCAAGATCCAATCTTTGGCCTTGGCCAGTGAGAGGGGTTGGACCTGGCCTGGGCCAAGCACCCGCACGGCTCAACAACCCCAGCAGGACGAAAGAAAATAGGAATAGAAAGAAAATCGGAAGAATGAGAGAAAGCACACGGATGAGAATAAAGACAGGGAAATCACTCACCCATTGCTGTTGTGGGCAAAACAGACTTGGCTTGGAGAATTTAACTTAAAAACAGTTAATTACCAATTTGGGCATTGGGAACCAAAGATGACAAAACATGGGAAACTCCTTTCCTCCCATTTTTCCATACTCAACTTCACTCCAGCACCTCTCCTCCCACCTTCCATGCTGCCTTTTTGTCACAGCAGATTACACACTGTTCCTTCTGTGAGGTGATAGGCAGTGTAGGGGGTTGGAGTCAGGACAGATTAGTGGCTCTCTGCTACTCCTTGCTTCCCATGTGTTTACTCTCACAGGGAAGACAATCCTAATGTGAGTATGCTTTGGCTATTTTATATAAATTTAGCACACACTTTGACAGCAAATATGTATTTATGCTTTCTGAACTGCTGGAGACCATGTAACTGATAACCTTCCAGACTGTATATACAGAATGCATGTGATCCTTGTTTTCTTCACTGCATTTTCTTCTTGTGTCTTTTACCTGCTCAGCTCTTTCTTTTCTATGGTGTAAGGATTTAGCTGATCACCTTTCAATTTCAGCAATGTCCTCCTCAAGGCAGCGAGAGCCCTGCCCCCCAAAAATCAACACTAATAGCACTAGTGGCTGAATCCTGGCATCGCTTTGTCATTACCTTGATAAGCACCATCAAACATAGAGGGTTTAAGTGATTTTGCACATTGAAGAAGTCCACAGATGGTAAAGTAATAACGTCTGGTTGTTGAGGAAAGAAGCAAACGTCACCTGTTTCTTACATTAACAGCCAGTGAATTCTTGTGTAAATATTATATACCTACCATCCTGGCAGCAGGTGAATATTTGTGGGTCCTGGGGGACTAATCTAGTATTACTCTAAAACCCTGCTGTGAAACACAGCAAAAGCATTATTTGACATATAAAATTTTAAAAAAGACAGACTATAAAGTAAAGATAGGTCTTTAAGATAAAGTTATTTATCCATCTATGGAAGAAGTGTCAGCTGTTTCTTAGGAACCTAAAGTCTCTGAATGAAGCTTGTAACAGTCCTCTTCCTGTAGACCAGCCTACAATTTCAGATTCGGAATAGGAACAAGGATTTTCAGGCTCTTCAGTCATTCCCAGGTACCCCACTAATGATGAGTGGGTTAAGTACTAAAGACAGACATTTCTGTTGCTTTGTAACTAATGAAATTAAGTTGTTTTTTACCCTGCTTGGTTAAAAAAAGAAATAAAAGCAGGTATTTAAATTAAGGTACTCAAAGCAACAGGCAAAGTTTAAGAGCTTAATAATCTTACTGCTCTTGCATTCTCCTTCCTATTCCTTGTTTTAGCTAAGCTTTGACTCAGTATAACTTACAGTATCATAAAATACATTCAAAAGACAAATGAAGGGAAAAATCTACTCTTCTTTCTGTCATCTCTGTGATTTTTGTAATTTCATTGGCCTTGAAATTATTTTAGCTTTGACATGCACCACCATAATAAATACCTGACCATTTTTGACACAGTTAATCACATACAGGTTCTCATCCAGAAGATAAAACAAGCACAGGACCATACAAGGTAGATGAAATAGTTTCTGGAATGATGGTTTACAAATATTGAATCCCTATGAAACAATTTATTTAGTATTTTAACCCCAAGACTACTTAGTCATTTTACTGTCAGGATAACTGGTTGTGGAAAGCAGCACTACAGAAACAGAAGGGAACTTTGGTGCTATTTTGCATCTTCAAAACACTCTACAGGTGTATGAAAAAGCAGATTAATCATTAATGATTCATCAGACTCTAAAGTTAACTCTAAGACATTTAATTAGACTGGTTTGTTTCAGGTATTTGTACAGCTGCAAAGAAATCATATTACGAAGAAATACATCTGGAAGTCTTGGCTTCAGCATCGTAGGAGGTTATGAAGAATATACTGGGAACAAACCATTCTTTATCAAATCCATTGTTGGGGGAACACCAGCATACAACGATGGCAGAATTAGGTAATGATAATTATCTAATGAGAAGTAGCATTTAAGTAAGTCTTTCATCTGGTTCATTTGTGGATTTTTTGGTTTTTTTAAACAAGTTTTCATCAAGACAGTGTAGGGGTGAAAAAAAAGGACTCATTAATACAGAACTAACTCTGACAGATCTGGAAATAGGACTTAAGTGTCCTGAACTTCAGTAGATTTGCCTTCATAGTAGAATGTTTTCAGATGTCTAGCAACCACTAGTATATGAGTAAGTATAAAGCTAAGTCAGATTGATCTCTGGACTAGTACAGGGAAACTTTCCCACATCCCCAGCTCAAAAAAACCTCAACCAACCAACCAACCAACCAAAACCCTTCCCTGAAAACACCAATAGAATTTATGAATATAAATGCAGAATTATGGAGCAAACTTCAATCAATCAAGAAGTCTTAAGACATAGTTTGTTCAGAACACAGATCATTCCCATCTGAAAGAACTGTATCTTACTTTCTTTCAAGTATTTCTAACTAACTATAAAGATGCAAGGAAAAAAAAAAACAAAGCCGAGTATTTTCACCTGCTTTATTCCCTTATTCATGAACAGTAGTTAGCCAGAGAAGGATTAGCAATACTCATTTCTACCTCTTCCTCCCAGTTTAAGGACATGCTTTGGCATTTGCAAACATTTAAGATGTCACCTTGTTTAATTGTTCTTTCATATTTGCCTTTGGTTTTTCAGATGCGGTGACATCCTCCTTGCTGTCAATGGCAGGAACACATCAGGAATGATGCATGGCTGCTTGGCAAGGATGCTCAAAGAACTGAAAGGAAAAATTACCCTCACAATTGTGTCCTGGCCTGGCACTTTTTTATAAAACAAGTCTTCATGGAGCGTATGACAAGTAGTTTAACACGGCAAAAAAAGGAACATCAGTCTTTGCTTTTGTCAAGTATGTGTTTTTAAAGAAAAGGTTTCTGAAATTTCAACCTGCATGTCAAGAAAAGTCAAGTTTAGGCAAAGCAGGGACACGTGTCAGAAAATCACTTCAAAGTGATGTAAGCTACAGACATCCCCATGTTCTTAAGGTTTTTTTGTTGTTTTTTAATATATATATATATGTATTTAATGCATTATAATAATAATGAAATTTAAGG
Source organism: Aegotheles bennettii (assembly GCA_013398125.1). NCBI lineage: Eukaryota > Metazoa > Chordata > Aves > Caprimulgiformes > Aegothelidae > Aegotheles > Aegotheles bennettii. The sequence goes on from VZRW01011128.1 coordinate 51,949, forward strand.
AGCAGCAGCTCCTGCTCACCCACT
>VZRW01011128.1:52173-93293 GCA_013398125.1 Aegotheles bennettii
TACTATTAGACCTAGGATTTTTATATAGAATTATATAAATATATATATATATTTTACGGAAGCACAGTGCACCCTGTTAATGCCATCAAGTAAATCTTCTAAACAGCACCCTGACAAGTCAGTACAATTTTTGCAGGACTGCCATGACAATCACACTTGATACTGCCCTGGATGGAGCAAATCTGAAAGTGATGATGGTCTTGTATTTTTCTTAAAATAGTTCTTTGTCTTTCTCTGCATGTTCCAAAGTCTTATTTTTTCCTCACAAGCTAGCAATGGGAAGAGGATATGTTTGTTAATCTTTCTTTATCATGTTGAGGACAGCTGTTCCCCTAGAACAAAGACTAAAATGAACTTTCTCTTAAGCCACTGAAAAGCAGCAGGGATGATTATCCAGCTTAATTCACTCTTATGCACCCACACAAGCCAGACATAATTACCAAGCGTATGATCACCATACTCGGTGTTCCATCAAACTACGAACAATCAGTATCCTTCCCAGTTGCCCTAATGTTTTTCATATCACCTTTGTACAAGGTTCTTCCTGTCTATCCCTATAGTAAAGGATGACCTCTTCACATATGAACTCCAAAAACTATACTAAATCCACACCGTTCCAGATGTTGGTATATAATAAAGTGAATGCACACTGTTTCTGAAGTCAGTAAAAGAATGATCTTCCCACTGGCTTATGAAAAAAGTCAATGTAATAGAAAGAATTTAAGCTCTGCATATATTGTAAGAGCATTACCCTCGAGCTGCAAGATGTTTGCTCACTGTTTCTTAAAAGACAAAGTCAGTCCAGGAATCTTAACATGAAAAATTCATTCTTTTATTTTCAAAAAAACCAAAGTGACCTTTGATTTCAAACTAACAGAACAAGATTAAGAGCAAATTATTTTAATACCCAGAAAAATAACAAGATTTATAGTAATCTATTTCTGGCACTAATATATATGCAAGTAGGCAAAAATCACACAAGCCTATTCTGCAGGGGCAGCTTCAGTGTTTTCCTGTTCTGCAGCAGGTTCACCGCTGGCTTCTTTTCCTTCTTTGCTTCTTTTGGATTTTTTGTGTTTGTGCCTTCTGTGACTGTCCCCTTCTTCACTGTCGTGACGGCGTCTGCTGTTACTAAATAGAGAGAAAAAAAATACCTCAAACAATTGCATGACACTTTAGGCCCCATTTAATTACTGAGTACCAAAAAACCCAGTCTTTGCAGTCGTATTTGAAAACTGGCACCTGCTCCTGTTCAAAACTCAATTTTTCATGGAATGGTACATACATCCAGCCATCCTGTACTTTTTGTTGGAAAATTTGAATGATTTTTCACATTTGTAACCCATATTCTAATAGCAATACTTTTAATAAAGGCATCCCTTGATGGTTTAACCTTACTGACCGCTTTCCTGGACTTAACCTTTACTTCTAACTTTAAAAGGATCAAGTTGAACAATTTCTATCAAGTGACCATGAGGGTTATTTTACTTACTAAGAATCACTGTTGAGTTCTTACATTAATGCTGCCTAACGTCAGCTTCACTCCATCTCTTCCTGACCCACCATTCTTACCCTTCTTGTCCCAAATTCATAATTTATGTTCACAAGCAAAGACTGTCATTACTCGTTCCAAGTAGTATATCTAAGTGTTTACAGTCTTTCCATAAAACTCCAGTTTGTTTGGGGTTCTTTAGAAGTTTATTTTTTTAAACTGGTCAAGTCTTTCGTATCCTATTAAAAAAAAAAAAAGAAACCTTCGAGATGACTTGTGTCTAGTCTCTTCTTTCTCTCTGTGTCTCCTGTCTCTGTGTCGGTCTTCTTTCTCTCTACTTGTTCTATGGCGGTCATAGCCTCTTTCTGCATAGTCTCTGTATCTGTATCGTTCTTCATCACTGATTAAAAAAGAAGATATTTTCAGGACAGTAACACCAAGCAGTATATATATAAAAAAAGAAATTCTTCCACACTCTCAAGGCAAGTGACAGAAAAATCTCAATGTTCTTTCTGGGTTTCTAAATGTATGCTAAAAGGACCTTGAAGTTTTTCACCTTATACACTAGACTTCTGTGGTTAATGCAATTTTGAAAGGGGATTGTTCAACAAAAATGGAAGGAAAAAAAGAATATAACAGTGTCACATTAAGTTTAAATAAGAGTTATCAAGCAGTTAGCTTAAACCTGTATCAAGGTGCAAACAAAGTACAATCCTACATAAACTTCAGTAATCTTTACAGATCAGTGTGTATAACACTCCACGCTAACAAGCCCACTTTTTGACTATTATGCCATTTAGGTAAATGAAATTAAATTTTGGTACAGTTGATCTATTTCCTTACATCAGCTTCCAGAAAGGAAAAGCTAGGTGTGAAGAGACTGACAGTAAAATACACTCAGTGTTTTGGATTGCTTTTGAAATTAATTTCTCTGCAGTACCAACTTGGAGTACCACAAGTGCTGCCCTGCCACAATGCTGGTAAAAAACCCAAGTATTACTATAAAAGAATTTCAAGGCTTCACTTAAGGATGTATTTTCATATTTTAATTTGATGAAAAGAGCTGTTCTAAGAGTTTAGTGAATTTTTTTAAAATAAGAAAGCAGTATCTGTAGTTAGTCAACACCACTCAAATGCTACATTAGCTTAATTGGTTAAATTTGAAGGGTTGCAGGGATAGAAAAAAGTAGGAACAATTCAACTATCGTTTACTCTCAATATCCGATATTACTTACCAGAACTAACATTCTGATGATCAGTATCTAATTAAAAAGTTAAAATTTTAATGTCTAACACTGCCTTCTGATGAGCTTGCACAGGAAATTAGATGGCCACTTGTAGACTTACAGCTAGGTTTCAAAGCTGAGAGCCAAAACCCCTAACATTAACCCATAATCTGCCATTTGCTCTGTGACACAACTATTTTAAAACAGACTAAAAAAGGTTAAAAACATAGTTGATGCTCCTTTTTAAACCTTATTTTGACAAAATAATAAGGAACCATGACAGCTTGTGTGTCTGAAAATAACTGACCTTTTTATAAGTAAAGCAAAAAATCAGTTTGTCAAGCCAAATATGTTGGGAGCTTCTGGGAACAGGAATAAATGCCATGTACCCAATGTCATAGTGGTGATCTGGGCTTACATAAGTTACCAAAGACTTCCAGAGACAGCCTTGAGAGCACTACAACCTTTGACCTGTGGAAAAGGACCTATATACCCGCGCCCTCCTGGCAAAAAAGCTCAGAACCAGTCTAATCCATAAAATTTTCATTCTCTACACCTTTGGTTGCCTTTTCAAAACAGACCACAAGCTGTTAACTTCACAAATCAGGAGATCTCACTTTGATAAAGACGTCTAACTTTTGATATCTGTATTCAAACCTTTGCCATGTATTCAAAAACCCTTCAACAAAGAATCACAGAAGGATCTAGGCTGGAAGGGTCACATGGGCTAACTCAGAAGTCTGGTCAGGTTGCTCAGGGCCTTGTGTTTAGTCAAGTTTTGAGTATCTCCAAGACTGGAGATTCCATGACCTCTCTCTGCAACCTGTCTTACCACCTGATCACTCTTTTTGTTATTATTCCCCGCCACCCCCCCCCAGATACCTAACTGGAATTCTCTTTCTTGTGACTTTTAACTACTGCCTCTTGTCCTTTCTCTGTGCACCTTGAAAAAGAGCCTGTCTTCACCTTCTCTATAACCATCCCCTAGGTAGCTGAAAACAGACTTTAATAACCCTTCTCATCCTTCTCCTTTCAAGCTAAATAAAATCCATCCCCTTAGCTCTGCTAGGTACTTTGTCAGAGTTCCACTGGACTCTCCAGTCTATCAATGCCTTCTTTTTCATATCGAAGGCCCCAAAACCAGGCACAGTACTTTGCACGTTGTATGAAGAGCCAAATAAGAGGGGAGTAACGGCATTCCCCATATGTGTGCTACACTCTAAATGTAGCTCAATACATTTTGACCTTTATTGCACCCTGAGTGCCCAGTCCCATTCAATTTGTTGTCTACCAGGACAACAAGTCCTTCCCTGTAAAGCTGCTTTCTATCTAGACAGACCCTCATCTGCTCTGCTGCATGGGATTACTGGGTTCCAGGACCTTAGAAATATAGTTTTTGGGTTTTGGTTTTGTTTTACAAATTGCTGAGGAAGAACCACAAAATGGTAAGGTATCAATCAAATTCCAACGTTTACATTTTTAGTGGTAACTAATAGACTTGAACCTATCAAAACAAAAAAAGAATCTTAGCAGAAGGGGCAACAGTCTAAAAAGAACAGCATCTTCTCAAGGGGGCAGAGTGAGACATATTGTAAAAATGTACAATTTCATCTAAGGACAGCAGGGTAAAGGTAGAACAGAATATAAAGACATGGTGGTTATATTAATAGAATAATTTCAATTTTGTTACAATTTTAAGAAATTTAGCACAAGTACAGGCTATTTATCTGGAAAAGAACTGTTAAAAACACTGAAAGCAGTAAACTCTGAGCAGTAAAAAGCTAAATACGATTACTCCAAATCCCACCACAGTGTCACTTGAACAAAGTTTAACCAAAGACTTTAAAAAGAAGTAATGCATCTGTGCAGTCTCTGAAATAGTTCACATTCTCTTCCTCATATTTTGTTTCATTTAATTTTCTTAAGTGCATAGAACTGAAAATAAACCTCAAAAAACATCATGTCTGCATATTCTGTCTTAAGCCTCTCCCACCTTCTCTGTAACTCCCAAACCAACTTATACTAGTTAAGGGCCTCCCATTTTTTTACACAGCCATGTGGCAACAGCTTTGCTACAGATGGTGGATAATTTAGTCACATTAAAAAGTTGAGGCCTGCTCTTCCCCCTCCTTTACAGATAACTCTGGCAGCAGCACAAAGATTTCTCGAGGCCTGGAAGCTATTAAGGTTCATTTCAAGCACCCTTGAATGACCAGGCTTCTTTCTGGCCTTCAATCAATCTGTCTGAGAAACAGATGTTTAAATTGGTTTTGAGTTCTCAGAAACTGACCCTGGAACATAGCACATACACACGGGAGAGGACATCACCACATCAGCATACATGGAAACTGGGTGGTTGGACTAGATGACCTTTAAGGTCCCTTCCAATTCAACCTATTCTGTGATTCTGTGAAAAACCCCCATCTTGCACCCAGTTGGGGTTTTCAGCTAACAATCACACTGCAAAAGATCTCATCTCTCAACTGGAGTAACACTGACGCCGAGTGCTCTCATTCCCCATAGCACAGAACCACTGGTAAGAACAATCTGCCCAATAGCTGACGTATATATTCTGCAAAAATTGAAACTTGACAAAAAACCACTGAAAAAAGCATCCAGGATGTTTACCCCAAAATATTTAGCAAATAACAAGCAAAGTAAATTTAGATAAAACTGGCAAGCCAACAGACCTCTGCTCTGCAGAGTCATAGTGAGCTCAACACTAAATGCTTTGTACTTGTGCACATGAACTGCAGAACAGTTGCAGCTTTTTGCTTTTTTCTTTTTTTTTTTTTTAAAAGCAATTAGAGAGTTGAAAGCCAACTAAAGTTATCTGCCATTATTTTCATTATGTGTCTCAAAATGAAAAAGTTCTTAACCTTGAAATAGTAGTTTTTAAAAAGACAGGACAGATTATTATCCAGCCAGTGCTAATGACCAAACTAACCATTTTAGCAGGTAATAACACCATTAATTAAAGTCGAATGTTGCACCGCATTGCTCTTAGCACTGAACTGGCAACTAAGATTCATTTACTCCTTCTATAGATTTTTCAAGAACTACTGATGTCAACGAGAGCTGGATATCTCACTCACACATAGGGCTTAAATCACATGGTTAACTTGTAAAGCATTATGTCCAGTTTGGACGTGTACTGACATCGCTTTTACACTTCTGTTTTACATTTAGAAATTTAATTATAGTCTCCAAGAGAAAAGGGGGAAGGGGAGGAAGCCACACCTCTAGCTCTTTAGAATATACAGCTGAACACTAAATTTTAACGTTGAAGTACACTATTTAACACAGACACAGGGTTTTGAGCAGAGTTGCAGCATGCTTAAGACATGTCACTAACCTGTTGAACACACTTGGAGTTGGACTGTGATCTCTGTCCCTTTCCCTTTCTCTGGTACGTTCTCGATCTCTGTCTCTGTCTCGGTCCCGGTCGCGATCCCGATCTCGGGATCGCTCTCTCTCACGTTCTCTGTCCTTCTCTCTTCGTGCATAGTAATCCCACTGTTTGCTCGTGTCCATAAGACTAGACCACGAAGGAGCAGAACCTGCAATGTGCGGAAAGGTGACTAAAGAAAAAGACGTGGGTATTAGAAAGAACAAAATCAGATATCATATGAAAACTGTGATACTACTTATGCATGAAAACACAGACATCTGTCAGCTTCCTCCAATGACATTTTTCAGTCTTCCCCTTCCACATAAAAGTTAATTCTGATAAAACTCTGCATTTTTTCCATGATGCTAATAAGGGCCTCTGGCATTTATTTAAGTACTTGTTATGAAGATGTACAGAAACAGGATATACACCACAAAGACTGCCTAAATCCTTTTGAAAAAAAATATATTGTGCAAAGATTTGCTGAAAGAATCTGATTTTATGTGGTCAAATGGTTTTGTTTTGGGGGAATCACAAGGCAAAAACTGCCTTTGAAACTTGGTGGCTCTGAAAGTACATACAGTTCAGAAAAACAAGGGAAAAGGATGTTTCCAACTTTATATTTAGATGCTACTATTTTTATGTTTTGCTCTTTAAAATAATTGTATTAAAATATAATGCTAGTTATGAAGTTCTTATTCACTATATTGTGCTTTGCCATACTTTTCTGATTACAGATGTATCAGCAGCTTTAGAAATTAATTCTGTAAATTCATTCTGGGGAGAATGAATGCTCCTACTTATGCTTTGTAAGACACCATTTCTAACAAACACACAGCACAACCACTATTGCCACCAAAATGTAATAGTTTCAGAAAATTAAGCATATTATCTTAATCTAAAAGATGATATGCTTCATAGGTAAAGAAGGAACACTGCCTCACAACATGTTTAGGTAACCAGCAATGGGAAGAGAGAAGGGACATGCTTCTCCATTGCTTTCTGCCAACTCTGATGTAATAAGTAACTATGACTCTTAATGTCCCAATTGTTCTGTCCTGCCCTTCCTCTCCAGAAGCCCCATGAATGCATCCTGTTAATGAAAAATAAGGGCTGTAATATTTAACTGGAAACAGCACTCTCTAGTGGACTTACAGTACAGAGGACTTCTCACTTTCTGCTTATCTGCTTTGCTAGCCAATAATAACATAGCCTTCAACAAATCGTTTGTTTTGCGCTCCACTTCATTATCTATAATATGAGAATAATATTCACTTGACTCCATGGTGTCACAAAGAGACATTAATAGTATAGTTAACATAAATATTCACTGAACAATGTAAAATACAATACTGATGCTGTATTTAATACTGTGGAGTTATAAAACCAGTGGCTTCTCCTGACAGATATGTTCAGACTGCCTTGCCTACAATGTCTGGGGTATGCCGGCCCCAGAAAGCTTTGGCAGAAGCTTAAGACAGCAGTTTGCCAAGCATCTGAAGAAGGAATACAAAAGACTTTTTGAGCAGGCAGTGGAGCAGGAAAAAACACTTCATTGTTAAAATACATTTGCAATGAAAAGCATTATAATTCTTTAAAAAAGCATTTATATGAGGTTTTGCCTCTAACAAAATGCTTGACAATGCTTCACTTCAAGGCTACAGACAAAACGAGGAGTTAACAGAAAAAAATACCCTAATACAATAGCATGTTGTTCATTATACTGCCAAAACCTGAAATTCTCGTAAGGAAAGCAGCCAGAAATAGCAAAAAAAACCCCAGCTGGACTTTAAAGACTGCTAATTTCCTTGACTTGCCACTATGTCAACAACATACGTATGGTCTGCAAGACACTGGCTGCCAGAATATTCCAATCTACAGTGCAAACTAAAGTTTAACTTTAAATGTATACTACACAAGAATTATTAATGGTAGTATAAACTTTCACGATACATTTTGGTTACTCCCTCACATCTAGAGTAATCCTCATTAGACAGAATTATGTCATCTGTACCCCAATAGCCTGGGATAAACCAGTTATTTGATACTCTGCATTTTTATATCTAGATTTTCACCAGTAAATACAGCACAAAAGCAGCTTACTTTCTAATATGAACTGGTGCTGGGTGTTTATTACTTAGAATGAAGTAACTTGTCACTTTTAGTATTTCTTCATGGATTATTCTAATAATTTCTACAAAAAGAAAGACACTTTCGAAGTTTAACTCTGATTTTATTTTTAAAACAGGAAGCTTTGAACAATCAATAGTTTGGGAGACTTAAGTCCTGTTTTGGAGATGGTTTAAAAATTTAAAGCTGCACAGAGTCACAGTATAAGGCAAACTATCAATACACCTTCTTCATACCTCAAAAAATACTGACTCTCAAACTGTTTCTGTAATGCTAAATTTCTTGCAAGTTCATAAGATATAAAGAACATTTAGAGCACAGAATAAAGGACAAGCTGGAAGAAAAGGCACTAGGCATGGGGCTGGATGGCAGATGCCTTGAAGGCAGAAGCAGTGACTGGCACCAGGAAAGGTCCTGCACCGGAGACAGGGCAATCCTCATCTCAGTACAGACTGGGTGATGAACTGACAGAGCAGCTCTGCAGAGAAGAACTTGGGGATACCGGTGGAAATTAAAATTAATTATGAGCCAGCAATGTCCATTCACAGCCCGGAAAGCTAATCATATCCTGGGCTGCACAAAAAGAATTGTGGCCAGCAGGTCAAGGGAGGTGATTCTCCTGCTGTGCACTCTTGTGAGGCCCCACCTGGAGTGCTGCACCCATCCAGCTCTCAGACCCTCAGTACAAGAAAGACATCTTAAAGCAAGTCCAGAGGAGGGCTACAAAAAAACCACCAGAGAGCTAGAACATCACCCCTAGGCTGTTAAGGTTCAGCCTGAAGAAGGCTCTGGGGAGACCTTACTGTGGGCTTTCAATACTTAAAGGGGGCTTATAAGAAAGATGGAGAGAGACTTTTTAGCAGGGCCTGCATTGACAGAACCAGGGGCAATGGTTTTAAACTGAAAAAGGTTAGGTTTCAATTGGACATAGGAAAGAAATTCTTTAAGATAACTGGAACAGGTTGCCCAGAGAAGTTGTGGGTGGTCTATCATTGTAAGTGTTCAGGGTCAGGTTTGACCAGACTTTGAGCAACCTGGTCTATTGAAAGGTGTCCCTGCCCATGACAAGGGAGGGGTTGGATGAGATGATCTTTGACATTGCCTTCCAACCCAAACCATTCTGTGATTCTTTGTTTATCTATCCAAGCTGGGCTAGGTCAGGAAGAAGCTGACATCTTAGTATCACTAAGTATCACTTAGCATCACTACTACTCTTTTGGCTCAAGAAGCAGAGCTGTACTAAGTTACATTTATAATCTCACTATAGGTTCTGTGGATGTCCATTTGATTGCATATAATGAAACTTTTATTTTGGTTCACTGTTACTATAAAACCAAAAAGTGATGTTTTTTAGCTTCTGATCTTTTCTATAACATTAACCAAAAAAAAAAGAAAGACTGACTTTGCAACAAGATATCTGAAGATCATAGTATCACAGACAAACAGTTTTTCAAAGGAGAGGTACATCACTCAGGACTGGTCTTGCTGTTTAAAATTCTGATGATATCTCAACACTACTTGTTCTCCTGCTTATGAATCCTACCAGTTCTCGGAAAATTCTCTCCGACTCATGGCCCATGTTACGGTGTATTATTTTTCAAAATCATACTTCTGCAAAAGCAGCACGGAAAGATATCCAGCATACAAATAAATAAGCAGAACAACAGTATTTACCAGCAGCTGTTAAGTTTGCAACAGCATGTATCTCTTTAGAATGGTAGGCAATGAGCTTTCGTAAATGAACAATTTGAGCAACTGATGTAATCTACCTCGACCTGCGCAAAGCATTTCACACTGTCCCTGTCTCTAAATTAGAAAGGCATGGACTTGATGGATGGACCACTCAGTGGATAAGGAACTGGCTGGATGGTCCTTCTCAAAGCGTTGCGGTCAACGGCTCAATGTCCAAGCAGAGAGAAGTGACAAGTGACATTCCTCAGAGGTTGGTATTGGGACCAGTGCTCTTTAACATCTTTGTCAGTGACATGGGTGGTGGAGTCGGGTGCACCCTCAGCAAGTTTGCCGATGACACCAAGCTATGTGGTGCAGTAGACACACTGGAAGGAAGGGATGCCATCCAGAGGGACCTTGACAGGCTTGAGAAGTGAGCCCATGCATACCACATGAAGTTTGACAAGGCCAAGTACAAGGTCCTGCACCTGGGTTGGGGCAATTCCACGCACAAATACAGTCTGGCTGGAGTAGGGATTGAGAAAAGTCCTGAGGAGAAGGACTTGGGGGTGTTGGTTGATGAAAAACTCAGCATGAGCTGGCAATGTGAGCTTGCAGACCAGAAAGCCAACGGTATCCTGGGCTGCATCAAAAGCAGCGTGACCATCAGGTTGAGGAAGATGATTCTCCCCCTCTACTCTGCTTTCGTGAGACCCCACCTGGAGTGCTGCATCCAGTTCTGGATTCTCCAACATAAAAGGGACATGGAGCTGTTGGAGTGAGTCCAGAAGAAGGCCATGAAGATGATCAGAGGGCTGGAGCACCTCTCCCATGAAGACAGGCTGAGAGTTGGGGCTGTCCAGCCTGGAAAAAAGAAGGCTCCAGGGAGACCTCATAGCAGCCTTCCAGTATCTCAAGGGGCTACAGGAAACCTGGAGAGGGACTTTTTATGAGGGCATGGAGTGATAGGACAAGGGGAAGCAGTTTCAAACTGAAAGAGGGTAGACTTAGATTAGCCATTAGGAAGAAATTCCTTCCTGTGAAGGTGGTGAGACACTGGCACAGGTTGTCCAGAGAAGTTGTGGCTGTCCCCTCCCTGGCAGTGTTCAAGGTCAGTTTAGATGGGGCTCTGAGCAACCTGGTCTAGTGGAAGGTGTCCCTGCCCATGGCAGGGAGGTTGGAACTTTAAGGTCCCTTCCAACCCACACCATTCTATGATAATGAATTACTAAAAGGACCTGCTTAGTCTCTTAGCTAAAATCCCGACGTCAAACAGCGCATCAAACAATTTGATACAGCACTAGTCAAAATTTCCAAAGCCAGCAAGCTTACTCACCACTGCCATATGAAAATGCACGAACAGAACGACCATCATAGCCAGAAGAATGTCCACTGTTGAGAAGAAAATACACGTAAAAATTCAGTTTTACCATCGAAGCTACCTCCCATCAATAAATATATACTTTTAATATTATTCCCCTGAATTCTTACCACCATACAGACTAAAACAAAGTGTTTGTTGTAAATGGATTTAAGTCTTCCATTTTAATCATTACTAATTCAGGAAGCTGTCTATAAAAACATGTATGTGTATTTCATGTTTTACTACAGAAGGTGAAAACAGCATTCTCTCTTCTTAATATTTAACACAAAAAATTCCCTATTATCAAAGCCATTCTTTCGCATTTTCAATGAATTCTCTATTTCAAATGTTTCTTGTATCATAAAATCTTTTTGCACAGATACTGAACCTAATCTCCAATTGCTTTAAAGTGCTTCATACATGAATGAAGCCATTCTCATTCTTTGTATTAAAAAGTAAGTATGTGATCGTATCTAAGAACAGGTGGACTTCAAATGTGTAGTTCTATAAATAAACTATTACATTAGCTACACATTTCCTTCTTTCAGTGGTAGTCAACCCAAGTAGGTAAAAATCAGAAAGGTTGAAAAGATTGGTATGAGCACAGGACATAATTCATGCACATATAATTCTTTCATGACCTTTAGCACTTCCTACATAACTCGAAGGAATTATCTTTGCAGTATTCAACCTAACTGTTATTTCTGTTCTCAAAGGCACTTCAACATTAAGAAGTAAGTTTTGGGTTTGCTTAGTTTAAAAACAAAACAAAACCAATGATAACAAAAGGCCAATGCAACATCTTGACATTTGCAAGTATGAGATTTAGCTCTGAGGTTCCACAATAACTTGATTTTTTCACGTTATTTCAGAAACTATATAAATAGTCACTATAGTCAGTGCAATGACCACAGTCAGAAGCAGCAGTTACTCACAGCAACTGTCAGTGTGAAATAATAAAATTACTTTCATACACATCAAATGCATCCAGTCAGGTTTTTTCTGAATTAAATCAGATGAGGATTTTCTCAGAGATTTACCACCATCATTCTGTAGCATATATGTTAATAGAATTCTCAGTTTCAAAGGAACAGATGTGTGCACCTTCATTCACTGAAATCCAAAGGACTGGCAACAGGCTTGCACCATCTTCTTAAGTGAGCTTTGTGTATGACCTAGTTTTGGCCTCTAGCAAAATATAAACACTTTTCAAAGACTCTGCTGGCCAACTTTTTTTTCTTCCTTTATATATATATGTGTGTGTGTGTGTGTATATATATACACATATATATCATATGCATATACTTATAAATGTGTATAAAAAAGGTACTGAAAAAATATCATTAGGCTTATTAAAGCTGAACACTTAGAACAAACACAGTAGAAATAAACTTGGATTCTGTGAAACTCTGGCATTTCTTATAGATTATGAGGGATTGAATCTGTGGCCAAATTGTTTATTTGCATTTATAGAAAAGGATACAGTAGCTGACAAGTATATGATACCATTAAACAAGCCTTCAGACTAATAAAGAATACTTTAACAATCACTACCTTGACTTTATTCTTAAGTCTTGGCATTGATATAGTGTCATAACTCAACTAAACTAATTGGTGGTCAAGTAACCTACTCAAAAGAATATTAAGTGTCAGACAGACCAGACATGTAACATTTCTGTAAAAATCTGTAAAAATCTGAATATATTATCTGACTCCAAGACAAAATCCCTAAGACACTGGGTAGTGTAAGAGTCCTTACTAATTTATTGCAGTTACAGAATACTGACATATTGATTTGTAAGATTTCAAACAGATAATCACCTTTCTATTGTGGGTATGAGGGAAGGTGGAGGACCGCCGGGTGGTGGTGGAAAGCCTGTAATAATAAATTAGGTGAGGGAGAAAAAAGATAAATAAACAACATAAACACATAAAAGAACTAGGCTAAATATACAATGGCAACCAAATTCCAGAGACTAGAATGCAAAAATTGTTTCTCACTGCGTAAATGGGTTTGTTTTATTTTGTAAGACTGAGAACTACTTTCCAGCTTAACAAAGGCAGAGTATTAAACATATATTATCAGTGCTTCAAGTCAAATACCTTATCATTCTACAGGAAAATTCCCTAGTATTTAACAGTACTTAATAAACAGTAATTACCACTATTTTCTGCACAGCTGAAAAAAAAGAATGGAAGGACAAGAAGGAAGCACATATCTAAGAAACTGGCTGATTAGGTCCACTAGTCAACAGCATTTTCATACATTTTCTGTTCTGCCTGCCGTCAAAATAACTGAGCCTACATCCATACACGTTGTTTTGTATTTATGAACTTGTATCTATATAACTAAAAGGACGTTGGTAAGTTGCACATCAGTTTTCATTTCTTAAACAAATGTGGAAAAAAATTCTAAGCAAGTTTACCTGGTGGTGGCACTGTTATTGGTATACCTAAAAAGACAACAAATAATACACCAGTTATAGGAACAGTTTATTATCTGTAGGTCTAAAATCAGATTGAGCTATCACCACCTACATGATAAAGAAGAATGATCACTTATTTTCTGTGTCCTCAGAGCAAGATCTCACATTAATTGTGAGATTTTAGCTTCAAGATCTTATGCAAGCCTTGTGAAATCTGGCTTTTTATTTAAATTCGTATTCTTCAGAATCTTATTTAATTAGAGACAAAAATAATGAAGAATTACTCCGGGTATCAAGATTAAAATTAAATCCATAGCCCTAAAATGTTGAGTATTCAGAAAGAAAGTAACATGCCATGGAATATATTTGCATTATTTTATATTCCATGACTTGATGAAAGGAAACACAATTGGTCTCTGACTTTTGATAGCTTAGCAGAGGAAATAGTAAGTCTACATGGACAAAATATTCTAGCAACTGTAAACATTACAGACTTTTCAGTCAATGCTATGCCACACTGCTATTAATCATTCAGTTACTAAAGGAGGGCAAATATTGTTTGGTACTCTTTTCTTGTAAATACATGAGAAAGGAACATCCTTTAATACAAACACATTCAAAAACTGTTCTAACTTTCCCGGTTTTGAGACCTAGCTTAGCTGTTATGAATCTAACCAAAAGCTGGTCAGTTGTTCCCAACTAAATTAGCTGACCTACCAAAACATACTGCTTCAACATATAAACCTTATTTCTTATTAATGAAAGGAATGATTACAAGGTACAAATAATTTGTAAACTTTAAAGGACATTACGTTCTCATACTTTGCGGAGAACTAGCTTTACCTCAATTGAATACACAAAATACTGTGACATTAAAATAATAAACTTGGCCAAAACAGTATCACCAGAAAATAGACTATTTTACCAGGCATAAAGGTCTTTCAGTTATGAGTAACTCTGCTTCCATTAAAAAGCAAGTGCTTTTAGTCTGACAACTCACTGTAGTACTTTGAAGGGAGAGAACAGAAAACTTTGCCAAGTGCTTTCATCAGTTTTGCCATAACTGCATAAACATCCAGACAGAACAGCAGCCAGACCCCACTTAAATTAAAACCCATCTCATACAAGTTCCAGGCATCATCATTCAGAGAATATCCCAGATGTACTGGCCACTGCATGATAAATTTTATGTATATATCATTACTCCAACATTAGAAATAAAAGTCTATTGTATGGCAGCAATATTTAACTATGTCTACGTATTATAATGTCTGGAAATGCCAACTGCTCCAAATTGCCTTGGCAGAAGGACAGAATGAAGGAATATGCAAGCTGAGAAAGAGTAATCAATATCAATGTTCACTAATTGCTGGTGATTTCACTGGCATGTTCTTACCAGTATTACTCCTATAGGATTAAACCAATTATGAGACCAAGCTGAGGTCGCTGTCCAATCCTACAGATTTAAAATCTAACCTCTCAGCAAAGATGTAAATCAGGAGACAGTGAACCCCTAAAGACAAATGTCTGAACTGCATGAGCCATTTTACCTTCACCAACACACAAGCTTTCCAATATGCACTACCATTAACTAACACTGGAAATCACACCACAAAAAACTTGACAGTGTTAACATTTAAAAGACCAAACACATGTAATGAAAATTTCTGAAAGAAAAGGGAGACTGGGAATTTAAACTGTTGCATAGCTGCAGTATTTTCTATTCTTTAGAATAGAAACCAAATATTTTTTGGTTAATTGTCCATCTTAATAGATTCTTCATGAGCCTACAACACAGTATACATAAAAATATGTTTAGAAAAAATCTCTTATCAGCAATGCTAAGAACATAAAAAAATATCAAAAGTTCTTTCAAATTGACGTAATTTATTAGCTCTACCTTCTACCTTAAAAGATTTTCAATGCAGTAAAAACAGTATATAGTTAGCACTGAACATGGCTCAATACTATGCACAGAATTGCCTAGAAGGTCATCAGCTAGTATTTACTCTTCACAAAAAGGAAGAAATTCTGATTAAACAATTAATACATTCCTCAGAATTTTATATTGTGCAGAAATACAAGTAACAATCTCATCACAAGATTCAAAGCCAAATGAAAAATTTCACTTGAGAGCGATTCAAACAAAATTAAACTAGGCTGACTACAACTAATATCTGGAGACTAAATGTCCAAATATTTTTAATTAATTGGTTAACACAAGGTATTATACTAAAAAGCACATAGGCATTTTTTCCTAAAAAAATCTTTAAGAACATTTAAAAAATAATGATTAATTATTCTATCATGTTAAGACAGAAGCTAGCTTACTTGATGGCATCATAATGGAAGAAACATTCTGCTGCATTCCAAGCTAGCAAGTTATCACTAAAAAGATCTAAACAAAGTTTATTTCCTCACCTTCTGCATTAACAAACAAATGTGACACAAAACAAGAAACAAAAACATCACAAACTTCAGTTAATGGAAAATTAAAAACCTTCTAAATCTTCACTCCTTTGCTTTCTACTAACACAGTGTATGAAAATATACCTGAAGCATCATCAGCCATTTACTTCTTCTGAGGAAGAAAAAACACTGTAATATATTGAGTAATTTCTTGAAATGTAGGGACTAAATTTGAGTACCAATGGAAGAAGGTGACTTAATATAGATCATGTCATGTCCCTACAACACATTGCACTGCCACAAAGATACACCTGGCCTAAACCTAAATATATTCAGGTTGTGTATCAAAAGCAATCGAATGGCATTAGTGCAGCATTTTACCTAATGAGCTCAAACACCATCCTACTAACTCAAAGCTAGTAAGTATTTACAGAAAAACAAGTAGGTTTTACTAAAGGAAAACAGTACCACATGTGCTTGTGGAGTAAGGATTCAAACATGCTGACACAGTTTAACAACGTACTGCAAATTAGCTGAACTGTGTAATAGCCCACAGCAATGTAATATAACTCAACTTGGTGTAAAAACTTCTTTTGCCACAGGCTAAACTAAGTCAAATTCTCTCTACTTTATCACAAGGTAAAAAGGACAAACTTAGATTGCTGGGGCTGAGCAGATGTACAGTTACTTGCTAAGCCCTGGTATAAATCTAGACAGTCAAAGTTAAGCAACAGAAGTTCAATACTTTAGAGTAATTATTTTTTTTTAATATCACAAATACGTCACATTTTAACTATACTCTTAAACCAAAACACATAAAACAACTTTTAAAGCCTGTTAAACAGAAGCATTTACATTCTTCTTTAAAGTACTCCAACACAGCAATAAACCAAGCAAACAAAAAACAACACATTTTTTTGCCACAGCTAGTGATCTCCTAGGAGTATTTGAGAATTTTCTGCATTTGGCCCTTTGAATTGTTCCAGGACTCGTTCCTTAAAACCTTTGAATTGTAAGAGTGAATCAATTCAGAACAAGAGATCTAACTTCAAAGCAAGATCCTTTTTCAAAGGGGCTTTTGGAGGATGTTTTATATTTGGAATACTTAAATTTTCTGGCAAGTATTCCCGGTTTAATATTGGGTAAGAGTAGTTTTTTTCCTTCTCCTCCACTGAACCTAGGAGGGATGGCAGATTCTATTTTAGGAACAGCTTTGAAGATAAAGAGCTGGCAACAGCACAATTAAAACACAGGCCTGAAGAAACCAAATCCACAGCTCTTAATCATTATTTTCAAATCTATGCGAAGCATGGAAGGATGTTGAAGGAGACCTTCTGAACAAGTGTATGTCATAAACCTGTCTGTAAACGACAAGACTAATGACAAACCTGCTTGCTAAATCTGTAACACATGTGAATTTCTTTCACCTTTAAACAGGTGAGAGGTTTCATAGCAATAGTCCAGTACACCTGTATGACATCCGTGCAACAAATGTATTTGGGGTGTCTGTGGGGGTTCCTCTCATGCTTTTAATAATGTACCACTTAGACCACCATTTCTGTACCACAATTAAAACAATTACTTTCTAAAAACTTGAAATTCATTAACTTTATTATTTTATTGTAAAGGTTTTAATGCAGCTTAAAATAGCAGTTAGCATTAGTGTCATGTTCCTCTCCTTTCTGTCCCCTCCTGCAGTAAGGAAACATCACAAAATAGCCAGAGCAGTAGCATATTCTCTCATCAGGCACCCTATTTTTTACACTTATGCACAAGGACTTGGAAAAGGGCACAGAATTATTTCATCTTTAAATCTCTTCTGTTTTCTAGGTTGCACCATTCTGTGTATGACAATCACTGATGAAAGCCAAAGCTTGCTAGGCAGCTGGAGTTAATAGTTTGAAAATCAGGAGCAGCAATTGAAGAAAGCAACCTCTTCTAGGAGGATTTAAACCCTATAAAGCCCCACACAAAGTTGCTGCACAGAAATAATAATGTTAAGAAATAGTATTTACTTTTAATAATCCTTGCTTATATGCAAGAGTATTTACAAAAACTTTTAAGATTCCCTATATGAACAGAATAGCAAAGAATATACTGGGCATGGTTTCAGAACAAGTCAAGCAAAAGAATGCAAGGAACAAAAGGAGAAAATAAGTAAAGGGGCTCTACCTTCCATCAGTCTCTCCTATAAAAAACCAAATCCTTCACTTTCCTGTTCAAATACTCCCCAAAGTTTCTCCATCTATTTTCATTTCTCACTGACCATTCCTCTTAGTTCCATGCAAAGTCCTTTTGAACCCAATTCCTTAAAATGACAACACTCACTCATCAGGTAACAATTATTTGTGCAAATGCCCATGACATTCCCCCCGAAAAGTTCCATAAATACCAAGTTTCAGTAAATATTCAGTAAATATCAGTAAATTCCTAAATACATTTAACAATAAGAAGAGCTTCAATTCCTCTAAGATTCACAGACACAGGATGCTAGACACAAACATCAGGTGCTAGTAAGACCTCAGATTGAAAGAAAGGATAAGGCTCAAAGGCAATTCTTTTCAGACTTTTGGGAATTCATATATACTGTGAGGGGAAAGGGGAATTAAACCTGTTGCTGCTCTACCTTCGACATCAGAGAATCTGACTTCTGACACAAATTCACGGTATGCCATATTTGTAGTTCAAAACTTTCACAGAACCACAGAATCCTAGGGGTTGGAAGGGACCTCGAAAGATCATCTAGTCCAACCCCCCTGCCAGAGCAGGACAACCTAGAGCAGGTCACACAGGAGTGCATCTAGTTGGGTTTTGAATGGCTCCAGAGAAGGAGACTCCACAACCTCTCTGGGCAGCCTGTGCCAGTGCTCTGTCACTCTTACAGTGAAAAAGTTCTTCCTTATGTTCATCCAGAATCTCCTATGTTCCAACTTGCACCTGTTCCCCCTTGTCCTATCACTGGACATCA
Organism: Aegotheles bennettii; assembly: GCA_013398125.1. NCBI lineage: Eukaryota > Metazoa > Chordata > Aves > Caprimulgiformes > Aegothelidae > Aegotheles > Aegotheles bennettii. The sequence goes on from VZRW01011128.1 coordinate 71,250, forward strand.
CTGAGAAGAGCATCACTGAGTTTGTAGGATGATCTGTTAACGTGTACCTCTCAGTAGCATTAACAGTAACTGAATTACAGAAAGGTATCACTTCAAACATTTTCAAGGACACAAAGTCCAACGTTTAGTCTTTAGGTAATTATTTACTATTTGGGATTATGCTTCCTGAGAAAGTAAATATAAAAGTTTCTGCCCTGCAGATATATTTAAGAAGAGAGTAGAACACAAAATTCTGTAATTCTGCACATATAGCCAAATGTGCACAACGTGCTGTCTTTAATTCATTATCAAGAATTTGGTGGAAATGCATCTCTCATTTTTCACATCCTATGTAGTGCAGGATATTTACCTGGTGGGGGAATCAGAGGTGGAGCAGTACTGACAGTTGGAGGGGGTGGGAGGAAAGGAGGTGGTGGAAGGTGGGTAGGTGGAGCTCCTGGAGGGAAAAATGGAGGTGGCTTGGTAAAATTGTCTACTTCAGGATTAGATCGTTCTGAAAGAACCTGTAAAATATCAAACTATAGTTACAATTGCTATGTCGAAAGGGTAGAAGATAGGTTTCCTGTCTTTCCAGTTACTACAACAGGAAAAGTATTACTTATGCACCTAAAGAGCCATATTCAGATGGTTTAAATTCTCGCTGCATCCCTATGTTCAGTGTCCCACACTTGCCAACTACCTCCAAAGATCTAAGAGCAGACAGCAGGGAAAAACAAAAGTAAAATTTGAGGGGGAATATAAACCACCTGAATATGGCCCAAAACATCATCTTAAATTTATATATAAAGGAAAATATTTTAAAAATCAACATGAAAAGCGTGAAAAACCCCAAGATTTTAAATTACTCTAACACTGTGAGATCAGCTAAAACCGCATGGCAGTGTTTTTTAATATAAGCACTACAATCTATTGCTATTTTCACTGTTTAACTGGGCATGAAAATGCAGGTAGGGGTACCAAGCAACCCTGATTCTTCTCCACAGGCTAATCAGAAGATAAAAAAATGTATTCAATCTTAACATGTTTAGTTGTTTTTCCAAAATAATCTAAGCTCATAAATACTAAAATAATAAAGACTAACTTACAATTTATGGGAAAAAAATATAGTATAATTTTTACAAAAAGTACTATCAACTACTTATTCCTTCACAACTTATTTTTAAAAGATTGCAATTCTCTAACTGCTTTCACCTTCATCATTAGTGTCTGGCAGAAACAGGAGAGAAATGGACTGCCAGTTTAAATATTTATCTTTGTCACTTAATATACATCCCATGCAGATCTAGCAGAGGCAATGCTGTCTCCTGGATTGTAAGTCTGCAATATTGCTCATTTCCTTTCAGTAAGAAATATACCAAAACACTTATCTTTTAAAATATATCAAATATTTAGTCTAACCTATTTCAATTAACTGTCATGACTTTCTTCCTGAACTTAAAGCTACTTCTGTATTACTCATTCACATGTTCTGAAATGTTTCAATCAGAAGCTATGGGGAAAGCAAAAATGTCTTTTAGCCAAAGATAGTGTGCAAATCTGCAGTATGAAACCTGTATGTTGCTGTTTTCATTAGCACGCCGTCGTCCTTCCACCCTGCTGATAGTGATGGTCTGTCCAATCACATCTATTGCGCCAGACAATCGCCTGCAACACAGGACACACCCGAATCAACAAGCAGAATTAGAAAAGACAAAAAAAAAGAAAAGAAAAATGAAAGAGAGAGAAGAAAGCCTCACGGACTTCTCTCATTCTAAACGCCAAAAGTTCCTTCTCCTGTATAAAGCATAAAAAATTGTTTCTGAAGAACATTAAAAGTGATAAATTTGCTGAACTATGCAAGTGTGTAAAACTAAACAATGCAGCAAAAAACGCCCCTGTAGGATGAAGGCCTACCTCCACTTTCTCCTTCCATCCCCTACAAGATAATAAATCTACACTTCTGTTACTGGTGAAAGAAAAAAAAAAAGGAACAATACAGTGAGATAAAAAAAGCCTCAGAAAAAAATATATTAAACACGACTTCTACAAAAATCTAAAGTAAAATACTTATAAACTAATAATTAGAAATAATTTCTAAACTTTAAGAAACCATTCTGGATGATTCCATGGAGGATCAAATGAAGGAAAGTTAGGAAGCAGCAATAAACGTAAGCCAACCCTACCGTGCATGCTATCAATACTGCAGCATGTCTTAATATCAAACAGAAAATACATGATACTTGTAGATACTGACTCTTAAATTAAACCTTGTATGAAAATCAAAGGAGTCTCAGACCAATCATACTTCTGTTCCTCAGTTTTCCAAATGCAAAATGTCTCTCAAACACCTCTAAAGCATTTGCATAGCTAAGCACTGTGCTCACCTTCTTTAAAGAAACCAGCAACAGAGCAGCAGAAGACCTACCTCAGTCTCCCTTACAGCCCAATCAGGCAACATCGGAATATAATGTAAATTAAGAACACCTACCTTACAAGTAGTTAGTAATGGAATTTTAGAGAAAGGTGATAAAAAAGGTGACATGCATATACACATTCTTTCCCTCTCAGTTTCTGACAATCAAAAATTTGAGGACTTCCCATGCAACTCTGTTTAATAGCCCCTGATTAACTTGCATTTGCACAATCTCTTTTGAACACACTCTTATTTTTGATCTCCAATGATGAGATCTGTTTCAGGTATTTTTTTGCCTGATACTTGTATTTGGTGCCCTACAGTCCTTGTATTAAACCCAAAAAACCAAAAAAAACCCAAAAAAACCCAAATCCCTGTTCTCTGGCAGTATAGTACCAGTGTAGTTAGTGCCTCTGTTATACCTCTTCTCAGTTGTCTCTTTCCTAAGCTGAAATAGTCCACATCTCTCGTCATATAGAAGTGACTCTAGAACTTTCAATATTTATTTTGTCTTTCTGTGGACCCTTCCTACCTCTACTGTATCTTTTCTTGTCTGACCTAAGCAGAACCACAGATCTCAGCTCTCAATTCAGCTCTCACTGCTTTATATACTACCATAATGACTTTTCCCAGTTTGTTCCCCACTGCCAATTATGACTACCATCCCATTTCCTTATTTTGGCTAACACTGGAAACTGAACTAACATTTTGGGAAGCAGCAACAGTAATTCCAAGATCTCTTTCTCAATGGTAAGATTATTTATTATTAATGATTAATTTGAAGAAGTGCATCTTATTTAGAAAAATGCAATCTAAGATTTAAATTTGCAGTAATTTTTCAGTGATTTCAGTTCACTATGAACAAGTTATTTCAGTCCACAATGGATTCAATGTGTGAATTTTAAATGCAAATGTATCTCACCAGTTTCTAAAGCAGTCAATTTATTAGGCTTAAGCCTGTTAAGACTTAATTTGTTTCTACTATCAAATTCTTAACTCCCATGTACATATTCACATAGTCTGCTGAGAGGTATCTTTGAGCCCCCAGAACCATCTGATATTGTGACCACTGAGCTGTCAACTGCAACTTTAACTTTTCAAAGCAGATTAAAAGTGCTACACTGAGGGTAAAGACACCATGGATACAAACACTAAAATGTGAAGCATAATCCATCTTTCAAAATCTTCAGTTAATCAATCACATGGGAACATACTGACGGTGAAGAAGGACTCCAGGCGTCAAACCAGAAAATAACATGACAAGGATCGGAATGTCATCTACTAAAAACCTCCTATCTGTGACAATAGGGAACCACTATTTTTAAGACAGGAAGAATCTAAAGTATGGTGAACTTCCCTGTTTGCAGCCTCAAAACAAATGAAACCCAGAAATCTACCTTTCTAGAGAATTTATAACTCTATTATTATGCAGATAGAACAAAACCTACCTGCTTTGCAGCCCATGGTTAATTTCTAAAAGACATTAAAAAGCAGAATTCACTTAGGTCAGCTCCACTAGAAAATGAGGTACAAAATTACAATGCTAATGGCTGAGACAAACAAAGGTACATCTGTGCCACACCTATAAGGGAAACCATAGTAGAGAAAAACGACAATATTTACCAATAGCATGATACATAACTAAGTAAAAGAAAGACTGGGAAAAAACTTGCAGGAAACTTCAAAAAAAGAAATCCATAGAAAGAAAAAAAACCACTTTCAGTTTTAGAAGTGAAGTTCTTGTATTTTTTTATCTACTGGACTACTAACCACATTAATACAAATAGCAGGGAGAACATCTGGGAGTTGGGATTACAGGCTCCAGGTTCTGCTGGACTGATAGCTCTGACCCCTATTGCTCTAATACCTAGGTTCCAATGCAGCTGGAAAAGACAGAGCAGACACTAGAGCATGAAGGATCAATTAGATCTCCAAGAGATAATCTAAAGTTCCTTGCCAGACTGCATACTGAGGATGATCCAAATGCCTGTCCTCTGAGCTCTTCAGTATCCGGGTTTAGAGCTTCCTCCTGGATTCTAAAGCAAGCTCATTAAGCACAATAATTTCAAGGAAAAAAAACGGTCCAATGGTACAAGAGTCTGAAAACACATCTGCAAACCAAAACGGTATATACTATACAGCAGCCTGTCCAAGGATAATACAAGCTTAAGAAATTCTCTAATCTTCTAACATCCCATCCTAAAAGTCAGATTGTTTCAGTCTAAAGCCTGAAACAATCAGCACCTGCTTTCCTAACCCTCCCCAGTGGTCTTGCATGGTATTCCAGCACTGCCATACTTTGGATTATTATCATTTTACTTTCAGTAACTAAATCTGAAACATAGGTATTGAAACAATTGTTAAACCAACTGTTTCACTGAAAAAAAAAAGTGCACTTTTGTAAAACAACAAAGCTTTACTCAGTCTTCAGTCTGACAGCTCATTTGGTTTCAGAGTTCTAAGATACTGGGGTTCTCCTCTGTCACTTCTCTCAATTACCTAAAACCATACCCTAGAAAACTCATTTTGCCTAGCTTCAGCTCTTGTGTATGACAGATGACTCTCTTCTGCAGCAAAAAGTCCCTCCTCAGGTCCTCCTCCCACCTGGCTCAGTCCACTGTTTTATGGGACTTCCACATGGGAGTGATGTACTTCAAATCTTGCACTGTTTGCACACTGCCAGCTATGCTTGGAATCAGCATTGAAAGCACAGACAATGGATACTGATGCAAGATTATTGGGCATTAAAGTACTATGTGCATCAACCACACTACAATAATAACAATTTTCTCTTGGGAAGCAGCCCAAATACAACACTGCATTACCAAAGGAAGCAAGCCTAGACTACCAGTTGGTTCCTAGACATCAACTTTACTGAAATGGGCTTTCACTTCATTTTTCTAGAGTCTGAAGTACACCTATGCCACTGATTCTCACTGTGCTAATGCTTTACAATTATTTTTTAATGATGTTTTATAGTGGTATATCCACTGTTCTTCCCAACAGTTGCCAAGAGATTCAATTTTTGTAATGATGGATGAGTTCAGGAATTTTCCATACCTTGAACTTCACAAATTCTCTCTTTCCAAGATTGCAATAATGATTTCATTAAGTACTCCACTAAAAGAGCTTGAAATCGAATTAGAGAAGGCATATGTCCAGTTGCAAATGGAGCAAAAGATTACACCACTGTCAAAAACAATCTTCACAAAGGCAAGAGGCACATCTGAAGTGTCCAGCATTAAACAGTCCAGCAGTACTGTAAAAGTGGCAAACCAGAAGCCTCGGATCTTGCTTAAGTCATAGCAAGTTGGTACATGAAGAAATGTCAAAGACTCCCAAGCCATTATCTAGCTCAGCGATAAGATGTTAAGCAGGCATCACTAGGTTTCTGTCTCTGTGCTGTATGAAAAGAAAAGGAAGGGCTTGGTTTGTCCCTTATGCAATCACGGCACCTGGGATACAGATGCATTCCCAATGGATACACTCAAACATAAAAAGGCAATCCATGCGTGTGGGATGCACATGAACCCACAGCCGAGTTCATACAAAGTGTAGCTTGAAAGGAACATTCCAGCAACTCAGTGAGTGATTTCACTCTAATTAGAGCATGGTTATTTATGGGCTATTTGCACTATGAATACCACCCTCCATGGAGATTAAATTGAGAAAGATACCTCAACCTCATTTGGCAAGCTGAGTTTATTTAAGTTCTACAGAGCGAAGAGAAAGGGGGAAAAAAAGAAGGAAGAAAAAAAAAAGACAAAGCCAATTATTTTCCAAATGCATAGCTTCAGAAATCACTTGTCCCCACCACAAGTAATATAAATAATGATCCACTTTTTGGACACATCCCCACATATGCAGTTTTCAGAATTCAAGAACAGTTTAACTACTGGATGCCACATTTGTATAGTCTAGCCTAAGAATTATAGAATACTTTAAAACTGTATTTAATATGTTGTTGTGTTCTTCCTTGTCTTGCTTATGTCTTTTATGCTCTATTTTCTTGAGGACGGCTGCAACTTTGCTGAGTTTACTTACCACTGACTGATATAATTAAGCAGCAAACAATTTAATACAGAAATCATTGACACACAAAAGACATTTTTTCAAGATAATATCTGAGTTTTCATCATTTAGTCTCGCAAGAGTAGTTCATGAAACCAGAGAAACCTGTACTTTTTTACAATGTCATATGACAAATCCATTTTCTATAAAAATTCCATTTACAGAAACACCCAAGCAGAGAAAGCTTATGAGCAGCCCATCACATCGACATGCTAATTTCTCTGAAAGCAAAATACACTTAAATGTAATGTACTCTTTAGCAATAACCCAAAAAGTATAAACAGAGGCTAAGAAACTTAAGAGTTTCTGACAGAACAAAGCTTTGTGATGAAAAGCTATTCTTGATATTACTGGAATGAGAAAATACCAGTTTCTGCATCCAGCTTGTAAATGAAGCTTCTGATTATTTCTCTGGCACTGAAAAAATAGTATCTCACAGTCTTTGAAAAATGACAGAAGGAAAACCACTGGTCTTAAAACCAGTAAGATATCTCTATGACCTGGCTGGTTAGGACAGATTTGAAATATGTCAAATCCTTTTGATGTTCTAGAAAGCACTATAATCAAAAGAGATTCCTTCAGGTTTTTACCTTAATTGTGATTATGCACACAATGATTCTTTAATTAACTACCTCTAGAGAACAAACATCCTATTTTATACCATCCTGATTGTATATGATGTGCACTTACTAAACCATTCCCATTTTGTTCCAACTCCTTCAGGGTTACACAACACTTCATGGCATTCAACAGCCCCAAATACCACAGAATCAAGAGAAGAGATTCAAGTGTCATTTCTAAAAAACTAATAACTCAGCTATGATATTCTTCGCATAATAATTTACTGTAAGGAAAGATATCCAAAGGAGTAGATACTAAATATGGAAAGAAGTCAATTTTGTCATTGCAACAACTTACAATTACAGTATTCACACTGTATGTATATAAAGCAACCTATTCTAACCACTGGAACACACAAGGGATACAACTGCAGACATACCATTTTGTTTCCTCTTTATCTAGGTAACCAACCAACTTCACTTACTGGCTTCTCATGCTTTAAAGATACATGGGTTTCCCAACTGTCACTAAGGTAAACTTAATTCCTGGAGAAAACAGACATGTCTTAAGTTTCTCCAGAAAGCTCTGATTAACAACCAATATACTATCTTTAAACCTTTAAAAATCAGAAGGATGGTAATTTAAACTTGGGATTGCTAGCTTCAGGCAGAAATGAAAAAGTATCACAGGAAAATATGGTACAAAGACATCAATGGTAAGCTAAATTTAATTTAGCTAGAGCATACAATAAAGATTTCCTTATGAAGCCTACATCATGTATGTGTATGACCTTACTGTACTATGCTTTCTCACAGCAAATGCAAATTTCACAGAATCACAGAATTCATGCAACTCTAAGCTTAACTAAATTTTAATATCCTGGTCTTTTGAAAATATTTTCGAGATTCTCTGTCCACCAATGAGACGCACCAAGAATTGAAATCCTGTAACAAAACCTGTCCTACATACAGATTTGGAATGCTTTATCCTGTGAATCATACATTCATTTTTGAGGTCTGTTACAAGAACACCACACATCAGAAGAAATTCAGTAAAGAGAAGTTAGAAAAAATAATTACAAGGTTGGTAGAAAGTTTGGAAGACTCTTACTACTTCTCAGAAAAGAAAAAAGGGGAAAAAAATAGAACTAAAATCTACTAAAACCAGAGCAATATAACCTCATAGCTCAGAGAGGAATTTAGGCTACCAGGAGGAATATAAGAGTGAAAGAAAAATGCAGGTAAAGGGTATTAAGCAAAATTTCTTTTTTTCCACCCAAAAGAAATATATTTGGGTGTTGAACTGACTCTTAAATGATGGAATAATTTAACACGAGTGCCTCAGAATTAGTCAAAGTACTTATGGATGCAGTGCTAAATACAAGTCATAGATGCTAATTTTTAACTGTTGATGACGAAAGCGTACAACTTGCTCTCTCTTACCATCATTTATAATACAATGGCTTTTAATTTGCACAGAACCAAACTCCTGAAGAGGATCACTTGATAACTAAAGTAAAGCAGAAGCATGTATTCACCCTAAGCCAAGTGCCAGGTATCAAACAGCAGTAGCTTAGATATAAAGACAGAACTTATTAAAGCCTGGGGCTGGGAGAAGGAGGGGAAGAAATCCTAATAAGGAAATAATTTCTCTCATTTCAAAAAAAGTAGAGTAAAATATTCAAATATGGGGAAGCTAAAGCTACCCGGCAGGAAAGAGACTGGGTTCCAGGAATCCTTCCAGTTGCTGAAGTCATAACTGTCAGATTCCATCTTGTTTAACCGAAAAGGTGTGTCAGCTAACACCCATAAAGACACTAGTTAGATACATTTTGTTGGCCAATCACTCTATACAAAAAAATATGGTGTCATACATCAACACATGGATATTTTTAACTGCCTTTTTATTTGGTCCTTCTGTTTTTTCTCCCCTTTCCTACTTTCTCTTTACCAAATAGCCTAGAAAGTAGCATAGCATTCATGTGTAATGTGACTAAAGGCTGAAAGTGATTAGGATCACTCTTCCCCTCATTTCTACTTGTTGCAGAAACATATTTTCCTTTTTTCCTACAAAATTCACGAACTCCAAATACATAGAGGTAACAGCATAGTAAGTTTTTTGGTCTTGAGTTTTTTGGTCTTATCTAACTGACCTGTTTGTTGGAATTCCTGATTTGAATAAGGCAGGAGGAGATGTGAAATCAGCTTTGGTCGACTGCACTGCCAACTCTTTCTCCAAATTTCCAGTTCTGCCCTGCTGTACCTTCAAAATAATGTTTCATCATTAGTTTAGCCTCAGAAGTGTAGTAGCCCCAACATTCAACATAGCACATAGCCAACAGAAAAAGAAAGTCCAACTTTAATCAGATTTTTTTAAAAAATGCCACCTTTGCACAGCTAGTAAGATTCTATATAAGGATATATTACTTAAGTATTGTGATTTATATATATAAGAAGAAATATGCTAGAGAGTAAATTATTACAGAAGATTAGACAATCTTAGTATTTATTTTCCAAGCATTTAATTTGGACATGAACAGAGCAAACTGATTTTCATGTAGAATTTCTTGTATCAACAAAACAACATCTTAATTTTTAAAAGAAGAAATTTATTTAAAAAAATAATAATTTTGAATGACAGAGATATCTAACAAGTCTGCTACTCAACAACAAACCATGAGACAAGAAACTGAGTGGATTCTTCATCTTCCTTACTGACCATGAGGTCTACTAACCACTTAATTTCCAAGTCGTACTAGGAATTCACTTCATATTCTGGGTTACACAAATCTTAAAAGATTTTTCATTAGTTCGGATTGAATACTTCAAAAACACACTGCTGTTTCTGAAATACTGCAAAATTCCAGACTCCTGTTATTAAAGCTATGCAAGGTCATTGGTGCAAGCACCTCAAGTATTGTTTGACTTCAGCAGTGCATCAGACATGAAAGAAAAACCTACAGGGTTAGCATTAAAGACAAACCTGTACCGACTCAGTTTTTAAAGACATTCCCACTGAGCCAACCACACAGCTACATCACTCTACACAGCTGGCTCGTTACGGTGTAACATCACATAGGCTGTGATCTCACCACTTCTTGCAGGCAGGTGAACTACTAAGCTTTTGCAGAATCTTACTTCTAAACACAGGCACCTCTTTCCCAAACCCATAAAAATGCACATAAATAGTTAAGATTTGTTAAAAACCGAATTAAACTTTAGTATCCAGAAATATGGAAAAAACCGCAAATATATTGAATAGGTTTGGTTTAAGTATTTATCTGAAAAATCTGTAAGACTTTTATTAATGAGTAACAGGCAAATGTAGGAGACAGAGTCCCGCCAGTTACGGAAGATTAATCCAAACATAGGTAAATTACAGGAGACAGTATTTCAGAAGAGTGGAAAAAAAGTTAATGGAATTATTTAATAATTATATGTAAACTCCTTGTAAAAAACATGACAAACTCTTACTTCAGACTCTTACAACACAATTATTGTCTGTACTGTTTGATTATTGGACCCCCAGAAAGTCAATACTGAGCTAGAAACAGGGGAAGCTTTGGTTGGAAGTACTTATACTTCCTTCAGGACAACGGTTCAGAGACGTTTGAGAGCACAGTCAGCTGCAAATTGTAACTCCCATTGCCCACCAGTTCCACCATTCTATACCATTATTATAACGATAACTGAGGAAGGCAAAAATCTCCAGGGAGTTTCTCACCTGTTCTTGCTAAGATAAAGTCAAAATGACTGGATACCCTCAAGTAGCATATGAGGGGAAACAAAAATACCTGTCTGCAATTCACACTTCTGTCACAGGAGTATATGAAGAAAGCAAGAAACAATTCCAGGTCACTTTAACGACAGTTCAAGAACAAAAATGACTGCATATTGAAAATAAGCAAAATAACCTTTGTATTTTAATTTCAACTTTAGTATCAAATGAAAGAGTAAATGAGAAAACAAGAAGTTGAAAAAAATGTTCAATCCTTAAGATAAATCTTGTCATCAGACTCTTCTGCTCTCTGGAAATCAGCACTTTCAAAAGGAGAATATTATATATAACTTGAGGTACTGCTATCTGATCCCAAAAGGACAGCAGAAAAACATGGAAGATTGATTTTCACATCTCAGAGTTGCCAAGGATAAGTGTTACAAAACACAGTAAGAGCTACAAGGCCACAGGAAAAATAAACATGTCATAATCTACAAAAGCTCCCCCAGCACATCCACACAAATTCTTTAATCTGCACAAACAAATGCACTACAACTAAAAATAAACCATCACATAAAGAAAAATTAGTTTCATGGGGAAATCTGTTAGTTCACCAGGCCACTAACTCACATGCTTGCAGAAGGGTGACAAACAAAGCAACACTTTTTAATCCGCATTTTGTGAAACACACAGAAAGTCACTGATGTCAGATGAGAGTCTGAAGTAATAGCTATGTCCATTTCAGTTCTTCTTCTACTGGTCTGTGGCAGCATGGGAAGCAATACTCAATAAAAATGAGAGCAACCAACAAAAGTTTGCTAAAATTCACCTTAAAAAGATGGTATCTGCCATCGAGAATCTCTGCACTTGGTCTTACTTCCATAGCATTGTCTTCAGCCTAAGTTAAATAACACATTGCCCATTAAGTTACAACTCTTAAGTGATGGGCCACAATCTGAATAATGGTACAGATGCAATCTAGCTGTAGCTAGTCTGTCACACCATCCACACAAACCGCCACTGAAGCAACACAGGAACATTCTAGGCTGGGGGTGGAGAGCCAAGTGCAAACTCTAACAGACTCACTGAACTAGGCAGAACAAGCTTATGACACACAAGCAGCTTTACAGGAAAAAAAGCACACAGAGTACCACAAAAGTCATACTAATTACCGTAATTTTATTTGTGGTTGAGGTAACTGGTAAAATTTCAAGACCCATTCGTATTCTCTTTTGTTTTTCACAGTAAGCTTTCCAGGTATCTTCATTGAACCCATAATTGAAATAATCAGAGAGATCAGCCCCTTCAAACAGAAAAGCATAGGTTTTTAGCACATTACAAAGTTCATCCTTTCCCTGCTTCCCTGAACATGTAGACATCTCTATTTATAACATCAAAATGGACTAACTATTGATCTAAAAAACATACTACTGAAATGTACAACAATCTTACATCAGTAAACATACAGAGTATTCATGGCTAAGACTATATACCTAGCATCCTGTCTCAGGGATCAAGAGTAAACACTTACAAAATATCTTTACAATAGGATAAAAGTAAGATCTACAAGTTTGCTGTATGTTCAGTGAAGAACAATGCTCTTTTGCTTTTGACTCCTGGTTTCAACTCCTAGTTTCTTTTGATGCCACCAAATATTTTTATTTTAAGAGAGACCAGACATAACTCAAATGCACAGAATAAATTTCAAATAGCTAACAGTTCAAACACCAGAATATTACCAAAGGCTTATTTTTTCCATTTTGTAGACACTATTTGCATTGCCAAAGCAATATACAAGCACTAGAAAAAACTGTACACGGCAGCAAGATGTACTGTCACTAAAAAACCCAACCAATGCTGGTATTAGACAAGTCTGGCCAAATCACTGGAGCCAAGCAGACAATACACACAGGATACTTATGAAAAGCACATGTGGTACCAGCTTCATCTTCAAAGCTTATGAACGTCTGTGAGTGAACACAAAGAAGCACAAAAAGCTACATTTCACCATTCTTCATGCTCAAACCTGCTAAAATATTTTTCATTCTGCTCTATCTTCTGTGCTATGGCACAGACCAGTGGCAGTAATCTCCACAGAAATACAGATTTCCAGGGAGGGCTCAGGATATCCACGTATTAAAAAAAATAAAGGGCATGTCCTACAGTCTGGTTTTGCTGACATGTGCAGGATGTATACTAAGAAACACGGCACATCCACATACTCTGTGGCACAGCACAAAAGGCAATAAGTAACTTAGCTGCTTTTTCCAAGTTATACTGTACAGTATCTTCTATCTATAGGGTAAATAACATCTATATGCAGTAAATAGGAATTATTATTAAAATAGCCTACCGAATACCCACATTTCTGTTAACATAAACCAGAATATTACCTGGCTTTCTCCAAGGTTTATCTTCAAAAGAATCTAAATCTACTTCCAGAAGTGGCACACCATTAATACTCCCTGGTGCATCAAGATCCACCCCTTTAACTTTTGCACCTGTGAAGAAAAATTAGAAAGTTAGAGCTTTCTGTCTCTACCAAGTAAGTTTTAACGGTTGTAACACACTTAAAATAGAAATAAAAAGTCAGATTAAAATTTACCAAGTTTTAGAAGTGAAAATTATTTCCTTCATCCAAAATAATCCAATACTTTTTTGCATTTTTACTAATATTACTGTGTAAATTTTCTTACCAGAAGATCCATAAGCTCGTCCTCCTGTCTTAATATTGAGATTCACAGGTGCCGCTCCATAACTTAAAGAAATTAACAAAACTGCATTAGACAGAGAAAGCTCTTAAAACAGAAGAAAACACAAAACAAGAGTTAGCTAGATCCAGAAACAAACTGGACCCAGGCTCAATCGTCATCCTGAATCTCTAGCTTTCCAAGCTGGTAACACTGCAAAAGTAAAGAGATCAGCCTAGGAGGAAGAGAGTGTACCTTTCTATGCTCAGTAGTAACTTCTCCAACTAATAAACAGTTGTGAAGCAAGTCCCAGTCGCTCTTCCTGAGTTGAAAGGATAAAGACCTTGATAGAAACAAGAATGGACAGAACCAGAAGAAGAGAGAAAGGAAAAATGTAGTTCATTTAGGGAATACAGATGACACTTTGGAGATTAGAGTAAAAACAAAATTAAAAAAAAAATGTTTTAGACAGATCCATTTTTCTTTTCATAATTATTCCATTTAATCTGTACAGAAGTGAAAAATACAAACATTTCTCTACAGTGACTGAAAGGCTGCCTGTTTCAACGTACTTCTAGCAATTACCTATCCTTGTGACCAACAGAAAAATACGTAACATATAATTTTCTGAAGTACTTGAGAGCTTTCTTCATCAAAATTCATTCAAAAATCTAGACACTGAACTGATTTAACTATCTTAGGAATTACAGAATTGTTTATTTGGAAGATTAAGAGTTAGCTTTCACTGCCATTTGCCTGCAATGTAGCTTATTCTCACAAGTGGCATCAATCCATTAACAAAATGAGATTAACATATAATTAGAAGGCAGAGTATAGTTTACAGTAACACTTCAATAGAGTTTTGGTTTTCATTCAAGTGCTACAATAGTACAACACTGACATAAAACGTTTAACCTCCTCATCTGCCAGGCTGCATTTGTGTAAGACTTTGTCAAATAAATCTTACGTTTTTTTAAACAGCTGTTGACTACTATATGAAAAATCATTTCTAAAAGGAACTTGTTATACTGAAGTTAAAATGAACAGCAATGTTGAGTTTGTTTTAGATCACTGCCCTTCCATGAACTTTCTGTCCAATTTGCCCAGAAAAAGTTTTCTCATAAAACAACCATTTCTACATAAAACTTTCTATTCTAATTACTTTTAGGATGATCTACTCATTGTTTTCTGTATTCATGGAAAGAGCATCAGCAACTCCACAGAGAATACAAAACTAGTTTTGCTTTAGTCTCACAAAATTTGAGGTCACTGCCTACACCACAGGCATACTGCAAGTTATTGAAAGCAGACAAATGAAGAACTGAAAGAGTTGCTATTGTTACATTACACTGATTTGCAGTTAGCTTAGGATATGAAATACTGAAAGTTTAAAAATACTATGTTTCAAAAATGAGTAAATCACCTGCATTCTAAAATTAATATACATGAGTCAGACCTACCTGCAGACCTGACATAATTCTATTAAGAAATGACACCCTAGTAACTGGTTTTAACAAGCATAAAAACATTAGGATTGCCAAGACAATCAAGCAAACCACTTCTCTCAGAAAACTTCCATGTAATGAAAAACAGTATTTCATAATTTGGGGCAAAATTAACACGGTTCAAAAGTGTTCCGTGAAAAACAAGCCTCTGAAGAAGGCTTGAATGAATATGGGGCAATAATAGCAGCAAAAAAATTTTTGTATGGTACAAATGCCTTAAACCGTGACCTTGAGCAATTATCTCAGAGACTAGCAGCTCCATCCTGAAGTACATTAAAAACTTATTTGAGAACATCAAGAGAATTGAAACTACGAAGGTCTAATTAGAGCCATATCCACTATAAACAAGTCCAAGGACAAATGTTTCTAATGTCTCTCTGTGCTTACCACTCTACCATTTGCAATAAAAACTTCACCATCAATGATGACCCCAACAATGATGACACCAACAACGACCCTAAAAACACTGTCACATAGCCATTCCATAATAAAAAACCAACTCTCTACTTTATAAACGTAATACAATTTCTCAAAATCTGAAAACAAAATGTAACTCCCACAACAGCTCTTGTGTTAAGGCATTTTATTGATTTCATTTCACTTGTTTTCAAGTCACTGTATAATTAAAACATTGTTAAAGAGCTGAAAAAAACCTAAACTGAGACTAATAATGCATACAAATTGACATTGCCAAGCATTAAAGAGCTTGAATTAATAATTAAATGTAACCCTGAAAGTGCCCCCCATTAATGTTTGCAAATAACTTACCCAAACTGTGGAGCTCCTGTTTTAATATCCCCTATGGTGACTTGAACATCATCTTCATCATCATCACTATCACTATCACTGTCATCCTCAGCCTCTGCCACCTTCTACGAAAGAAAAAGTCATTGCTTAGAAAAAAAGCAGTCACTTACCTTAACAGTGGAAAAATAATCCAGACAAAACTATCCGTTCTAGAAATCTTCGAAAGAAGGGAATACTCCTTTTCCTAGACCTCAGAACTGAGTAGTATTAACAGTAAATTTAGGAGGCTTGTGTTGAAATCTACAAGTATCCAAAATATCTGTATCAAAATAAGGAAGTATCTTTAATATTAAGCTGTTTCTGAAGCATAACCATTTCATAAACAAGCATAAAATAGTTTCCACTATCTAATATCCTTCTTCCTTCTATCTAGCTCATACACAGCAGTTCTACCCTTATCCCATCACTCAGGAAAGAACTTAAAAGATATACAGGACTAGCTCCTTGCCATCCTCAATTACATACCCAGAGTAATTCAAATAAATGTTTTTCCAGTTGCAGAAGAACACTGCGCTCCAGAGAAATGTATTCGGTTCCTAACATCAGTAAACTATGTAAAATACTTGAAATGCTTCAGCAAACAGATAGAAGAGCACACTGCATGCCTTTCTGTTCCATAGCATCCAAGTTTGCTGGTAAATAAAATAGTCATGCCAGTTCATGCCCAGACTTCACCTAGTCCAGTGTTCTGGTTTTGGTTGATGTTTTGTTTTGGTTTTCCCCACTCAGAGACCACAGGGGACAGAGAAAAAGGGTAAACAGCTCAGGGCTTTTCCTAAGCCAGTTATGGTGTGTCTATTTAGTAACCCCCAATGGATCTTTCTCTCAAGTACTTGCCCAGACTTCCCTTGGAATTATATAAACTCCCAGCAGCAACACTCTTTGGCAAGAGTTCCACAGCACCGTCTACTACATGAAGATCCAACCTCTTCTATTTGTTTTCATCCTGGCTCCTACGACTTTCATTTAACAGTCCCAGTTCTCATATGAAAGACCATGAGGCGTCAATCCTTATTGATAGCCTCCATACATGATTTTGTTAGTCTCCATCATACCCTACATATGCCTGTTTTCCACACTGAGAAGTCCTTGTCTACTCAGCCATTCCTTGTATGGAAACTACCTCAATTATTCTTGCTACTCTTCTCTCAACTTTTTTCAGTTGAAGTAAAGCCTTTACAATGTGAGGGGAACAGAACAGCAAAGAAATCAGGGTGCAATTGAACCATGAACTTCTGGTATATATATCTTCCATTTTTTTCTCTATTCATCTTCTGCTACACCTCAAGGTTGAACTGCTTTTTAGACTCCAGACAAGCACATAACCATCAATTTCTTAGATCTTTCGACATATGTTAATGCATGTCTCCTAAGTGGTAAGAATCAGCACAAAGACCGTAATTTTATTTGTAAACCTGTTTTTCCTCCCATGAGCATCACTCTTCTTTTTCTATACAGAATTTCAATAACCATTTATTAACCAGTCAGTTCTCCACAGATAGACCTTGCTCTTACGATCTTGAATAACCTGCGATCCCACAACTTACCCCTTTTCCAAGTAATTTATAAACACATTAAACAGCACAGGTTATGCACATTCCAGAGAATCCCCCAGTGGAGGTGACCTCCCTTCACTGTGAAAACTGGACCTTTACTTCTACCCTCTGCCTTCTATCTTTTACGCATCCATGTGGGACTCATCCTATAGCTGCTTAATTTTCTTAAAATCCTTTGGTGAGGAACTTCTTCAAACACCTTGGGGATTCCAAGTGAATTTTATCAATCAGATAACCCTTATTCACATACTTGTTGGATCCTTCAACAAGAGGCTGAACATACAGAAGCCATGTTGATTGTGCCCAGGTAGCCTGCAGTTATCCAACCACAGCAGAGCTCTAGCTCTCATCTATTCACTTGCCTGGTATATAAATTAGACAAAAATAAGCAGCTGCACAGAAGATGAGATGCTGGAGTGCAGTTCATCCTTGCTATACAACATTAATATAATTTAAATAACAAATAAGGTTCTTATCACGGGCGTGGGTGAAGTCTAGTCAGTATAAATACTCTGCCAATAACAGCTAAAGACAGAAGACAGTCTTTCAGTGTTCCACTGCTGGAAAGTACAAGTTCACCACTCTCCAGCACCAGCCAACCCACGCAATACAGAGCCATTAAAAACGCATTGACCAGCAAGTAACTTTTTGTCTGGAGTGTGTACCTTTTCAACCAAACCCAATTTCACTTATAAACACTGATTTCTCAGTTCCTTCCTCACAGAAATATTCACCTTTTCTCATTCAACCACCTTGAACACGATCTATTGGTTCTAGGCTGCTGCCAACACTTCTTCTGCACCTTTTTTACCATTAAGTTCTCAATTTTATGGAGATGATATCCTAACAATGCCAGGCTTCATATAGGTGAAAAATACGAAGATAGGCAAGCTCAAGGAAACTGTGCCAGTGAGGATTTTTGGAAATATTTTTAAATCAGCAAGTTAAAAAAATATACTATTGTCTCCTTGTACCTAACATATTAGTATTAGCACATAAAGAGCTGTTTAGTTTAAACAAGTGAAATAAGTTTTAAAAGTTTTTATAAGTTGCTTTTTTTCCTGACTTTCAGTAAGTTGTAGTATCTTTCATAAATAAGGTATTAGACTTACTAAAAAACCATACTTTTGAGAGAGGCCAGTCCTTAAAAACGCCACAAATATCAACATAATGGTTTCTGCATCACTTACAAGAATTCTTGCAAGATATAAGCTGAAAAAATCCCAGTGAAGTAAAATTGCAATTTTTTCATAGAAAAGATTTAAACTGTTCCCATTCACAGGAAACTGAGGTCTTTTATCAAAATCATAACCGTAAACTTCATTTCCTGGTCCTTTCCTTCATCATGCCGACACTGAAATTGTAAGGCATACCGAACATTGAAGAGTACTATCAGACAAGTCTGTTATGTTGCCTCTGAAAGGCACGTGTAATTGATTTCTTTATCCATATTTTCACAGAGTTCTGTAAATGATGATTGTTTATCACATTTGGAAAAGAAAAATGACCAGAGAATTTTATTTTCCTATCAGTGAGGAAAAATAGAGAATATAATTTTGAAAAGGATGTCTTTGAGAAAGCAGCTGTTTTGAAGCATCACCTTCCCCCCCCCCAAAAACGCTCTAAGTACTATTTATTTATTTTCTGTAAGTTAGATTTTAAAAGTGGACTGCAGCTGGAAAATGGATTTCCTAATTTAGTAATTTTTACAGTTTCTGTAGATAGTGTCAAACACCTTTGAGAAAAAAAAATAAAAATCAAAAGTGTACACTTACGCTTTATTTCATTTAATTGTAAGTCCTAGCCAAATTACAAATACCCCATAAATCAAAACAAATTAAATCAGTATTTCAAAAACACGTTTGCAACTACCGTTTTCACAACGCCATTTTCTGCAGCTTCCTCTTCACTTCCAGGTGGGGGTGGGACACTTAAACAAAAACAAACAGGAAAAGATGAAACTAGGTATTTATGCACATACTATTTCACACGTATCAGCTAATGATGAAAAAAGCCTTGATACATCATTCCAGAGAAGAGCCAAAGGTCCAGCTCTCTTCTGCATTAAGTAAAAAAAAAATAATTAAATTATTTTAAAAAGTCTGAACAAACATAACTTTATATGAACAGGATAATATTTAGCTATTATAAATCATACTAACTGGATGTGTGTAGAATATTTGGAAGTAATAAGGCACTACACCTGGATCCTCTTTTCAAATCAAAGTGAAATCTTTCATAATGTATGACGGGAGAATAACAGCTGTTTTTTAACTCTGCAGACTGACACTTCTTGAAGACATAATGGCAAAATCATTTAAAACCCCATAGGTAATGTTGCACTGAATCAAAATTCCCACATCTGCATTGTGAAATTTTCTTCCACCATCTGGCGGAACAGCTACAATTCAATTATTAATTCAATTATATTTTAACTGTTGATGAAAAACTGTAAACATTTTAGAACTACTGTCAAATCCACACAAACGAGCTGTCTCACTGGGCTTGCTTACTGCTGTTTCTCACACAGCAGTGTTTTAATTTCCACAGTTCCATTAACTGTTAGGTTGTTGCACCACAAACAGTGGAGTAAGCAAGGAGCCATCTAGAAATAATATTCTTACACTGAAAAGGTATTTCTGAAATAGAGTGAGTAACTGTCAATTTTTATTGAATAGAATTATTTTGACCCCATCTTCTGCTTGAAAAACACCCACTCATGAGGGCTGCACCAAAATCCACCACAGCCCAAGCATGGCCCCACAACTATTTCACTTCGTCATCCAGTAAAATGACAGACTAGCTACAGCACCTGAATAAAACCTTGCAATTTTTATATATACAAAGAATGCCAAAACTGAGAGGCCAGAGACCAAAACTTTTAACAGGTAAACTGTCACCACACTTCCAGAGTTCCAAACACAACTTGTGAGATGTATAACTACCATTTGTTATGTTTTTTAGCCAATAGCTATGAATTGAGACAGTCAAACGCCAAGCTAGACACTACTGACCAGAAACTGGAGTAAAATACCACTGTTTCTAACGATCATTTTGGTTGCCATGCAAATAAGTTAAACAACAGCAATACTGACAAAAGGTGCCAGGTCAAGAAAAGGTAACGGAACACAAGGAATCAATTGATACGGAATAGCTTCCAAATAAAGAGCAAACAATTTTCATTCTTTGTTTTGGAAAAAGATTATTCAAAAGAAATAAAACAGAGGTCTAGAAAACTGTTAAAAGACATGGAAAAGGTGACAGGAAACAACTCTGTTTCTTATACTACAAGAACTAACGCAAATCAAATAATTGCATCTAGTAGCTGCTTCAAAACGGTGTCGTATGTAGTCAAGTGGTGGAGGTCGTTACTGCTGTTATCACACTGTGCCTGTCAAAAGTTGACATCAGTTCAAAAAAGCAACTGAGCAAGCTTATGGACACGAAGTCCACCAAGGGTAACTGAATTCAAGAGCTCTTGTTGAAAAAATCCCTGTGGACTGGAAGCATTTATAGAAAATTACAATGCATGTTTTCTTGCATTGGCTTCCCCTTTTTTTATTTTTTTTGACAACCAACAATTTCCACAGTTTATCAATTGTGAGACTTCTTTCATTCAATACGAGAGACTGATTCCCATTTCCAGTCAGTCCTTGCTATCAACTGCCATCAACTTAGCTAGATTTTCCAAGGATCATCTTTGTGCTTTCCCTCACACAGCTCTTTATAACTCAGGCAGGCTCCCCCAAATACTTCCAAAGCTGTTTCTAAATTTCTTTCAAATACTCTCTTAATAATAACAAAAAAAACCAACCCCAAAACCCTAAGCAGATGTGTTGTGTGACCTGCATGTCAAACTAGCTGGTAATCTTCCGCTGCTTCCTTGTATTCCTCTCTCTGTAACTACATTGTAAATTATTTGGGAGACATACTGCCTTTTGATTTCTCAATTATCTAGAACAAATGAAGTCCTGATCTATTACCAAGACTGCAAAGCACCATGATTGCAGAAACAAAAGACCTGTTGGTATTTTGTGAGGGGCTGTTGCTGCCTATACTGTCTAAACTTTAAATAATTATCATACACAAGTGTCCTGACTCCACAGGTAAAACCATCTCACAGAAAAGCCAAGTCATTCTAGTAGACCAAAGATGCTATCTTAAGAGGATTTTCGAAGACACCAGAGTGTGTTCAGGTGCTATGGCCTTTCAAGCAGCTAGGAGGAAGAATGTAACGAATACAATTTTTGTGCAGCCACACTCCAGGACTTCCAGTTGCCAAGACACTCACCTAGCTTTTTCTTCCTCTGGTTTCTCTGCTTCGTTTTCATCTATCACAAGAGAAAAGAAACACAGCAGTTAAGACTAAAATCCCCCAATACCAGCTGTGACAGCTATCTCGCCGTGCAGATGATTAGGCAACTCCTCAGTTTCTATTGGGACGTTTTCCTAACATTTCAGTTGTGAAATCAGCCGAGCAGACCCCGAGCCCTCACAGCGCTCTGTACTGACAGGCCCAGCACGGGGGCAGGGTTCGGTCTGCAGGTTTAATTACGATTTGAAGGTAAAGAAAGTCCCTAAAGTTGTAAAAAAAGTTTATGCATAGGCTGAGGCTGCTTCAGCGCTCCAGCGCCGGGAGACCGGGCAGGGGTGCCGGGAGCGCCGTGCGGGGCAGCAGCGCCGTGTGGGCCTCCCCCGCGCCGCGAGGCCCGGCCCGGCGGAGGTTCCCGGAGACCTTGGGCGCC
>VZRW01011128.1:105760-174303 GCA_013398125.1 Aegotheles bennettii
GTGGTTTGTTTGTGTTTGTTTGGGGGGTGGGTTTGTTTTGTTTGTTTGTTTTCAGATTCAATAGCCAGGATACTGGGACAGGTAACTGACTACTTTGATGTTCCTTCATCTGTACAAAGGAGAACGTAGACTTGTCTTTTGGCAAGGTAGAAGTATGCT
Organism: Aegotheles bennettii; assembly: GCA_013398125.1. Taxonomy (NCBI): domain Eukaryota; kingdom Metazoa; phylum Chordata; class Aves; order Caprimulgiformes; family Aegothelidae; genus Aegotheles; species Aegotheles bennettii. The sequence goes on from VZRW01011128.1 coordinate 105,920, forward strand.
CTAGTTTGCATTGAATGTCTCACACAGTGCTTTCTGGGAACATATAGGAACTCCTTTCCAGCACTGCTTAACAAGGTCAGCTTAAGCTGATGCTGGATGGCAAAACATTGATAAGCTTTGGAACTGGTGCTCCAAATATCCAGCTTCTTTCAAGGGAAATAGGTGTAAACATTTCTGTCTTCTGATATTTTAAAGTTTGCTCTCACTGGGGTGATGCTTTGCCTAAGAAAGTTTCATCACAGGAATTGTGCCACTAGAGCCCTTTAGTGTGAAGTCCTCCTGGTGGTGATCATATTCAGAAAAGCATTGGGTGAGCATGCAGTGTTGAAACATTGTGAAAACTGGGACAAGTTTGTCCGTGTATCTTTCCAAAATCACCAGTCTTGAACTAATCTACAAGGTAGTTAAAACAGCAGATATTAGAAGGCTGGGTAGTGAGGGCAAGATATGCCTTGCATACTGTTTTGAAGCACACTGACTCTCACATTTAAACTTTGATTGAAGGAAAAGCCCCCAGTAGAAATCAGCTGTGTTAGTTGTTGGCTAGTGAGCAATGCCTTTGTAGGAGAACTACTTTCTATTTCAAACATCTCATGTTTAGCAACTGACTTTAAAGTCTTCCTATTTCCCAAGCTCTCGTGTTGCTTCTGTGAGGTGCAATTGCCCCTTAAATCTGCTTTTTTTTTGTTTGTTTTGTTTTTGAACCAGACAGTAGAACCAGTAGGAGAATGTAAGAACTGGAATACAAATGGTGTGCTATAGGGCTGGTAATGGGACTAGGAAAATATTTTCTTGCATGCGTGTCATTGATGTCTTTTTGGAGGCAAGGGGATGTAGTCAATGAGTTCCTGGGTGCTGTTAAAGAATCGACTTTGCCAATTGTGCCAGCTACAACCTGTATCAAATGTCACAAACTTCAGTTTGTAGCTGTTAATGAGAAGACAAAGTAAAATTAGCACAGCATTATACGTAAGATTTCCTGTATACTCAAGGCTGGATATTAGCCTGGTGTGAAGGCTCCTATTTTGCATTGGTCACATAACTTTTCCTTATCACTTTAACACCCGATCTATGCGTGTGTTGGCAGATTAAAGCTACCAGCTGCCTTGAACACCGTTGGTCATGAGAAGCTGCTGAGCAGCCTGTTGGCTGTCCTGAACAGTGATGAGGAGAGAGGATGGAGAGCAGTCCCATGCACCCCGCTGAAGCTAGTGCAAGAAAAGCGACTACCCCTGATCTCCTGTCCTAGTCTCATGAGGTTTAATTGTCTTTCCAGCCTTGATTGGTTTGCATAGTTGGTCGAGGATGATAGGGGTTTTGAAAGCTCTGGGAGATATTTTGTGATTGATTTGATAAGGCAGCGCAAACACCATTAGAGCCTGTGGACGAGGGGGAGCCTCCAGGAAGTAGCAGTTGTGGGAAGGAGACTGAGGTGGTACTGAGATTTTCCTCTTCTGCCAAGGAGATAGGAGGGATGTTAATAATTAATATGGGCTTATTTGCATTCAGGGCGTTTCCAGTTGAGCTAAATGTCTTGTCTAGCTAAATGTTGCTCGTGTGCAGCAAGTGTGGAGAGAGAGAGACATTGCTTCCAGTATGTGGGGGTGGAGGTTCAGAAGATTACCATCTGTTTTCCATGTTTGTAACTTTGCGAGTGTTGATAACTGTAGTGCAGCTGACAAGTGACTGACCTAGTAAGAAGAATGTAGGGGTTTTGGAGAGCAGCAGGTGGCTTAGGGATTCGCAGAGACAACCCAGCTCATTTCATCTGTATTTCAGTGGTCTAAATCTGTCTGAGAATGGGAGAAAGGAAAGTTGCTGTCATTCTGTGACTATTACAATCTCTGGTGAAACAAATTGGTAATCTCAATCCATCTGAGCTGCCAGGTGTCCACATTGCAGTACCACCACGTGCTGGACACATGTGCCTTCTTTGCCTTCTGTGGATAGCAGCATTGTCAGCATGGGGTTTGACTTTACTTTTCTCCTCCTTTTTTATCCTTGTTTCTCTCTTTGACTTTGACCGCAATTCTGAATAGTTGGTAAACCATGAGGTGATTTTACAACATGGATACATGGCTGCAGGCTTGCTGGAGCCTTCTGCTTACCCAAGAGCAGTTAATAATCTGTCCCCATCAATATTCTTGATGTAAGGGCCTTGTTTGGATTTATGGAGTGTGTGAAGCTGACTTCACCAGTTGAAAGAGACTTCTGTTTTTGGAAATATTCAGACGGAGAACAGATAGGGAGCCACATGGATGGACTTTGATGGTGTGGGATCATTTTACTGCCTCTTGAAGTGGCTTCAGAAGGCCCCTTTCTCCTGTGAGTAAAGCCAGGACAACACTACTAAGCTCAGCACTGGTGTCCAGCCTCAGGGTGATAGCTGAACCATAGCTGAAATGGCAAAATATAAATATCTTTGACTTGTTCCTGAATTAAAGGCAATAAGGTTTCTGGTCCTCCTCTCCAACTTTTGCATCTGTAGTGTGTGTCATGTTTTTCTGCTTTGGCTTGGCTCACAGTCTTAGTATTATGTAAGCTGGTTGTAGTGCCTGTGTTGAGAGTTGGTGAATGGAAAGAAGAACATGTGTGTTTGAAATCAGGAGAGCTGAAGAAAAGGTGCCAACTGGAATCCAGAGTCTCTTGGAACATGGTCAAATTGACATTTTTTACTATGTAATTTGGGTTGTTTTAGTCATTTCATGTTGGATTCACCTGTGCTGCCCTCAGTCTGTGTAGAAATTAAGATCTTGGCAGTGGCATGTTGTTGGTAATTGTTTATTTTAATACTATGCCAGACTATCTGGGTAGCTACGTATAAAACCTGCGTGCAGCCCTTTTAAGCACAGTCCTATTAGTTTAAAAAAGTGTAGTTTGCATGTGTGCATGTATATATAAATGTTTGCCTGCTTTTTTAAATAACCATTGCAAATCTTAACTAACAACTATCTTATGCAAAGAGAAATAGTTTGCATATTTAAGTGCAAAATCAGTGAATATCTACTAGCTATAAAGCTAAATTTAATTTATGCCCTTTAATGAATCTTTCTGAAATGTTGTCAATACTTCCAACATTCCAGAAATTGATTGTACTTTTGTAGCAAAATATCTTTGAAAACCTAATTGTGTTCTTGATGTTGTGACTACCAGTGTCCTCCTTCCCAAAACAGGTGGTGGCTATTTCGCTTTCAGTTCCTTGTGGGATTTTTTTTTTATTTTGTTTTGGTTTTTTTGAGGATCTTGGTTTTTTTCTTCCTTCTAGTTATGCACCTGGCAGTTTTGGGATCTCTTTTTCCCTAGGAGCAGTTGGTCATCATGGCGACAATCTTGCAGAGAAGATACTTTCTGTGCTTCCCAAGCTTCCCGGCCACAAGACCGATGTGATGGTTAACATGGCAGAACTTACAGCACTGCAGACTACAGATGAAACCTGCGATATTATAGCACCTGGCTGCTTAGCACAACCAAAGTAAACATTCTTATTTTCTTTCTTTCTTTTTTTTTAAGATGTTGAATATGTTTGTTATCTTTTTGTGAAAAAAAAAAAACTTTTTTTTTTTTTTAAATCAAGCTTACAGCAAAAACCCATTTTGTCCTAATTCTGCTGGACTATAATCAGTTTTTATGTGTACATAAAGTGAGCAGGCCGGATAAGACTCCCAAAAGTGGGAGATTCTCAGGGCCTCTTTAGATTTGGGTTGTTTAAATTGCTGTAGATTACTGTAATAGAAATCAGTACAGATTAAACACTAAAAATTCTTCCTTGTGACATCTCTTTTTCTGCCTAACAGGTCATACAAGAAGGTGGATCTTAAGTATGGCTTTCTTTTTCCATAAGCTTCTTTGTAATTATAAAAAGTGAGCTGCATGCTGAATTCTTGTTAGAGTCCCTCTTAACTTAAGGTTTTATCCCTGTTTTCAAACACAATACATGTGGAGAAAGATAATTAGGCACAAATTTAGGTATACAGACAGCTTCATGAGGGCCTGGTTCTTGCTTAAACAAGAACAACCTAAACTTTGAACAATTGTACTTAGCCATGTATAATTTGCAGCGACGACATTGCTTGTAAATTGCATCAGATTTGATGTTTCATTTTCTAAATTTATTTGTCTGAACTGAAACTTTCCTGCAGCTTCTGTTACTATGCATAAAACAGGAAAAACACCAGGTGCTGGTTTCACTCCACAAGAAAAAAAATAAAATAAAAAATTGCCTAGCGTTGGTCTAGAAATTCATGCAGAGCAAAGGCAATTAAAAGTTTTTTCTCTTTTGCTGTAATGTTCCTTCCATATATTAGAAAAGGGTTTTTCAACATGGGCTATCTCATATAGTCTATTCTTCTGTTTTTACTTCTTTTTGTACTTCACACCTGCGCTCTACTCCCTCTTCTCCTCCCTACAAAGATTTCACAGAAGACTTTCCACTGTTACAACATATGGTCTTTATTTTCTGAGAGTCTCCAGATCCTTTGTCATCTTCCATCTCCCACATGTGGTGTAACTTGGTCCACTTGCTAGGTTTCACATTGCATAATTCTCTTCTTCCTTAGGAACTAGAGAGGAAACATTTCCTCGTATAGGTGGACTCAGTTGTAAGTTGCTGCCAGGGTGACTAACTTAAATAAAATTTGTTCTGCTTTTCTTCTCATTGGCTGCTTTCCAGCTGACTTTTGAAGCAGAAGTGAGATGTCCTTAAGATCTGTCTACACAGCAAAATGAAGAGGTCATTGCCCATGGTAGATATGCTTTGGTAGCTGTTGTTTTTGCTAAATTTGAGTAGCTACCAGAAATAAAATTTCTGGCAGTGTGAACTAGGAAAAACAATAGATATTTATTGCCCTAAGATTGTCAGTCTGTGCTACTGCTCTATTTTTCCTAACATTATGGACACCGAGGAGACTAAAGCTAGTGCTAGTATGCCTTCCCATGCTAAAATTATTACTTCAGTCTTCTCCATAGTCACATTTTTAGGAACAGCCTGCAGCATTTTACTGTATCCTAAGGTGGCTAATAGTATATATACCAAGGTTTGTTTGCCTATTTGCTAGCTAGTGGGAATGTGCCTCTGTTAACAGTACAGTTAGAATTAGCATATTTTGCAAACTCTCCTATGGAGACAGATGGTTAAAGAACAATGAGATTTGGCCACAAGGTGCTCAGCTGCTAGTCTACAAGTGCAGTAAAGTTGAATGACAGCAGCTGATATCTGTTACCAGGGCAGTGGTGTCATTACCACACAGGTCTGCAACAGCTTCCCCAAAATGACCTCCCTCTGCAAAGTCATCTTATAGAACCTGTTACAATGGAAATTTTTAAGAACAGATTAGGAAGATGGTGGTTTGAATAGGTTTTATCTTGCTTTGGAACAGAGCAAAGGAACTAGGCAACCTTTCAAAATCTCTCCCGTGATCGTTGTTCACAACTGAAGAAGTATTTTGTGCCTGAGAATAGTCTCCAAACTCCAAAGGATACAGCTCTGCGTGTTTGATCCTGCATCTTTCACTGTTTCTCCAACTATGTAATGATTAGGAATAGCTTCTAACTTAAGCTTGTTTGGAAATGACTGTTTTAAGACAGTTGCTGAAGAGTACTAGAAACCATAACAGTGTTTGAATGGGTGGCTGAAGGTGGTAGCTTCCATTCTGTTCAACAGGACTGTGTTCTTTGTGTTGGATTATAAATGTCAGCATTAATCATCTTTGCTGGTGTAAAATGAATGAAGTTCTTCTGAAATACTGAATGGATTTAAAGTTCCCACCAGTAAGTTTCCGTGTCAGTGCTGTAAGAGATTCCACACGATGCTCTCAGTTCTTCATCTACATGGTTATTGCCATTGGTAGCTGGCTTGAGGTGTTTCTTGTAGTTGAAAACTTAAGTCTTGATTTATGTTTGTAAATGATGCATGGCAAAGAGTACTTGTAAATTTTCTGTTTACTCTGGTGAGTGAAAGTGCCAGCACCTTTCCCAGAGACAGGACCAGTAACTTCAGTTACACCCAAGTGGAATGTGTGGGGGCTCTTTTACATGAAATTTTGTGATCAGATTGTGGTGTTTCACAGACTCACATATTCAGAATATTTTTCAAATGTTTTCATTATTTTCTCTCAAACAATATTTGAGAATGCTGTGGTGGGGGGAGAGAGAGAAGTCTGCTTCCTCTACACAGCTTGGCTATATTTAACTTTTCTTATGGAATGCCTCTCAGCAGAAACATCTGGGCTCAGTTACAGAGTTAGCAAACAGAATTAATGAATAATTTATGACTGGTGTGGTGAAATAAAGCAGGGTTCTTTTCTCAAATCTAAGGAAATAATGGGCTGCTTTAAAGATTTAGATGAAAATGTAAATGCCATATGCTGCTGAAGTTACTGTACTTTGAAGGTGCTGTTTTTGTGAGGAAGGGATTTTCTTTAAAAAAAAATCTATTCTAGAGTTCTTAATTTGATTAGTAGCCTTGAAAATTTTTCAGAGTAATTGCTCGCCCTGTTGTAGTCACTGACATTGCTGCTCCAGTGTGAACACTGGTTGAGTTATGCTCTTTGAGAATTGTGTCAAAATATTTTATTCATTGTTATGTACAAATAGATAGCTATATAAAAAGAATGAAACAGTTTGTAGACATAAACCTAACAGCCACTCAGGATCAGAATTGTTAATTTTGATTAAAATATACTATAGCTACCCTGTCCTTCCAAACAAATGATGCATAATAGAAATGGAATTTGTAGTGAAAGCTTGATGGCAGCGGTAATTTTTAAAAACTGTATTGATTGCAGCTCTCCTGGGTAGTTTTGGAGGAATTTATAACAATTTCAGCTTCTGATTTTAAGCATACATGCAGTGGCTTCTAGGAGCAGTCTGCTTGGAGGAACATCAACCTCTCCGTGTTTGCTAGCGATCCATTGCTTTCAATTCGATAACATTTTGGCCGCTTTGTTTCTCAAAGCACTTAGCTTGTGTTTTGAAGATTGGTATTTTGTCATGTGGGAGCATCCTGCTGTCAATAATGGGTTTATCTTGATGGAGGTTTATTTTGTGTTGTTTTCCACCTTTGCAAGCTGGGAGCTGAGGTGCATGGAGGTCCCATGGCTTCCTGAAGCCCCAAGTCAGGATTCAGATGACTGTGTCCTGGCCACAGGTCTGTGGTGTGTGAAAACAAAAAATAAGGAATTATGTGATACTGAACTGTGGGCAACTGAAGAAATATATATGTTTGCTCTCTTTTAATCTGCTCTTTTATTAGCTAGAACATTTTTGATGTGCTCTTGTATTTTGCTGAATAAACTGAATACTTAATTTGTTTATGCCCATTTCAAGAACTCGATGAATAAAGATTTCTTGCCTGGTTTTGCTGCTCTTGCTTCCTTTTCTCCAGCCTTTGGAGTTTGCAAGCTTCTTGGAATTTGATGTGGTGTTAAAGTCTCAGTAAAAGACCAGTTTTTTATTAAAAATGTGTATGTATTTAATGCAATATACAAAGAATCATTGGGTTCTTACAGCAAGCATTTTTCCATGAAGATGCAAAACTGTAATGTAGCACACTTCATGTTTGGGCTGCTACGCCTAACGCAATTCAGTGAGCAGTATAGCTGAGGTGTCTGGGCACTTTTGACAAAGCAGATGGAGCCACTAAATCATCTGAATCTGCGTTGGGGGGAAAAATAACAAGTTCAGAATTAGGTGATCTTGCTGATGGGTGTGATGCAGAAAACAGTGATATGCAGGCCAGATGTCTGAAACACAGCACTTGCAAAATCTTTCCTTAGGTCTTTATATGAGATGTGGAAGGAGAGGTGTGCCAGGGTGTGGAGAAACGGAGCTGGTTAAAAATTAGAACATTCCTGGAGAAGTAATAGTAAAATTTAAATGTCTCACGTTAATGGCCGTTGAAAATGCATACTCCTCCCAGTCCTCCTTAACTCTGAGGTTGTTATTTTGGACTGATTAGTACTTTTGTTTAGAAGTGCTAAAACTGTTAGTTTGGATTGAGAAAGCCCCACTCCAGCTGCACATTTGCGTGATGTGATAATGCAGTGATCTCCTGGTACTGGTGGGACTTGGACAACCCTGAATGTAGAGGAAGGCCATGAGGTGACGGGACTTGTATTCCAGTCCCAGTTATGCTGTTGGCTTGCTGTGTGATCTTGGACAGGTCACTTCATTTCTTTCTACTCCTGTTTCTTCTCCTACTTCTTGTCCAAGGAACCTGATTTTAAACTAGTAAAACGGGGAATTTCTCAGGATACAAGTTTGCAGACCACATGACAGAAAATCATAGGGTTCTGGTCTTTGGGAGGATACAAATAAGGTTGCAAATGACTACATGGGGAGTTAATGTATCAGAACAAGCTAAGGCAGGATCTCAATTTGATCTTTCTTCGGTACTGTGTCCTTCCCACTTCTACACACAGTGCTTTGTTGCACTGGGGAGAGGGGACTGTTTTGAGTTGTATCCCCCCTAACACCCTTTCCTGCAAGTTGAAAGAACAGCAGTTCACGTTATCTCTGTAAAACACACACTGCAGTATTTGAACAGTCATGTACAATGTGAATTTAAAATGAAAGATTATTTGTGCTTATATGGCAAAGAAAAGAGCAGCAAGAATTAAAATTGGAAAGGAGATTAAAGTCTCCTTTTAAGCTGGGTAATAGACTTTTTTTGGTGGTTGATTCTATTCTCTTGGCATTTTTTTCTTTTTTTTTTAAACTGGAGAACAAGCATCTGAAGGATATCAGAGTGATGTTTTTTCTTAACATTGAATTAATTACAAACTAAGCTTTGGGGGATGGTTTTTGGATCTTTGTGGTATTTTCAATTTTGTTTTTTTAAGTATTTTCTTTATGCCAGCTGTAAATATTAATGTGAAAAAAACCCAACCACACCTTTTTTGTAAGCATAAGTTTATTAAAGCTAGTATTAAGAAGATAATTTGGGACAGCATTATTCTTTAATGAGCTGGGAATTTATGGCATAAATTAGAATAATTTTCCTTTCTGGAATGTTAATATTAAAGAGGAAACATTAATAACTACAGTAAGAAAATCCACATGACATTACTGTCAGTGGATATGAAACAATATAGTCTCGTGGAGAAGGAAGGGTAAACCAAAACGATGGCAAGGCTCTTTCAGACAGGGAGAGGGAGAGCTGGGGACTGTAAATTGCTCTTGGATCTGCTCCGATATATTGGTGGTGGTTCAGCAGCAGTGAGGTGCTGCTGGGGCTTCCTGCCTGTGCGGGGATCCTTGCCTGTCCCTGCTTCTGGGGTGCTTCTCCAGTTATTCCGCTGCTGGGTGCTTCCCCCACCCGGGACCTGTGTGTTCCTGCTCTCCTGGGACCAGCCTCCTGCTTCTGCTGCAGTGCCCTGCTGAGCTCTGCTTTTGAGGATTGCTTTAAACTGAAACTTAACCCCCCAAGAAAAAAAAAAATGACGACCAACAGCAACAACAACAAAAAAGCTACCACCCATGTAGAACCTTTTCCTATCTGCCTTTCGGAAAAAGGTGAGCAGCAATTTTATGGAGAAAAAGAGGTCTTAACTGCAGGATTTAGGACAAACATATATCACATCACATTAAAAAACACCCGAAATTTTCCTTCATCAATGACAGAAGAGATTACAGCACAGCCCTGTCCTTCTAGGACTCATGCTGTGCCACTGAGGTCCATTTTCAGGGAGATGAATCAGACTTTGCAGGGTTTTTCTCTTGACACGTTTTGCCTTTTTGGCAGTCCAGCCAGGAGCTGCTTCTCTAAGCAGTGGGTCAGGCAGTAGGAATGCAGCGAACATAGCATCCCGCCCCACCACCATGCTCCTGGACTGGCAGTCTTCCGGCTCACCATTTTATTTTACATATATGTGCTCAGAGCACAGTCCTGAATCGAAGCCTATTCAGGGTTTCCTTATTGTTTGAAATTTCTCAAGGTATCTTCTTGTTGGGAATAACAGCCCCAGCTGCATCAGCTTCTGGGGTTCGTCAGTCAAGACAAGCTTTCCAGGAGGCGCTGTCTGTTCAGTTTCAAACCAGCCTGAATTGAATGAACATAATTGACTGTTGCCACAGGATAAGATGAACAAGCTGATAAGATTTATTATATCTTACAATAAATGTGTGTATTTGCTGGGATCCTTTCAACACGGGACTTCCTTGAAATGGAAAAAAGGAAGGGGTGAGAGGGGTGTGCTAAGGGTGGAAAATTCTGAGAAGAGGTCAGGACCTCCGGCTCGCCTGCACTGTGTAACATGCAGCACCGCAAGAAGACCTTGCTGCTGCTCTGCAAAACCCTGGTTTGCTGCAGCAGTGGGTTTGTTGAAGTAACTCGCAGAGGGTTCTTCAAGCAGGTTCCCACCTAATAGGTGCCACATTTTTTTCAATTGCCTGTTATGATAGGCCTCAGAAGCCTTAGAAGTTGTCTTTTAGATAGGAGGAAGCTTGAAGCTTATTTTCCTTGAGATAAAGAATGAATTGGACTGACAAAGTCCTGGCATCAGCCTGGCAGTTCTTCCTTATCTGTTGCCTTTCAGCCCACAAAAAGGACTTCTGGGGGTTGTGGGAAGCTGAACTGCTCAAGACTTTGTTCGTTGTGCTCTGAGGACCTCTAACTGCACTGTTTGTCTGGGCTACCAAGCCTTATGAATGTTTTCAGCCAGACTTCAGGTTTTTCCTGGGCCCTCTGACACTCAGGTAGTCATCCTCGGAGTTCAAGGATCAAGAGGTTCAAGGTGCTGTTACCTGTAGAATCTGCTAGTTGAAAATGGCAAAATCCCAAACGCTTCATGCTTAATTTTTTAAAGGCGTATTTTTAGTTTTTCTGGAGAAGGAATTCCTGGATTTATGTTATTCTCAATACAATCTGTGTTTGAGTACTGTCATTAAGTCCCAAGATTTTGACTTTTTCCTTTGCCCAGGGAAAGAATAAATTTGAGTGTTGCCCAGATGTTGTCCAACCATCAACAGATCTCTTAAGTACTCGTATCTTCAGCTAGTTAGCACAGCAAGGTAACAATGTCTGTAATAAAATTCAGTGAGTACAATCCCTCAGCTAGTTTATTTTCTGTTTCTTTGTTAGCGTTGCTCTCTGTTCTGCAGGTATATTCCTTGCAAGGTGTAAAGAAGGACAAATCTCTTCTTGATTAACTATCAGAAAGAGTAACTACTCATGTCTGCAGTCAGGACAGAAAGGGAAGATCTTTATGTTGCTTAGGGGCAGTGTTTTTTTGGCTATCTGCAGCATTTCTTAAAAGTGACATCCCTTTCTTGTGACCGTAATGCTTTTGTTTGTGAATTTTGCAAGTTTCTTTTTTCCCCTGTGTAATTTTGCAGACTGCTTTTCTTTTGGTGTGGCTGCAGTGCATTTTCCTGCAGATGTATTCAGAGTTCAATAGCAACATAAAGACTGTGTCTAAGTAGACATTATGAATCTCCAAAGTGAACTCCAATCTTTCTTATGTTACAGTACAATCTCCCAGTAAGTGTTGCTTTGGCTGACGTTGTGAGATTTTTCTAAGGCTTGCTCTCACTCTGCTTGGCCAACTGCCTTCAAGTTTGACTCCTAAATGACCTCAACAATGAGGTTTTAAAATACAGCGATATGCATTGACCTCATTGCATACTGTGGAATTACTCGTTTGCTGTTCAGCCATAGTGCCAGAACAGAGAATGACAGAGTGACCTGGAGGGAGAGGTGTTTTAGTTTATCATTCTTATACTGTAAAGTAAGCCTGCTGTATCTTGCAATGGAGAAGAATGTGCCATAATAGACTGATGAGAAGAACAAATGACAGCTGCTCATTCAGATCACAAATCAATGTTTGGGAAGGAAACAGTATTATCTGTTGACAACAGGTTTGGTTGCAAGTTTTAACTATACGATTTGGATTCTTTCATGGTTACAAACTTAATATGAAACAGGAATCAGGCTTGCATGGGCTAAAATTCATGTGAAGTGAGCTGTTTACCTGGCAGATCTTAAAGATGCTTCTATTCTGGACAGTAGGCAGAATCTGTGCACAGAGAAATACTTCTTTGTTTTATACAAATACTTGCACTACTATTGATTTGTATTTTTTATAATTGATCAAAAAAATACAACCTCTTCTTCTGTTATTTAGCATGGATTCTGTTATTTAGATGGCAGATCTCTGGATTCTAGTTCATAATGCCTAGCTCCAGTACTCGTGTCTCTTTGTCCATCTTGTTTTCCAGAAGCATAGCAAAGAGATGCTGAGACAGGTTTTGCTGCTTTATAGCTGCTCACAGCTTCAAAAGTTGTTGTGAAAATTGACCAAACCACGCCAGGTTTTATGCCCTGATGAACTGTGGCCCAGAAGCAGTCCTTCTGCAGGGTCTGGACAACTGTGCTACACTAAGTACCACTTGAGATTTCCATAGATTGTGAATGTATTTTCGAAAATTATCTTCAACTGGGAAAGACTCCCATTCGCTGCGGGAGAGAAAGTTTTATGACCTTACCTAAATCTCTTCATGACTACACTACTTATTTAAATAAGCAACTAGAAAAAGAAATCCATATTGAGCAATTTTCCACTACTGGAAACAGCCACAGAACACACACTGAATGTATATGCTGCATGTGGATGCTCGAGCTCCAGTTACTCCTTAGAAAAAGGAAATTAACTTTGACAGAAAAAGTCAAAAGTCTTATTAATGACAAGGAGTATGTCATGGCTTCAAACACTTCAAGCACAGGTTGGAAAATACCATCAATGATGCACTTGGTTTTGATGGTAAGGAGAGAACGTGGAGGAGGAAGGGAATTGGACAGCACTCAACACACTTCTTATACAAGCCCTTTTTAGGAGGGCAACACAGCGTTAATATTTAATGACTACAGAAAGCCACTGAAAATCCAGAGATTTTGGATTAGAACAAAATTCTGCTCTCCTTACTCATTCTGTGGTAGGCAGAAGTGTATTGGGGGGGTTGCGAGAAGATATCCAGAGCACAGGGTATATATATGCAATGTAGACAGAAGTCCTTATCTCATTCTCCATGACAGATCATCCAGAGTATGGAAATGGTTACACAAATGAAAGCCTGAAGCTGGAGCATTATTCTTTCTGAAAGGCTGTCAGTTTGGTTTTGAAGGCTAGAATTGGCCATATTAGGTTTGCATGAGATCTGAAGAAGCCAGGGCTCTAGATTTGCATTGAAACTATGACAAATATGTTACTTTGAAGTAAGTGAGGGAAATAAGGAAGATCTGCAGGGCAAGGCCCTGAAGTTGTTCTAAGTTTGGTTTCACGAACATGTTAGCAGAGAGTCTGGCCCTGCACGTTCAAACAACACATCTTTAAGATGTAAGGTCTGCTTCACATTATTTTTTTACTATTTATTGTGGGTCTCCAAGTCTGTACTTGAATATTTGTTCTCAACTAATAAAGAGAGTAGCTTTGACTGTTTTAACTACTCTATGCCATAAGACTTCATAAGCAATGAATTTTGTGGTAACTGAGTCACTTATGGAAAGAATTGTCTTTCCTTCTGTGATGAAGACATACGTTAAGCCCTCAAAATGTCCTAGTCAGGAGCTTGCTTTGGTTACTCAAGGCTTTAGGCCAGCAAATGAGGGAGGGAGGAGACTACCAAATAATGGTCTTGTAAATCAAAAACATTGAGAAGAGGGAGTTCCTGGCATTCCATGGTATCTGGGTTTATTTTCTTCCATTTCTCTAATAAGAAAAACACACTTGAGATATGTTCTTGGTAAATGTTCTCACTTGACTCATCTATCTCTGCTGCTAAAAGTGACCCAAAACATACTGGTTTTACATACCTTGAGGACATCTATTGGATAACTAACCAGTGCATCTGTAAAAGTCGACTTGGCACTCCCATGCAATCCCTGAATGTAGATTCTATTGTCAGCACCTCGTTACTAACTGTTCTTTCACTGGAATAATTTTTTATTAAAATAACCTTATGCAATAGTGTTAAAACACAGAACAGAATGCTCTAAAGTAACCTATTATGTTACATGTAATATTCCCAAGTAATACATATGTTGTAAGGATCAGACTTTATTTTTAGCATAATTCATTTGCTTTGTCCAAAAACTAAATTAAAATCCCTGACAAGTAACTCTTCAATATACACATTTGAAAGAGCTGCTTGGCAAGAGTTTTGATATACCTTGTAGTGTACAAAATCCTACTCAGAAGCTTTAAATTAACTTGATTCATACAGTAACTCGGTCTGGCATTCTGTGTAAGCTGTCCTGCAGCTTGTAGGAATGAAACGTTTTACAGAACCTTTTCACTGTTCTAAAAGGCAGCCAGTTGAAACTCGGGACTAAATAATGGTTATGAATATTAGAAAGTTTTAAGAAATTATTTGCCTGTACTGATTTTCCTTCATCCCTACATAGTTTGGCCACTGCTAGAGGAGCAAGAGTGAATTTTGGGGTAAAGCTGGAATGATTAAGGTCTGCTTTATTACAGTGACCAAGAGGACTGTGGCTTATCTGGGCAGCCTTTCAGCATCAAGCCTTCCCTTTACCTTATGAAGTGCTGTATATCCACATCTGCTGAATGGAAAACAAAGTGGGTCACAATAAGCAATTCTAATGGAAAGAATTTCACTTCTCAGTGAATTTCTTGTGTTTTCTTGTGTTTTCTTGTGTTTTCTTGTGTTTTCTTGTGTTTTCTTGTGTTTTCTTGTGTTTTCTTGTGTTTTTCAGTGATTTCTTTTGTTTGTCTTGAAGGAAGCAAACTGGGTTCAGCGTTCATCTGGATGGTCAGTCATCCAATTGCTATGGTGTATTTGGTTGTTTGGATCAGCGTGCCGGTAGTTGGTCTAAAGATAAGGTGCCACTTCTGCTTTTGAGTGGTGGTAGACAGCTAGAATAACCTGTTTGGGCTTTTGTTTGCTCTACTTGACAATGACTTCACATGCTATTACAGTCTATGCATCTTACTCTTCTGCAGGAGCTCTTTTGAGAAATCTTCAAAGACTTTCAAAGAATATATCGCTGGGGAGGGGGAGTAGGAGAAGAGCAAGGAGCACTGCTAGACTTGGTCCTACGCTGAGTCAATGCAGAGAAGCTTAGTCCTGAATACCTGGCAAGAAGTGAGAACACTATCATGTGTTTGGAACTGAAACCTGGTTTTGCAAGTCCCAGTGCGATGCGTGGCTATCCACTGAGCACCCCAGTGCCATCATCATTGTTTAAGAGCTCCCATATTACTACTGTTATGTATAATAGGAAAGTTTCAGGGTAGCTAAATGTTCTGTGGCTTGTAATAAATGCTCTTCTGTAGAGATGGCTAGTGTGAAACTATTGTAGAAGGGCAGGAACCCTACCAGCTTAATGGATGAAAATGATCACAGTATGTATTATGTATTATTCAAAGGCATAACTGAAAAAAGGAACAGATAGGGATTAGAGGAAGGATAGAGTTAAAATGTTTTGAGGCATGCTGACCGCATCTTCTAGCTAGGACTCTTTGCCCAGTTGATAGTTAATCTGCTTTTCTCTTTGCACAGAACATGTTCAGAATCATGTCTCTGTAGAAGATGGAGCTTAGTGGCAATTAATACTTCAGGGATTAGTAAAACCTAAACATCTGTCAGCCTCTGTCAAAACCAGTCCTACCTTCCTGAGATGCTTCTTGCTTGCTCTCTCTTCCAGTAATCTGCCAGGTCCCTTTGCTTAGGTGTTATAGTTTGAAGTTTCATCAGAAAGGGTTAAAATGACCAAACCTTGTGTGTGGTAAGTGCGCTTGTAGTAGATCTAAAAGAAGAATAATTAGAAAAGATTAATAGAATCCCGGGTTTATTGGTGCACTTGGCTTTCAGTAGTTTTTGAGATAATCTAAGTTTTGAAAGAGACACACTGAAATTCATATGTTTTAAGACAGCCAGAGGAGTTTGGTTCCAGGATAATAATCTTGCAAGATTATAGACTTCAGACGTTCTTGAAGTTGATAAGTAACTGTCATAAAAATACTTCAGGCAAAGATGATGATCTGTTTCTTGTTGGTACAATTGCCAGGCAGGCTTCTGTTTCGGGGCTCTTTGCATGACAAATGCTTCCCTTTCACTCAACTTAAGCTGGTGAGCAACAACAGCTCTGCATGGATTCCTTTTCCTACACCCCTTACCTTCCCAAAAGTGCCTTTGTATCCTCAAGACTTGCCTCATGGTTACATCTTCCACCATTATGTGAATAGTTGGCTTCAGAAATGTATTTAGGGACAGCCTGGTCCTTTGCCAGCCATTTCACGCTTGTGCTGTTGCCTCTTCCAGTAGTTCAGCAGAAGCAGCCTTACTTGTTTAGAGGAACTCTCTTCCTGGCAGAACATTTCATAGCTGCTGAAGAAATAATCTTGTAACAGTATCAGAAGCCATCTGAAATTGCAAAGCTCAGTCTGCTTGCTTACATGATTCCCAGTGTGTGGAGCGCTACATTTAATTACAGTGTTACATTTAAATTAAAATTTTCCGAAGTGAAGGGAAGCTTTCGTGTAGTGGTTCAATAACCCAATTGAGAGTTCTAATAATTTTGTAATTTGCAGTCAACGAAGTGTTATGGAATTAAGCACTGGCTCTCTTCATCCCAGGGTGGTTTGGAGAAAATGAAGGGTCCTGGTCTAAGTAGTTTCTTCCTGCAATGTCAACCTCTTTTGCTTGCTCAGTTTATTTTACAGATTTTGATGTACTGCACTTGGATGCCATAGCACATGCAGAGGATGGCAATTTATATATATTGTTTTCCCTCTGGTGTCATAAATAGAGATGGTGTGGTTTATCTGCACATACGGCTTTGTTAGTGTTGGCATGGGTCATCTGCAGAAGGTCATCTGCATTTTCTAGAAAGGCATAGTTGGTAAATTTTAAAATTCCTCCATAAAAGGAATTACTAGTCATTCAGTAAATCCTCCAAGTTAAGAAGTCTGGCTCAATAGCTATATGGAGTTTATCTTCTTACCTTTTCTGATACTAAGAAGGAAGAAAAGAAAGTGTACTTTGAGGAAACTGCCTTAATGTTTCACAGCGTATAATCCAGTTGAATGCTCCATATTATATTGCTTCCTTACGTTTCACCTTTGGTTGACCTTGAAGTTTACAGGTTCAAGTGGATATTAATGATCTTGGGAATAGCTAAAATAAACAGAACACAAAAGTGATGAGAACCCGTAGCTCCCCAAACTATTTGTTAGACTGTGTAATTTTGTTTTTAACACAGGAAAATGCTGTATTGGCTGTTTATAATCAGATGAAACATTGTAGAAATGCCATCTGTCTAAAGGATTAATGAATGTGACCATATCAGTTCAAATATATATGTATATAGTAAAATCTATTGCAAAAAAATTCTGGATGTTTTCTAAGAAATTTTTCACTAAGCAACGGTTCTAATATTAAGCTGATACAGAAATTCAGTATTACTGGTCTATATAAATGGAATAGAATAAAGATTTATAAATTAATTTTCTTTTCATATACCGTGTGTGTGTGCGTGTGTGTTTGTGCTGACTTTTCTTATGGCAAGATGAGGTCCACAGATTACTTTTCTGCTATCTTGAATTATTATTTTGAATTAATGCACACTGGTGTCATTGGTTTACACTATTACTCCTTGATACTGGAAGCAGCAATGTGTGGAGTTGCATTACTTTTCAATAACATCATTCTGTGCGCAGCCGCATTGTCTCATGTATGTGGTTATTAGCAAGTAAAGTTGTTCTGTGTCATGGATACTGAAGTGTGCATGTTAAACTTTTTGGCTTTCTGAAGCCAAAAAACTTCTTGTATGTGTATCACAGTATATATATAAATATGTCTATATTAGATCAATGTGAAACAGGGCTGTGGTTAAGATGCTTGTCCTTGCAAGTTTATATGATGCTTGGGTTGAGGAAAAGTTTGATAAAACTTAAGACCGTGGGTTTGGCAAGTGATGAACCTGCTTCAGGTGGTGGTTGACCACAGGCATC
The DNA here is from genome assembly GCA_013398125.1 of Aegotheles bennettii. NCBI lineage: Eukaryota > Metazoa > Chordata > Aves > Caprimulgiformes > Aegothelidae > Aegotheles > Aegotheles bennettii. The sequence goes on from VZRW01011128.1 coordinate 123,886, forward strand.
AGACTTGTGTACATATTCTAAGTATGGCCATCTGTAAAGTATGTACATGAATGAGCCAGAAAAGTTAAGTTTCTCTTTAATTTTTTTATATAAAAAAAGGGGGGAGGGGTGCAAAACACAGGATGCTGAGTTCTCGTTCACTTTTGTTGGGAGGATTTTTTCCCCTCTTTTTAATCAATTCCTGATGTGAACTGAATCCTTGCCAATCTTTTAATAATTAATTCTTACATTTTATTGTAATTCAGTTCACCTGTGGGACCAAAAATATGTCACATTTTAAGAGTCTGATTTACTGTCCATTATCTGTGAAGGGGGGGAAAGGAATTCAGCCCCAAACAAAGAGCTGTAGGTAAACAGAGCAGTTGGGGGTCAGTTTGGGGTTGCCGTGTTGGTTGTGTTTATAAGAACCTCCTGAATTGTTTGTTTTTAAGTTCTCCCATGCTCCACTGATAACAGGGAGCATATTTCTTCCTGGTTTGGAGTACAGTGGTCATGGTTGTATTGGAACACAATAGTTTATATGAAACAGCGGTTTTGCAACTTAAAATTATGATGTTGTTTTAAAAACTGTTTTGAGATAATTCTTTCACAATTCTTGTCTGTCTGAAATGAGCTCGTGATTTTGTGTGTTCTCAGCATTTTTTAGACTTTTGCTACTATGTCCGTGGAAATCCTGTCCCATACTTCATATGGTTCATTGTAAGATGAACCAAAACTTAGGGCAACAAAGCTGGTGAAGGGACTAGAAAATAAGTCTTATGAGGAACGACTGAGGGAGCTGGGGTTGTTCAGTCTGGAGAAGAGGAGACTCGGGGGAACGTCATTGCTCTCTACAACTCCCTGAAAGGAGGTTGCAGTGAGGCGGGGGTCGGTCTCTTCTGCTGTGCCCATAGTGAAAGGATGAGAGGAAACGGCTTTAAATTGCAGCAGGGGAGATTCAGATTGGATATTGAGAAAGAATTGTTCACTGTAAGGGTGATTGGGTATTGGAATAGGTTGCGCAGGGGGGTGGTGGAGTCACCATCCCTGGAGGTGTTCCAGAGGTGTCTGGATGTGGCGCTGGGTGATATGGGTTAGTGGTGATGTAGGCAGGCAGTTGGACTGGATGATCTTGAAGGTCTCTTCCAACCTTAATGATTCTGTGATTCTATGATTATTCTCTCACAATGCTTAGTAACAAATTCAAAGAATACTTTCCTGTTCCTATTGGTCCTTGTCATTGGTAATATCTGGTGAATCTGATTTTCTCCTCTCCTAATGGTAATGAACAGCCTGTTTTATCATCCTGCATCTGAAAATGATTGCAAAGTTTAGGTTAACTTGAGCAGGTGTACAGCATTGTCCTGGAGTGTTGGTATCTGTAGGTTTGACTTTATGAAGCTGAATATAATAGCTTGAATATAATAACTTGCATATAATAACTGTTCCTGCTCTTATTGCTGTGTTTTAACCAACTTTCCCCTGGTGCACTAGACAGCATACCCTTTGTGAGCTGGAGTTTTCAGGGAGTAACCCATGTGCCCTGCTTGTTTGTTTTATGGCTACATTGAGTCAGCTGTATGCAAAACCAGTAACAAAGGAGAATTTGGGCTGTATCCTGTGGAGCTGCCAGGCAGTCCTTCCAGGGTCAGGGACTAGCCAAAGCAAGTTCTCTGCTTCTCAGTTTGGTTTCCAAAGTGAACCTGCATGCTGGGACAGTATTACTGACACAAGGGGATCCTAGCTAAGGTCAAAACAGGGGAGAGGAGGCAAAAAATGATGGAATTTTTGACTTATAGTGACAAACAATGTCTTTTTATGAACAGGTTTACCACATTAGTCCAATTAATACCATACTTTCTTGGTGTATATACCTATATATTGAGCAACATACAGTGAACTGACCAATAAACTCCTGATAAAAACATGTTACTTCTAATGTTTGATACTTACAAACATTTCAGGTAGTCCAGAGGAGAATCTATTGTAAAACTTAGGGGCTCCCAGTTTTTGCTCATGCTCTTTAGCTTTGCCAGCTGCAAGCTGATTTGCAATACCTTGAATATTATCTCAAAACTGCTTTTAAAATGCCTGGAAGCTTCTGTTTTATCTTCTTGCTGTTTTAAAGTAAGGGGTTTAAAATTAGTTGGTGGCTAAAGGCTGTTAAGAATCTAGTCTATTTTTAATTACTTTTTTGTTGTACCTTGAAATGGCGCTTTTTTTTTAAATTAAAAAATTATGCTGCTTGTGTCTTGCAGAAAAGTAAATTATATGATTTGATAATGAAATTTACTAACATCTAATAAATAATAGTTTGGTCATATAGGGCTATGTCCCCTATAGGAGTGCTTTAACAGTACAGAAACATGTATATACTAGGAAATGCTCCTAGTTTGGACATAATAAATAGCAAAGTACACCACATAGGCAAGGCCTCTAGTTTTCTTTAGGGGAAAGTTCAATAGTTTACAGAACTAACAATATAGATTATTCTGTTATGTGTCCCCTCCTCTTGTAGGACTTGATTTATTTTTTGCTCAAATATCTCATGAAGTACTGAAATATCTTCTGAACTTTGCAGTGCACTTTAATTGATAAATTAATTTCTCATAGCTTTTCCCATCAATTTCTGTAGTGTGATTGTTGCTTTAAAATTGCTGTTTGCCATGTAGAAAAATGCAAATCTCAAAACCTTATACATTGTTGAGGCAGAAAAGTTGGTGTTTTAACAGCACTCCCCATGACCTTTAGTGAATTAATTGTTTTATCAATCAAATTATGCTAGTATGAGTTAATTAATTAACTTGATCTTGATGTGACACAGCCTTCCTGGAGTATACGAAGAAAGGAGGGAGAGGAAAGAAGGGTCTGTATAAACACCACATGCAAAGGCTGAAGCTATCAGCCTGCCATTAGCCCTTTATCTAAGAGGCTCTTGGCATATAAATCAAACAATAACCTCTTTGTTTTGACTCAGTGCCAAAGTACACAGCCACAGTTGAGTCTAGAGCAGATTACACCCACCAAGTGGCTTGAGGGCTTGGAGTGAAACTGGGAAATAACCATTATATTATTCAGGAACACATTTATGTTCTTTATGTCGACTGTTACACTTTTTTTTTTTTAAGTGCTGTTTGCATGTTCTAATCATAAAAAACAGTACATGGAGGGCATTTTAACACACATGTAAGTGAGGACATGAAAACAGTGTTCTAAGCTGAATGCAAAAAGCTTGGTTTTTAAAAGATTTTGTGTTTTCCATGTTGTAATATTTTTACTAATCTATGTTGAGAGTGGTAATATCCAATATTCCTGTGTTTTTCTGCAAGCACAATACCAAGATGGCATTAGCTTTCACTTTACCTTTTTTCTATGGTTAGGGTGGACAAATTGGAAAATAGTTCAAGTTCCTACTGTCTGAGGCACATTTATTTAGGCTGAGCAGATTTGCCAATCATATAAAATGTCCAACAGCAGAATTAGTTTGCTTTTAAGAGCCCTTTTAAAACTTCAAAAAGTTGTCATTTTACTCTCTTACAGTCCCTTCTGGGGATGTGCAGTTTACATTTATCTGAAAATGAACATTTGGGGGCGTTTGTGTTTTCCTTTGAGGAAAGTATTGCTGCATCTTCAGTGGAGCACACATTGGCCAGCCCATCGAGCACATGCACTTGGGATGTGCACAAATACACAGCAATGCTAGAGACTGAAGTCCTGGAAATACTGAGAGATGTTTCTATATAGAACATTTTTGATAAATTATGTTACCCTTTCAGAAGGGTGACATGAAGAGTAGCTTCTTTCTTCAAGCCCAGCTGTGCCCAGGTAGTGCAGCAGTGCAGAGATCAGCTCTGCCCATCCCTGCAATGTTCCCCGCAGCATCCCTGCAGCATCCCCGCGGTGTGGAGCAGAGGCTGTTCAGGGGAGGTTGTTCCACGTGTCACTGTTGGTTCTTCACAGTGGGGGCTGCTGTGTGTGGAGTGGGGTGCAGTTAGGGACTTGGCTGTTGTGTGTCCCGCCCCCCCTGCCCAGGGTTGTCTCCAGGAATGTGCAGTATATCCGGCATAGCCTTGGCACAGCCTCTGCTCTCTCCAAAACAGCAGGGGAATTGGAGGAGGAAGGATTTCTCTTGATATGTGGCCTCTCACTCCAGGCTCATAGCCAAATCATTGCATCTTATTGCAGGCTTGTGCTGCTCTTCGGTTTATCTGTATTCAAATGACATTGCCAGCAATGGATTTGTCCTTCATAGAAACAGTCTTCTAACCCCCCTGGTGGCGTTTTTTGAAGGGCTGTGCATTTTGTGTGGATATTGCATCTTCTTGAAATGAATGTGAGTTATTGCAAAAAATACACTGGCAGCACACTTACTTTTTTTTAAGCAGTCACTCAGTTTTGGGCAGCTTTGTGGTATTAATGAAGCTTTAATTTAATCTTTACTGAATTTTTCCTCCCTCCCTTCCTCTTGTGAAAATAAACAGGCACTGCTGAGCTGTAAAGCTGTATAGGTATAAGGTGAAAGTTTTGCTGGTGTAATAACCACAGAATCTGTCTCATGTTGAGACTATTACAATTTTCCTTTTTTTTTTTTAATATGTGAAAGTAACAAACGCGACTACTTTGTTATACTGAAATGCTGTCATTTTAGCTGGTTAATTTTTGAAGCCCACTCACTGTTTTTTTCTGTCACTAATTCAAAGCCTGTGTCAGCAAGTTGCTCTTTGAAATCCTGTGTCCTTTGCCACGTGTAGAAATAACCACATTTGCTTATTCTTCTTAACATCTTGCTTGTATGATGTACTCCACCTGATTATATGCTGTCTCTGATGTTGGTTGTGCTTTTTCCTACCCCAAGCAGTTCAAAACCAAAACAAAACTGTACAAAGTCATCTTTTTCTTTCTTGGTCTGAGCTACAGGAGTTCTCAGAAGGAATCTGAATGTAGATACTGGCTTCTCAATTTGGTGTTTGAAGAAGTTATGGAAGAGGTTCTTGACCTGTTTTTCAGTAGGCCTGGGGACATGTCAAGGATTGCATGTGACTGAAAGAAAAAGTTTGTTATGCCAGTGTTTTATAAGGAGAAAACAGAATGACCTGAATTTGTCCTGTTAGGCAAAGCAGTCCAGGCAGAAATCAAGTAGTAGATAATGTACATGTCAATTTTTCTCTCCTTCACTGGAAATTGGATCACATTAAAATGATTTGCAATAGTTTGCCAGAGACTAGAGATCTGGCTGATAATTTTGGTGATTATGGTGTGCTGCTTGAACAAGGGTGTTTGACTTGTTTTCATTTGGTTAATTATACATGCTGGTTGAAGAAATACATTGCCAAATAAATGCTAAGGGGGTTAAGTATAGCCTATTGGTAGATCTGAAAACATAATCATAAATGGGGAACATTTAGTCGTTTAGTGGATATATTTTCTAGTATGGGCTTATTGCTTCTTATTCTTGCATTAGTGACCTGGATGACCATGTTTTAGTGATTTATCAGTAACTGATAAAACCTGAAGCAGTAAGGGAAGTAAATATCTTTCTGTAATGGCGCTTTGAAGCAAGAGGTGTATCATTTCAGTGAAGTCTAAAATTGTGGTGTTGTGCACTGGACTCCCCACAGTACTAAGTTTCCCCAGGTTTCTGTCTTTGGCTTTAGGTTTGTGTCTACTCTGAGAGTTTGTTCTCCATTGACTAGCATTTGATTTCATCTATTACCAGACTACTACTTCCAGCTTGGTAATAGCACATTCCAGTGCCACCAACCTCCTCTGTTCTCCCCAGATGCATTCAAAATGAGCAGCTTTGAGACTAAGCCTACAGACGATCACAGATAGGGGCACTTTCTGTCTGTCAGATAATCTTGGCAGTATTGTCCTTGCAGGACTGGACCAAACCACATCAAGAGAATAAGTTACCATTATTTTAACAAATGCATGATTAGGCCTTAGATTATCAACCCGTAATTGTCTAGATCAAGCAAATTATAGTTCAGGGATCTGAGCCCTGTTTAAAAATTACCAACTTTTCTGTCTGACTCAATGCATAGTCAGTCCCACATGGAATGTGTTGCCACAGCTGAAAGGGGTGCCATGAGAATGAGAACAAGTTCCCCACAGGGAGTACTGCTGAAGATAGCACGCCATCACCAAAAGAACTGCTTACTAAAGTGCACCCTTACTTCTGCTCAAGGCTTTGGCCTTTTCACCCCGACAGCTTGGTACCAGTGAACAGCAGATTTCATTGAGTGGTCTTTCCTTTGGGCATTGTAAATTTGTGAAGCTAGGTAGTTAGCCACTTCAGGCTAACTTGTTATATTCTTGAATTTTAGTTTTATTTTTCCATCTCTCCCATCTTTAACTAAAGAAAGAGTGCCTCTGGAGGCTGCAATCCAGAGCTGCTTTAAATCACTTCCAGCTATCTTTGGTCAGCATAGAACATCCCAGTCTTTCTGACCTGCTTCTCATCAGCACCTTTTTCTTGTCACTGTTGCCAGCTAATGTCTCGTTTTAGGGTTCGTATAGATTATGCCTCTGATGATTTGATGCTTTTTCCCTTTTTGTCTTCACGATTCAGCTTGGAAGACTGGTATGCAAATACCAGAAGTAGGGAAGCTGCATCTTTTAGGTGTCTAGATGTCTCCTTCCTTTATAATCTTTTTTGTTGTTGTTTTAAAGTCCAAATTATATGCAGTCATATTTTAATCATATTTGGAACAGAGAATGGCTCATTAAAAAATGTAGCATTTATGTATGAGGAAGAGGGAGAATTTGCAATTATTAGATCTCTGTCAGAAGCCTTGCTTTATGTATATTGAATGGTTTAGCTGTGTCTAATAGGGCTTTTCAAAGACTTCAACCTTATCTCTGGATATAATGTAATGGTTTTGTTTAATAACCTTCTAATTTGTCTACCACATAACTTCTACACTTGTTTTTATTATATCCTGTGTTCTAAAATGACTGGTTGATAATGTACTATGACTTTAATGGTAAAAGGAAGGGACAGGGCATCAAAACCTGTGAACACAGCTCTAAGCTTGTTGATGGAACTGGTTAATGGCAGAAGCCCCTGAATTTTAGTGCTCTCTTCTCTTTGTCAGGCTTGCCAAGCACTGCAGAACATTTTGTAGTAGAGGTGCACAGAAACATGCACCGTAATATTTACCTATTGTTGTGACATTTATTTTGAAGAGTGGTTTAGAGTTCCTGATCTGTATTGTAGTGTAACTGTAAAAAATATTATTTTTTTAAGCAAAATTACATGATTCAGACAATATCTTTAAAAGTTTTGTAATGCATAAAATACCTTTTTAAAAAATCTACTTTGTTTCAGAAAACTACTTTCAGAATGCAACAGTTCACTAGATAACATGTAAAATCAATACATAATCCTTGGGAAGTCAAGGAATGCAAGAGGAAGGAGAAATTTGAGTTGGGGGACTGGATCTCATACAAATCACTGATTACAGCACCAGTGTCATTGGATTAGGGCATTTGGACCAAAGCAGAGGAACTGCAGATGGGATAAAGAGGAGGGGAAAGGCACCATGACAAGAGTTGAGAGGCAGTCAAAGACAAATGTCTCACCAAAAGGGGAAGATAAGATAATATTGTTTTCAAGTGTTACAAATCTCTAAAAGGAAAATGCATGGTAACTTCTCAGATCAGGCAAGAGGCAACACCAGAGCCCTGTACTGTGTCCTACTGACTCATTCCCAGCAGCCGTTCCTGTCTTGTTATTCATGAAGTAAAGAATGGGCAGTCGTTCAAATCAAAAGCTCTTCTCTGAAGGTGTAATAAAGAAGTGGGAAAAGTGTTTTCAGCAGAAAACATACAAGTACTTTTGTTCTTCTTTTCCCTATTATATTTCCAAAAAATGACTGAGCGTGGCAACTGTTGCTTTCTGTGGAGTGACAACTCTGTGGAGACAACTACTCAGTTGTCAGTCAGTCAGTCAGCTAGTATGTGAGCTATTAATATATATTGATCTCATCTTATTTATATATTGTTCTATATATGATAGCTAAACCACTAGGTATTCTGCAAAGCCGTGGGAAGAAAAATGTCTACAGAAACTCAATGGATTACAGAGATCTGAGCATACAGCAGTGTGGTTGACCCCCATCTGCTTTTAGGTGGTACCACAGTTGTTTTGCTTTTTGCAGTTTTTGGAGTGCTAAAGCAACTCTCAGGGATCATGCAAACTAAGGTCCTTGGGATTAAAGAAAACCTACTGTGTCTAAAGCAGGAAGAAAGAGTTTACAAAGCAAAAAGCAAGGCTCCCCCCCTCACCATTTTGTTTTAGTGCATTAGTATGACTCACTCCTACTATTCTCTTGTTTTACATTTAGTCTGTTATTTTGAATGGATTTTATTGTTTAAACTAGGACCAAGTATACAAGTATCAGCGGAAGCTAGGACTTGTAGCAGTGATTATACCGGTGTAGTATTTGTTGCTTTCAAAGACCTTGCAGTCTATATTGACAGGACTGATCAACGTGTGGTGTGGAAAGGGAGAGCAACAAGCAAGGACAACAGGTAGAAAAATGGTGCAACCATTCTGACTTTTACTGAGGTCTATAGATGCTTTTGAGATTAATTTTCCACACTTTACTATTTGCTAAATATCTTTATGATGTGTAGGAGTGAGAAAGATGAGACTACAAAAACCTGGGCAAAATTTGGGAGACTTTTGTTTTAGCTTCCTAATGTTGCTTGTTTTCCTTTGTTTTAAAGTCTTAGCTCGCGGTGTCTGTGTTTATGTGAGACTCCCTGCTCATATTTATGATGATGAACAGAATTGGGAAGATGAGAATAGGTTAAAATTTTAGGAAACAGAAACTTGACTTTTCTTTCAAATAGGAAAAAAAGTCTCTTTCAAACTACCTTCCTGCTGGTTTAGGCCTGATTCCTGATCTCTATAGGCTTGTATTTGGAACTGCATGTTCAGGAGGGGATTAGTTAACAGGCGAAATGGTGGCCTCTTGCAATCCAAACCTCAAGAGTGCTTGTAAATGACAGTGAGACATACCCCGTGAATGTGATGTGAACAGGATCAACAGGCTACATTTAAAAGTGATACCGTGTGGGTAGGACTGAATTGTGATAATTGAGTAGATAGTCTGTAAAAATAGCATGCCCATGGATCTGTTTCTTAAGCAAGATTGTGTTGAAGCGTTTAGTTGCTTTGGAAATCTCTTTCTAATTTCTTGCACTATCATACTGCTTGTTCTGATGAGGAATCCCCTTGGAGCTGCTGCTCATGAACAGTGCGCAGACAGCATCAGTGCTAGATCACACTTAGCAATGGAGTAGAGGGAGCTGCTGTAGATGCCTGGGCTGCTTTGGGTTGTGCTGCCTGCTGCCTCCGTCACAGGAGGAAGGTCTAGTTGCACTCTGTGAAAAAGAAATGGAAAGACTGTGTCAGGTCATCTGATTTTTTTTTCCTTTCTTAAAGCATGGCAATAGTATGAAATTTGCTTTTCCTATTCATTTGTGGTTTGTTCAGAAGGGTAACTCAACCTCTTCCCACGGTCCTTCCACCCACTCACTTTGACAGAGGATGTGGGTTCCTGGGATGACAGGAGTGGGGCTTGGCAATCCTTTTACCTGGTTTTGGAGATAACACAGATTTGCCAAATACAGCCCTGCCCTTGCAGCAGAGTGTAAGCACAGCTGCTCTGTAACGGGTATCAGATGAATTGTTGGGGTGTTTTATTTTCCGTGAAACAAAGCTTGTTTTGGCATGTTTATAAGCATGTTGTAAATGACATCAAAACCTATTTAGGAGTTAAATGTCTCCCGAGGAAAAACTAGAGGGAAGCTTTTTCTTTAAAAAAGAAAATAAAAAAATCCAAAGCAGTTAATCCCAATGTGTGGCTTTAGCCCCAGGCAAGGGCTTTTCCTCCCATCTCCCCCCTGCCGAGAAAACACTGAATTCATTCACAACAGCCACAAATCAGTGTCCTGGAGGAGAGAGAAGACTGACAGGGAACTAAGTGCAGAGGAGCCACACAAATTCCTAATTTAAGTTTAGCGACAGCAACAACAAAAAGGAAATCTGTGAATACAGAAACCGTAAGGACAGCTACATTCTTCTGTGGATTATTCTTTTCACATAAGGAGAATCCATGAAACCCAAAGTGACAGTAGTTCATCAAATCATACCAACAGCCTTCAGCATTGGAAGTATTGGCTTTGGGATTTAAACACTCATGGGGAAGTTAGAACCCATCCTTTCTGTAGCTTTGTGGTAACTGAAGAAGTTTGGACTGTTTCTGATATTTCCATAGTTGAACAGTAGTGGTTACTTTGAGGCTGACATGCTTATTATATGTGAATTCTAACACTTTATAATTAATTGGTAGTAAAATAGATTTTTTTCTGTAAAACTGCAGCAACTGATCCGCTAAGAAAAATCAAGCTTTTATATCATTTTATTTTTGCTTGTATCCTGCCCACCTCAGAGGATTTACTAAGTAGAAGCACTCATCTTAAAATATAAATGTTGTCTTAAGCTTACTCCATTATTCAGGCAATGTTTAATGTAACCCTGTCATTTTCTTCTAGTGATCCAGCTGCCAAAGCTCTCTGGGAGTCCTTCATGAACCTCAAACAGAAGGAAGCTGTGATGGAGGCTAGGAGACACCTTGTGGAGGCTGCGAGCAGAGAAAATTTACCTATTAAGATGAGCATGGGTGAGTAGTGTGACGTGTAGGGGCAAGGTGAAAGACAATGTCAGCTCCTCTTACACTTAACCCTCTTGGGGAAAACTCACCCCATCCTTGGTTCATCCTCATCCTTGTCAACAGATTTCAGGTGAGCGTGAGCATCACAGCTACCATAAGAACTTTCTGATACATAAGTGAGAGTTTTCTTTTGAATACAACAACCTTGAAAAGATTGAAAGCAGTGGTGAAGCAATGGAGTTCTCTGAAGGAGGGTTTTAAAGACATGCAAATGGTTAGCAGTGCTGCTTGTCTTTTCTGCAAAGCATGAGAATTAGGGTATTCTTAAAAATTCAGCATGATTTCTGTCCTGAAAGCAGGCATTGTAAATAGAAGCTGATCTGATGGAAGTTGTGCAGATCTTGCATATGATTATATTATACAGGTAGAGATTACATTACATAGGTAGGAAGTTTACGTGAAATGAGGCTGCCTAGCTCAAGAGAGTTTAAGCTGAAAACTGCAACTGGGCACTCTTTAAACTTGAATTCTTCAAAATATTAGTGGTACAGATTGTAACATAATGACTTTCAATAGCTTTTTTACAACCTCATTCTCATTATATACCGTACAAATGGTATACAAATGCAGGAATGATACAAAATGGTATACAAATGCAGGAATTGATATAATGTCAGGCTTATAAAAACTGGTATTGCTCTATACCACAATACTTTTTTGCATTTTATGTACTCTGAGACTATTTTATGCTGAACTTTTCATCAAGAGAGAAAGCTCCTCATGGAATTAAGAGTAATATGCTTTTATCTGGGACTCCAGAGTAAACTGCCAAGGTATTGTAGAAGAATTAGATGTACAGCCAACTCATGAACTCTTAACAACTATAACATTTCATATATTGCATGGTCTTTGCAAATACCTAGAGCATGCATTTAGTGGATTATTAATCAGAAATAACTAGATCTCTGCAACAGTAATGCTGTAAGCTGTTTTAAAGAAACAGAAAAGGAGCAGCTGTGAGTGGGCTATTACAAATTTGTCTGAAGGAGGCAAGGCAGAGTAAATAATAAAATCTTGTTTAAGCTTTCACTGATAATGTGTGTGTGATTATTCACCGTAATAACATTAAGAAGCCACCACTGTTTTTCTATTGCATATGCCTTAAAAAAAAATTATTAATGTTGAAATTTAGCTTTGTTTTAAAAGTAATTACTTCATGTCTTTGAGAGATAATGATCTGTCTACCACCTTTGCTGCTTTGTGTAAATTATGAAATCAGCCACGCATTTGTCTGTGTCCCCTTCCCGTGGTATCCAGTGAAGGCTGCAATAACCTGGTTCTTAATCACATTATAGCTGACACTTATGGTGGCTGCCTAAATGTCTGACATACATGGGCCCCATATAGCGCTATGTAGAAACATTTAAGATTTGGTGGTGAAACAAATTTCTGACACTATAGTTCTGGAGACTTGTTTTTTGCTGAAGTGTAGCTGTAATTTACTAATGTTTATGGAACTTCATTATTTATTTTGTGAATTGTTAATTTAGCTTGCATTAGACTAAGAATCAGTTGTTAACTTTTTAGTTGATCTTCAAAGGATGAAACAAAATTTGAGGCAGTCTTATAAGTGATAAACAGTGATAAAATGAGAAATGAGGAAAGGAGGACACTACAGTAACAAAAATCAAAACTTGTTATACAGCTTAGATGCAGAAAACGTGAAACTTATGCCCAAATGTCACATTGTCCAATGACACATATTTATGAATCAATTTTTAGACCAGATCTCTGTCTTTACAGCATTAATTGCTTGTTCATTGTGCTACAGAACATCTTACTTCTCAGTAGGGAAGCTGGAAATTGTGTTGTTTATCAATTGCTGCTTTTCCTGAGGAGGAAAAATTCTTGTGGCCTGTTCTGGTCCTGTTTAGTGTATTTAGTTGAAAGCCTTCTTCCAATGTGGCAGCACTGGCTGGAGAGAAGGGAAATGCTTTCACTCTGCTCTGTGCTTAGATTTGAGTTTTTATTATTTTACCTCAGGTTCTGCCTGTGTCAGAATATCTTTGTGGGTTCCACACTGGTTTTCCCAACACTTAAGGTATTTTTTGAGTTTTTTATGGCCCTCATATTAAATGTCAGAGAGTTTTTCTAGCATGAAAGTTGCCTTTTACTCTCTTTACTAAGACCAGCTGTGTCAGGTGGTAAGGGTATTTTCCTTACTACTTCTTTTTTGCTTCTTTCCCCCCTGGAAATAAAGACTGAATTGCATTTGAAAGCAAAGCTTTGAATTCCATTTGATGTAGCTAAGTCCTCCTGCAGTGGCCACCTGCCTTTAAAACTGCATCACATGTGACACTGGCAGCATAGGAGCCTTGTGCAGCGATGAGAAACTCAATCCCGTCCTGTTTCTGTATTTTCAGTGCAATGAAAATAAATTTGGTTGTTTTCTGAGCTTTGAAAGGCTGCTCATTACTCTGAGGTGTGCATGTGTTTGCCCACATTTCCACTGCAAGCAATGTGCCTGATGTGTGGCTTTCCTCTTTCTCTGCCTGGCTGTGTGTGGCAGGAACTCTGATAGTTGTGGGAGGACACACGGCTCAAGCTTTCACTTTCTGCTATCTTCTGAATGTGTCCTGCTCCTACTGAGAGGGAAGGAGAGTAGGAGAACCATAGAAAGGGACACATGTCTCCTCCACAACACCCCCAAATGTCTGTAGACCACTGGGAACTCCATCTTCTCCCATTGAAATCAACAGGAGTAGAGAGAGGAGAGGAGTTCTGAGGAAGGAGAGAAAGAGAAATAAAGGAAATCAACAATTTTGGCCACATTTTTTGAGCTGAGTAGATCAGAGTGCTGCTTTCAGGTGTTCTTGATTTGCATATTCATTTTCTTCATTGTAGCAAGGGAAGTGGTAGTGGGGATGTCTGGAAGTCCTATTGACTGTTTCAGAAGGGATCAGTGTAGAAAGAAGGTGGTTGAAGATGAACTAGCGATATTTTGTTGAAAGTTTTGGTGGATGGACACAGTTTAAAATTTAAGACCATCTCCATGACATTTGTAAATAGAGCAGGATTCTCTCCTTTTTCTGTAGCCATCTCATGGTTTTCAGATGGGCCATTAAGTCATCTTATACCATCTTCAAGGAAGATTTGTTTGGTTTTTTTCTTCCATATATGTTCAAGGAAAGTGCATATTTTATCTGTCATTTTGCTTTGTGACTGAAAGAACTATGTTGTTACAAACTTTAGCAAGTGATACAGGCTAGTAGGCTAGAACTGTTAATTGCAAGCATTTTAAAATCCTGATTCTTTTTAAAAGAAGAATTGCAAGTCTTAGGAAACTGCATCACAGAGGGAGTGGTGATTCATAAAACCAACTAGAAAACGAAGCTATAGATCTACTTGGCCCTTTCGTTATGAACAAAACCTGATCTGGGTAGCTATGTAGCATATTTGAATTTCTGAGGTTAGCCCTGGAGAAGGCAGGCAAAGCACTGTGCAGAATTCCAGCCAGCATAAAGGCTTTACATGTGCTATATCCAGTTTACTTACTGTTTAATCCATTTCATCCATAAATATTTAACATGGGTATATGGGTTCTGAAGATGTAATTTCCTGTGGAGTTAGTAATGCTGCCAGTGTTGACTTTTAGGGAGTATTTGTTTGGTATTGCTTACTGTGGGCATGCTGACATTGATCCCCTTCTTTACAGGATGCTATAAATGCACTGCAACCATGTTACAAACATAGTGGTTTCATCTAAGTTTTGCCTTAACCATTTCAGCTAGATACATTTCCCAAAGCAGTATAAGTTTGAATTAAACAGGTGGAGCTGTCTTTTGCTACATGTCCATTTAAACAAAGGGGCATGAAAATGCCACATCCATAAAATTCCATATCTATACACACACACTTAAAAAAAGCCCAAACCAACAAACAATGCTTTTTAAGAACTACATCAGCTCCATCTTGCCTCTGAGGCAGTTGCATTTGTGTTTTGGATACCCAAGTGAATGCTGATAAATATCTGGGGAAGATCAATATTTGCCAAGTTCTGGTCAGAGATCCCATTGTGTAGGTGTAAATTATTTTGGCATAATAAAAATCCTGGCATTTAAAGAAATTTATTTTATTTAGAGAATTAAGTCTCCGTTTGAAAAGCTCTTTGGAAGACTAGGAGATCGTCAGAATACCTTTTTGGTGAGATTTATAGCATTGTGCTAAATTCAAGTGAGACTGTAAATACTGGAAAGGGATTACTTCTGCTCAGCTCTTAAAGTAAGTGTCTGTAAGGAGTTCTGCTCTGAAGCAGCAGCCTGACTTACAGTACAGTGGAAAGGTTGCTGTTTTTTCCATTCCTCTACTTCCCGTTCCGTTATTCATAGGTCTGATGCATATCTTAATCATCTTTTGAACGTGGCAGCCCATGAATCTCTTGTTGAAAGCTTTGCTATTAGAATAGCATTTGGCAGTGGTAAAAACTTTGCTACAAATGTTCTTTTGTGGCTTTAGAAACACCCTTGCTCTTCTGTTTGAAAAGAGCACAGTAAACCTTGATCAAGTCTGAATTCCTTTATTGTGTCTTTCTACTGGCATGGAGACTGATGAAAGTCGAAACACTGGTGTAGTAACAGAAACAAAGTGCAATGTGCTGTTACACGAGCCCTTGTTAGCAGAAGAAAAGCTTTTTGGTTTCTTTCCATTTGCACTGTACAAATACAGTTTTAAGAAACAAGCTCACTACCAAGTTAGCAAAGCCTCAGGCTTTACGAAGTAAAGAGGAGTACTGTAACTTTTTCAGATGGGCTGGTTTGCATGGGTTGAATTGAACTCTAAAATTCATTGAAGTAGAAATGGGAAGATCCTGAAATTTTAGCCTGGAGACATGAAATACCATTTTGAACTAGAAAAGTAACTTAAAGTTGACAGGAGAATGTAGATGGATACTAATATCTATAAAGAATATAAAGAATATGAAATGTGCATTTTGGGATTTTTTTTTTAGTGAAAAGTTGCATTGGACTGTGATTTATTCTTGACAAGATCAATGTAAAAATATTCAAGATTCAACACCATCAATTCCTGGAATAAATTTTAGGGATGAAAGCTACTTGCTAAGAAAATGAGCTGTAATAAAGTAATAAGTACATACATATCTTTCCAGATAAATCAAGTTGGGTCTCAGATATCTAAAATATTCACCCTGGCCAACCATTAGGACAATTCTGTGATAGCAACAAGTAATGAGATGATGTCAGTCTGGCTTTGAGGTCCTTACCAAGAAAGAGAAGGCAGATCAGAATTGCAGGGCTCAAAGTGATGTTTGAATCCCTTCTGCAGTATGTCTCTGGGTAGTGATAGGTGCCTGGGTAACAGCTGGGCTTGGGAGACACTGTGGTCCCCTGTTACACAGAGAGGATCATACTGTAGACTGGTTCTTGGGACTTTTATGTACGTTTCTCTGTTGCCTGTTTACCTGGTCTCCAAATCCACCATGAGAGTAAGCTGCAGAATCAGTGAGGCAGCAGCCAAAGTCTCCCTCCAGGCATCATCATGATGTGGGAGGCTTGACTGAGGCAGGACTGGCTTAGCCCAGAGTCCCAAGTTCCTGTTGGTGGGTCTCACAGTACTGCTTCAAGGGCTGGTGTTCTCAGGGCATTTTTCCAAGGAGAGGGGAGGCTGCTTGTCCCAGACCTGAAGTCCATCCATTGCACAACCTGAATCCTAAGTAGGCAATTTCAGAGTTAAATTAGTCTGCTCTTTGTCTCATCAAAAGCAATAGAAGTCCTGCAGTGTGGGACTATCTAGCCAAGCGGATTTGGGTTTTCCAGCCTGTTGCAATACTGAGTTCCTGATTTCTCCCTATAGTGCAACTAAAAACATAGTCTCGACCTGAAGCAAATGTTCCCAATCTCAGTGATGGTCAATATAACAGATGTTTTGTTGCATCACTCACTCCCAGTGGCAGGAAGGCTTTCTGCTTCTCAGAGTGCTAAATGTTTTTGAAGAGTTTTAAGTGTTTCTGAAAGTTTTGGATACATTCTTATTTGGGAGGCTTCTGTATAGGCCTTTGCATTCCCAAAGGAATGTTCTTTGAGTATAGTGTGGTTAGGCTTTCCCTGATAACTCTTGATGAAGGTGATCTTTCTGAATAGCCACTACCACATTGAAAATTGTAGAAAGAAATCGGGTTTATGGCTGTTTCACTATGCGGTGTTACACCAGGATGAAGTTCAGGTTTTCAGCTCTGTTGAGTATGGTCAGACTGTTCACCTGACTAACTAGATCCCATCTCCTGATAGTCATCTGTTTTTGCAGGTCTAGGACAGAGATGTTGCTCTAAGCTCCAACTGGACAAAGAGTATGTAGCCTTCTGCTGTTTTTCTTAAGCAACTAAACTTTTCAGGTCATCTCTGTAACTCTTTAGATGTAACAGAAAGGATGAAGGTTACTGATATTACTGCCAACAAACTTAACTGTTTTTCAGGAGATGTGACAAAATAGCTGAGATGGAGAGATGTTCAGAAACAGAACAGTTTGTATTTCATCAGTAAGTGACACCGCATTTGTGTGTAGTGTTGCTTAGAAGCACAACCAGCTGTGGAGCCATCTTTGCATTGATCATTACGCTTCTTTCAAAGTTAGATGCTGAATTCATCAAAGTGGTGTGTCAGTTCCTTTTTCAGACTCACTTGTCAATACATAGGGTAGCATCCTTGAGAACACAAAACAGTTGCTCAAAAGAGAAAACAAGCATACTTTAAAATAACTGGAATTATGTGAGGAGTGATGTCCATGGGTGTATTTTGCAATTTGTCCTCCATCCCTTCTTCTTCAGTCTAGCATATATAGGTTCCTGCAGTTGAAACAATTGTGTGCTTTATGAGGTGTGAGCAAATACTACGCTCTTGGTTTGAATCCTGTGCAGGCTGAGCAGTGAATGGAGCGTTTGCTGGGCCTGGAAATTGCTGTTAGTGTGGAGGCAACAGTGTGGCAGAGGCTTGGTGGTAAAAATGAAGCCAAGACAGTGGCAGAAGGCTCATTTTGAGAGCACAGATATGCGTCCTTTCTTATCAAGTGCATCCTAGAGAAAGAATTCCGTAATATGAAGTTAACTGAAAAGGCTTGGCAGGAAATTTGCCCTTTTTGATGACTGCCTGCAGCTAAGCACAGAAACAGATGTATCAACAAATATGGATGAATTGTAGATTAATTTTGGGTTGGAAGTGATCTCTGGAGGTCATCTAGTCCAACCCCTGCTCAAACCAAGAGCAGCTTAAGAGTTAGACTAGATATGTTGGACCTTGTTCAGCTGAATTTAGAGTATATCCAAGAATGGCAATTCCACAGCCTGTCTGGGGACCCTGCAGCAGTCTTAACCTCCTTTGTGAAGAAAATGTTCTCCTTTATGTAGTTTGATCTTTCACTTGCTCTGAAACGTGTGGCCATTGTCTTTTGTCCTCTCACGTGCACTTCCAAGAAGTCTGATTTAGTCTTCTCTGTAATCACTCATTGTGTCCTTGAAGACTGTAAGTAGATCCCTGCTTTCATTTCTTGAGACTAAACAAGCTTATTTCCTTCAACCATTCCTTGTGCATCATTTTCTCTAGCCCCCTAAACCATTTTAGTGTCTTTCATTGCACCTACTGTAGTGTGTATTGTACTGTGGAGCCCAAACCTCCATACAATACTCCAGATGCTGTCTCATGAGTACTAAATAGAGGGTTATAACCACTTCCCTCTGCTTTCCAGCTGTGCTTGTGCTGATGCCACCTAGTAAGTGGTTCGCTTCCATTGCTGCAAGGGCGTACAGCTGATTCATGTTCAACTCGACAGACATATTTCATCCTGAACTTCAGAGGGATTTAGGTCACAGATCCACTATTGCGAATGAAAGAAACACAGAAGTTGAAATAAAGACTGAGAGAAAAAAGACTGTATGTTTACTGCAAAATGGCATGTTGAATGTGGCAAAAGGCATTCTAGTGTCTACAGACACCCATGAAATGTGTTAGTGCTATTGTTTCTGCCGTTGAAAAGGGAACTGGTAGCTGCTGTGTCCCAAATGTTGAAATATAGTACTAGCGAATAATAATTTTTAATCCTCCTTGTAGGTCTTTTGCTCAAACACTGGAAATATATAAAAATGAGAAGATTTCATATGTGCAGTTACTTAAGCTTGCTGGTTTTAACTGTATTTATTTTATTTGGGCAAGAGCTTGAGGGCTGAAAAAGAGTTACTGTGCCAGGTCCAGACACAGACTGTGACTCTTTAATACCAAGGAGTTTAAAAGTGAAGGGACTCCTAACTGGTGGAGCAGTGCAGTATACTTGACTGTATCAATTTGACCCCTAAAGTGCAGGTTTTTCTGGGAAATGTCCACACTGAAATCTATCTCATTGGGGAGAGAAGAGAGGAAAAAGTGTTTATGGAACATCTGTGTTATTTACACATCCTGTCTGACAAAAGCACCTTGGAATACCAAATCTTCATCTTAATTGTTGAGATAAAATGGTGTGGATCATGCAACACCACTGGGTTCTCCTACTGCAACAACAGCTACAGCTTTTGGGAATGGGTTTGGAAGGTGGTCGTGGGGGTTGTCAAGTCCTGCCTTCTGGTGAAGTTTACATACCTAATTTACAGCAGGAGACTGCGATAGGTGATATAAAGTGCACTTAAGATGAAATGAAATAAATTTTAAACAAAACAGGTTAGTAGAGATATTTTAATCCAAAACTGAAATTACTCAGAATAGTATTAGAAAAAAACCAGAAGTTTAGTAAAACATCATGTGCTTCCTCTGTTGCAATACATTTATCTGGAGGCAAAATTTCTCCCTCAGTATTTTAGGAAGGTGTTCCTTGCAGGTGATGGTAAATGGCTTTTTTGCTGTTCTTGTTTAGGAAATCAAGTGCTGCTCAGATTTGTTCTGAGTGTTACGGGTTGTTTTTGTTTTGTTGGTGGAGTATTTTGAGGTTTTTTTGTTTGGTTTTAGTGACTAGACTACTGCGTCATGTGAATTTACCTTAAAAAACCAAGAAGTGTAATATTTGCACTAGTCACACTTACTTTAAGTTAAATGAAAGACTTCAGTTGGCTCTGAAGTAGCAAGTACCATGTTTTACCTTAAGCTCTTGCTATATTTTTAAGGTTTTTTTTATTCTTTGACTTAATTTTCTTGCAGAAATAACATTTCCTAGGTTAAGTTAGTTTGCAAAATTTCAGTAAAGGTATTTTTTTGTCTCTCACTGTAGCCTTGTCATTGTTCAGTGAATAACCTACTGCATGCTAAATAGTCTCTTGTGGTGTAAGATGGGTAATGGTTCAAGCCCAAATAAATTTACAAAGTATATCATATTTATGTCTCATACCTCATTTACTTCACACTCAACTGCTATAAAACAGCTAGCAGATGGAAGAGAAACATGGAACCCTGTGCAGTGGTGCGAAACAGAAAAACATATATGCTGTAGTATGTTATCTTTGATTAAATTGTGGTTGGCACATGAATGCAGGACTATTTGACTAACCTTACTGTTCCTTTTAAGAAGGCAGCGTGGTGACAATAGACAATGGTCTTTCTGTGTGTCTGGAAGTGTTGGATGAAGTCTTGTCTTTTTTTTTTTCCTTTTCCTTTAAATTTAAATTTTTGTTGTAGATGGTAAACCTAAACAATTAAATATGACTCATGGCCAGATCTCCTTCCATGTCTAGTTTTGATTAGAGTTGAAGATAATTCTTAAAAATTTAAAAGAAAACAGAAGTGTGTTGCTCTTGCAGGAGTTCTGCAAATATATAATTTCATTATTTGTATTCTTTGCTAATGTAATACTGCAAAGCTTATATTAACTTCAGTATGAAGTCTTTTTGTGTTAATAATAGTACTGTGAAAAGCCTATATTAGTGTGGTCTTTCTCTAGACTATTTTCATAATGATTACAATACATTGGAGTAAACATCACTGCATAGGTAAACATTTGTGAAGTTTTAAAACAAAGATTGAATTTAAGTGTACCTTGTTATTAATTTTTACATTGGTTATGTTTAAGAGGAAATGACTTTGTGGGTTGAAAGTTTAAAAATTTAAATAGCTTTTACTTACAAATGTGTTTAGTTTATTTTAGGGCATGCTTAAAGTTTTATCACAAATGTGAAGCTCCACTCCTAATACTTATAGCCATGCTTTACAAAGCTTATCAAAGATTTTTAAATGACTGCCTTTTTTAAGAGTATTCTGACCATGATTCATCACACAATCTCTTAAGATCATTTTTTAACATTCATTTTGATATATTAGAGTCAGGTCAAGTAATCTCCTTTGAGAACAATGCAGATTTTGAGTAGATCTACTTAATATTTAGAGTTTTAAAATATAGCATAATAGAATATGTTGTGGAAATAGCTATTTTATTTATATAAACTCTGAATTATGGATCTCTGAATTGCAAACAGGTATAGTTAATTCACTTCAAAAGATTAATCCGCTTTTGGACAGATATAACTGCTATCAGATTTTTTTTGCAGAAACTACTAACCTAGTATTGTTTTGAGAGTTGTCATAAGTAACAGTACTTCTTTATTGGCTGCAATCTGTAGTGAGTTACAGTGTTTCTAACATGTCTAAACAAACTTTTATATCAAACAAACCAAATTGCCCAGGAGAGGTTGAAATGCTTCTTCCAGTTTTTGGTTGCCCATTACTCTGTAGTAGCTATAAAACTAGATCAATAATCCTGCTATATAGAAATGAGCTGGTTATATATATACATATATATGTATAAATAAAAAAGTAAAGCATTGCATTACTATTAGTTAGTTACTGAATAACGATGCCATTTCCTGAAACAAAGTAATTGTATTGCCATCTTCTGTTCTCTGCTAAAACTTTTTTGGTATTTTTTTTTCATTTAAACACCAGTGATTTCTTTTATTCATTAAGCTTTATATTTTGCTGATGTTGACTTGTATTATATCTTCTCAGTCTTCAAAAGAAATATTTTGAAGTTCTGGTTTTGAAGTGTTATTTTTCTTTTCTTTTTTTTTTTTTTAACAAAAAGGACTGTACTTGCAGACTGTCCATTTGTGATGATCAGGACATGGTTAAAAACACAGGAGCAGGTCCCTTAAGACTCTTTGAACCTGCGTGAAAAATAAAACACTTATTCTTAAAGTCCAAGAAAAGGAAATTTACTGCAATTGCTGTTACTTATATCTATAGGGAAGCAGCCTGGTTTGGAAATAAGATACAACTTGCTGTAAATGCGCACTGGGATATCTTCATTTAACAGGGTGTGCCACCCATAATGACTGTGTTTGACATCAGCAGGAGAATTCATGAATATGGGTTGGGAGATGTCTGTTCTGGTGTCTGTTTGGCACACAACGGAAATGCGTGGCACCTGCACTTCGCTTGTTGTAGGCATCAGCACTAAGTAGAATCATGGAATCATAGAATGGTTTGGGTTGGAAGGGACCTTAAAGACACCCAGTTCCATCCCCCCTGCCATAGGCAGGGACACCTCCCACTAGACCAGGTTGCTCAAAGCCCCATCCAATCTGGCCTTGAACACTGCCAGGGAGGGGGCAGCCACAACCTCTCCAGGCAACCTGTGCCAGTGTCTCACCACCCTCACAGGAACAAACTTCTTAATATACAGTCTAAATCTACCTTGCTTCAGTTTGAAACCATTCCCCCTTGTTCTATCACTCCATGCCCTTGTAAAAATCCCTTCTCCAGCTTTCCTGTAGCCCCTTCAGGTACTGCAAGGCTGCTATGAGGTCTCCCCAGAGCCTTCTCTTCTCCAGGCTGAACAACCCCAACTCTCAGCCTCTCTTCATAGCAGAGGTGCTCCAGCCCCCTGATCATTTTTGTGGCCCTCCTCTGGACTCACTGCAGCAGCTCCATGTCCTTTTCATGTTGGGGGCTCCAGAACTGGACACAGTACTGCAGGTGGGGTCTCACGAGAGCAGAGTAGAGGGGGAGAATCACCTCCCTCAATCTGCTGGTTACACTTCTTTTGGGTACAGCCTGGGTACAGCCCAGGATACCGTTGGCTTTTTTAGCTACAAGCACACATTGCTGGCTCATGTTGAGCTTCTCATTAACTGACACCCCCAAGTTCTTCTCCTCAGGGCTGTTCTCAATCCATTTTTCTCCCAGCCTGTATTTGTGCATGGGATTGCCCTGACCCAGGTGCAAGATGTTGCAGTTGGCCTTGTTGAATTTCATGCGATTTGCATGGACCCACCTCTCCAGCCTGTCAAGGTCCCCCTGAATGGCATCCCTTTCCTCCAGCATGTTGACTGCGCCACACAGCTTGGTGTCATCAGCAAACTTGCTGAGGGTACACCTGATCCCACTGTCCATGTCAAAATACCATGCTCCGTGTGTCTTACAAGATGAAAGAAAGGGCTTCAGAATTTCTTTATGCTGAGACAGGATCCATCTAGTTAAAAAAGAGGGGAGAGCAAGCTTGAAGAAAGAAGCTGAAAGAGATGTAGAAGTGAAAGGAGCAAAGTGTCACTGGGAACAGCCCATGCCAAAGGTCTTAAACCAAAGATAGAGTATGGCTGGTGTGCTCGCAAATTCTCGTAAGTTTAAGACTTGAGGTGGAACATGGCAATACAGTGGAAACGATGGCTTGCCCAGTGCTTTTTTTCCTAGCATAATTGTGTAAGCCTCATCATTCAGTCTTGCAAAGGATGAGCCATTACACAAGAGACATGGTGAATTACATATGTACATACTCATACATCATCATGTTTTCCATCCGTATTTATTTGCTTACCACCCAAAATGATTGTTAGGGTATTCTCAGCTGCAGAAGTATTCCAGAAATCATCAGAGAAATGATCAGTCCTATGAATAATGTACGAAAGAACAACGACCTCCCTCTCTCTGGGACAGCATGCCAAGAACACGATGAAGTACTCAGTGTCTAAAAACATATGTCTTAGTGCTAACTGGGGACATGCACAAGCCACCTGAAGTCCTCTGGGCACTTTATTTTAAGACAAACAAGTTGATTAATTTCTGTGAGATGTTTAAAGCATCCAGGAGATGATTCAACCAAATTTGCAGATTTCAAGTAGCTTTACAATCACAGTAAATTACTGTTTTCAAGGATTACTGTTTTTTTAGGGCTGGAAACCCTCTGGTTGGGACTTGGCCTTGTGCTGCTCTGTATTTATTAACCTGGTGGAAGAGGTGAAAAACAAGGTAACAAAATATGACCATGATATGTATTTAGTTGAGATTAAGAAGGGGATTTGAAAAACCCTGATATACCAATATTTACTTTGAAGATTAATACAGATAGCGACTCATAGGAAACCTAATTCTGGAAGGTAAGATTTCACCTATTTATTCAAAGAGTTCTGAAATTTGCTTTAGTGTTCGAGAGGGCAACAGGAGAATACTGTAGATGCTGGCTGGAGATGGTTGCAAAGTTTTTGTTCACGCTGGTTTAGCAATAAAAAGGGGAACCTGAATGGTGGAGTGCACAAAGTAGGAAATAATGGGCTGAAGTGACCTTGTATTTAAAAACAAACCTCTGAGGAGCCTCTATTCCAGCAATTGCTAAACCTCAGCACAGTTGTCACCGTTGTCAATGACTGCTACATCCTCAAAAGCCACTGCTGTACACACCTTCAGAAGTGTGACAGGTGAGAGGCTTTGCCTCCCTGAAGGTCCATCACTCTAGAATGACTTGAGATGCACTGTAAAGCCCATGACAGGCAGGGAAGAGTGGCTGAGCTCCAGTGCCTGGGTCCTGCAGCTAAGGTAGCAGAAAGAATGGGAGTCAGTAAGGGCCAGAGAGGAAGCAAGGCTGGTCACAGCTCTTCCTTGGTGTCAGAGTCCTGCTAGAGGCAGGCAGCAGGAGGCTGCTGCTCCCATGTGGTTTCAGGTGTACTTCAGGGGCTGCTCAGCCCCCCAAGATGGACATACACTGGGGTTGCTGTAGTGGGGATGTGCCATTTGTGTTCATACCTGTGACTATGGAGTTGTCTGAATACTAGTGTTCCTGCAACAGAGAAGGGAGAGAGGCTTACAAGTGACTATTGACCCCAGAGTAGATGTGTTTGTGTTTGTGGGAGACAAGCATACACTCCTAGAAACAAGTATGTGACATCTGTTTTCAGTCTACTGTAAGGTTCAGTGCTCTTCAGGTCCAGAGCCTTATTGTGGAGAAGCCAGCCAAACAGCATCTCATACTGTCCTACTTTTCATCTCTCCAAAGAGCCAGGGAGTAGTTGGTGTTATTCTCGTCTTTATTAACAATTCAAGGACGAGATGACTTTTGAAATTAACTAAACAAAAGTTGAGATAAAATTATTTTTGTGACACTTGCTGTTAAAGAGTGTGACAGAAACTTCCTAAGAAGTACAAAAGCTTTTTGAGTTAATGACATCTGGAAATTTCACTAACAAGGAAACATAAGGGATGTCATTCATTCTACTAAATTGCTTTCACTTAGTTTGCAAAATATCTGACTCCCTTAACAGTACTATTGCCCAGTTGGCTTCGTGGAGCATGTGAGTTTTCTGCATTCCTCACAATTTATCTAGCATTGAAAATGATCAGAGGCAAGCTACTGAGAGAGATATGTCTATATTCCTAAAACTGTGGACAAGGAAAACAATTTATTTGGAATTTTTCAGCTCTATATTGCCTTGAAAAATCTCACCTGTGAACATAAGTGTGCCAAGGTCATTTCTTATTTGTGGGTCTGTCAAGTGAAAAATGGACCTCAGTAAAAGTGTTCTAGCCAGTGAAGTTCAAAATATGTTCTTGCATGAAATTGAACGAAGTTTAAAGCTATGTGTATTTGGCGGTTCCTGTAGTCTTGGAAAAGCATCCACTTATTTATTCTGTTGGTCACAAAATGTACTTTCCTCTTTACTTGTTTTCTTGTCCCTATGGAGATAATTAGCTAAGTGTTAGATGAAAAAATAAGGACTGTCTGTTTGGAACAGCCCACTGATAATTCTGACCTTTGCTCTTTAGACACCTTGTTCATCCATAAATCTTTACATTTAAAAAAAATGCACTTTGGGACTCTGAATTTTTAAAAATTTGCTTCTACCAGTAAATCTATCTTGAAAAATAATTATTTTCTTGAAGCAATGCCTGTATTACACTATGTAGACTGCAGCATTAATTTAAAATGGAAAAAAGTCGTACTGTGGAATCATGTCTTGATGTCTACAAATGTGATTTGTCTAGCTAACTTTTTGTTTAACTGTTGAGGTGAAAGTCTTCCTGTTCCTCTCAGGCTACTCTCACTACTCAAAAACAGATTTCTGACAGACCTTTAGTATCAATTGCTGGTGATTTCTGCCTCAGTTTGTCTGACTTGAGTGATCTGCTTTACTAGTAGTAGAATTATTTCTTTCCTTCAGTCGAACTGTACACATCATCGTTTGTGTATGTAGTATTAACTGTGCATTTTCTAGATAGTATAGTGTTGCAGATGTTGATATTCAGTACTGCTATTTTCATATTTAACAAAAAATCATTTATTTAAATTACTTTAAAAAAAAAATACAAGTTTAACTTCTGTAATATAAAAGTTGGCAAAAGTGAGCTGTAGTTCTTCTGAGATCTGCCCTGAATTTTTGAAAGCTGATGGTCGAATTCAACATCTATATGTCCCAATATGTTTGCAAATTAATTACTGTAGGAGCAAAGGATTGAAGGAGGGCATTTGTATTGAATTAAGTCTTGTGAGCATTTATTCAACTTCTCACTAGACACTCATGAAACCCTTCCTTAGAACAAGTTGAATTTTTTTGCTTCCACTATCGGAAGATTGGTCAATAGAATAATATGTTTCTTAATGTCTTGTGTAAATATATTCATGCTCTATTTATGCCCACTGACTTTAGTACCAATATTGACCCTTAAGGTGCACATTTTTTGTGCATTTGTAGAGATCTCTATTTTTTTTCCGCTTGAAGCAGGGAGCCCATTTAGGCCAAGCATTTCTATTTTACTTTCCTAACTTAAGTTCTCTGTCCTTCTAATCATTATAATAGTCTCTCTGTGCATGCAGCACAATTTTGAGTTAAACTTCCAGGAATGGGGGTGATTGGAGCTGCACTGAGTGTTCCAGGAGGAGAAGCTTTGCACTGAGGTCTTTGCATGGCCCTGTTTTTACTGTAACTGTGTCACCTGATATGGATTATACCTCCTTTTTTTACAATGAGGAGGTCTAGACATTATTTTCTGCTGTCATTTCCAGGTTTTAACTCCCAATTTACAGCAGATGCTCTTATCCTAGTCTCAAAATGCATAATTTTGCACTTTACACTGCTAAATTTCATCCCACTTACATTAGTCCAATGCTCAAAGCAATCCAGCTGTGCCTTCTGCTCTTTCTCCACATTAGTGGAGAGTTTCACAGCCTTGTGACAACACACATTTTGGCACTGTTTAGTAGCAAAATTTGTACTATAAATATGCACATGTGCACACAAGCACATTCTTATTTTACCTTTTCTTTTTATATGCTAGGATTTTTCTATTGCATATTACCTGCCATCTACTTTTGGAAGTTTCTTAGGTATCTTACAATTCTTCTAATCCTAGTCTTTTCCCCCTTAAATATGTTTATGACATAGTTAATGCTATGCTAAATCCATGTGCATTGTAATTAATTCATTAATTGATTACATATCAGTTTGACATTATATTCTTTGATAAGTGTACTTTGCATTTTATCCCACTTTTCTCTGTGATGTATGGTATTTTTCCCTGGGTATTATTGCTGAAGCTTTTCATACTCCTGACATCAGACTAATCAGGTAACTAATTTTCACCATTTCTTAGACATAAATATTAGTCATCTTTTTTCCTAGTCTAGCCTAGTCCATGTTATCTCTCTTCCTGTTTATCCTCAGTTTATCAGATTACTAAAATACAGAGCTGCTTCTTTCAGTGTTTCCTGGACAGAACTGGCTCTTCAGTAGTAAGACTGGTACCTTGTCCAGCAGGTTTTTTTTACTTCTGTAATGTCCAGTTTTAATCCCTACACTATTGTTTTGTTCTGTTGCCCAAGATTCTTGCATTAGTGCACAAATACTTTGGTTGTTCCTAACCAACCATTCACAGTTTTAGCTGAATTAAATCCTGCACTGCCTGCATTATCGGTCTATCAGCATTACTGTTTTTCTTCCCTGTTCCACATCCTACTGTATTCTATTAACTTTGAAGTTTCACTGTGAGACTTCCCAGTCACCACCTACTCATTTTATCCTCTGCTGTGAAGCTTTGAAACATTTTTTCTAACATTGCTTTCAGTAGATGTTGTTTTTATCAAGGTCTGTATTGTGATTTAATGTAGTTGACAGAGTTTAGGATAAATGTACCTGTTTCACACATGCTACACTTGATAACTATTAAAGCCAAGTGTTACTTCCAAGACTATGGAATTCCTGATGTTTGTGCCAGAAAGGTTATCAGTACTTTTAAATTCCTTGAGGGAGGTTAAGGTCATACTTCTCCTTCTTCCCATATCCAGGAATTAAAACACAAATGTGCTTTGTCAGCATAATGTAGTCCTCATGAGTCAGACATCTGGCTATGCAAAGATGTAGGGTTTTGGAGCAGAGTATGACCATGATGGAGCAGGAAGAGGAGAGAGCAGGGCAAGACATTTACACTGCAGACCTTTCTGCCAGTAGTTACCATCTTCTGCCTGTGAATCTCTGCATTTGCTTTAGAACTAAATGACAGTTGAAATATGATGTTGTGTTTGGCATCTATCTCATTTTGATTTTATAGGACCTGTCTGCCACATTGCAGCACAAAAGGACTTGAAACAGCAGAGGGGCTTTAAAAAAATAAAAGACTGGTGGGGTTGGGATTAGATTAAATTTAGTCTGTTGTGCTGAAATCTCCCCCTGTGAGCAAGCAGCAGGAAAGGTGGTGAGGTTTTAAGCTTCAGGAAGAGGCATTTAATTGCTGATTATCACCAGTCACTTTCCCAAATTCCTTTCCTCATCTACTGGAACAGTTGTATTCATCAGCCAACTGTCCAGGGAGATTTCTGTGTAGAAATTGGCTGAAATTCTTGAAACATAGGTCCAAGTGGTGCTGTGGATATTGTAATATCACAGATGAGATGCTGGACTCTTTAATGCCAATGTAAGTTTTTTTAATGACTTACTAAGGTCAGGATTTCACTTATGTTTACATATGTGTTGGACATTCTTTTGGTGGTACTCTGAGGGTGGGAAAGAATTTGATTGTTTATCTAAAATGGTGCTGAATTGATCTCAGACTGATCCAGTGCTGCATCTGGATTCACTTTCACAAGGGACAATATGGAACAAAACTCTTGAAAATTTTTTTTATTTTAAATTGAAATCAGAAGTCTTGAAAGCCCTCCCATTTTACTGTTTCATATGATGGAAGGGCTGGCAACTTCATGTTTTCTCAATTGAAGCAACTTATCAGATTTTGAATATGCTACTATATATCAGGACTGCTATAGGTAATAGTGCAGTCATTTTGAAAGGTATGCTGCAAGGCATCATGGGCTGGCACTTTCAAATCACCATGTAAATCTGCCTGACACAGCTTTAAAAGAAATTAAACAAGACTGAAAGCTCTGGTGTTTAGTCTAAAAACACACATGACTGTGGTTGCTGTTTTAGCCTATGTGGACTAACCGTGGAAGCCTTTTGTCAGCTCTCTGGCCTACTGGGTGGTGTCAGCTTGATTTGTGCGTTAGTTTGCTGACTTTTTGGTTTGATGCTTTCTGTTAAAATTCACATAAAGAGCCTGTGTGGTTTTGCTTTATTTAGCAGTTTTCCCTCATCTAAATGCTCTTCCAAAGACCACCTTTGGTATCACTGAAACCAAGAGAAAACATTTTCAACATTTATTCACTGTTGGAATAACTTATTCACCATTTACATGATACTGAAAGGATGGACGCTGATGGAGAGCCTTGTAAAGTGATGATATAACCAAACACAGTGGCAGTCTTACAAGATCTTTCCTTTATGGAAAAATACTGAATAAAATGATCAGTGGTGTAAGCCATGAATCGCCTAGCATCAGCTCAGCCTAGTGCCTTCTGGACACCAGAGTTTGTCCTGTTTAAGTTACAGGATCCTCTTCATTCCATCTCACATGTCCTTGCTCTTTAGGTCTGGTTTGCTTGAGGAAGATGACTTGTTACTGGCAGAGACTGCTGGAAACCAGAAAACAGCCCTGGACTGGATCTCAGTCCAGACTTGCAATTAGGACAGTGTTTTGAGGCCATTTTTTCCTTGTGTGTTGGTGGCATGTCTGATGACCTGTGATCATTTTCTTGGGGCAGATGAGGCACTATGGACCTTCCTCCCTGGAACGTATAAATTCTAAAATACAAAATCATTGAGCAGTTTAGCTGTCACTTTAATGTTGGATGGGATAACTGCTTTTATGTAGTGTTTGTGTGACCTGAAACACTTCCCTCATGCTCATCTATTAAGGAGAGATCTACAAGCCAATGTGTGGGCATCAGGGTGTTTATTTTCAAATAACTGGTGAAATCATGCTATGTTTACTGCATCTCAGAAAATGAAGAGTCACACCTTGGAAGTGTCCCTTCCAAAAACAGATCCAGAAAACAGTTCCTTGAATCACTAACATTATCTCTATTTTTTGAGTCAATGCTGATAAAAAATGCACCCTCAGGAAGCAGCTGGAGGGTGTGGGTTTGGTGTAGGTTAGAAGGTTCACAAATTCCCATTGGACTTTTGATAAAAGTAGAAAGATTGACCATTGTTTAAAAGTAGTTGTCAAGTATGATTTCCCTAGCTTAAATGAATGCCCCTCTATGTCTGAAAACAAAAAATGTTATTACTCCTTATGTCAGCATCTGTAGTGTATTGTTATATACCTGCCATACCACACACCTTAAGCCACTTCATGGCTGTAGTAAGTCTTTGTCCTGACCTGTGCTTCAGCTTGAAACTCCCAGTGATTGCAGTGAAGCTGGGATCAGGCCCATAGTTGAAAGAGTCTCCTAAGTTCTCTGTAACCCATTCACTATAATTTAAAAAAATCTCTGTTTCTGTTTGCCACCACTGAATGCTGTGTCCTGTTTTCCTTTCCACAGGCAGAGTCACCCCAGAACAGCTAAGCTCATACGTTCAGCTTTTCAGAAATAATCTCAAAGCTTTGGAGAACCATTGTGGTCTTCTACAGCTTGTGCTGGCCATGGTTCAGACTTTGAAACAACCCCAGACTTCCAAATGGGACAACTTCCTTGCCTTTGAGAGATTACTTCTGCAGGTACATATTTTGTGAATTTATTTGATCCAAGTAAAAATGTTATATTTAATTTTTTTAATTCTCATTGAATTCTGTAACTTGTATTTTTTAAGAAGAAGTGTGTTGGATATCTTGCTAAAAAGCTGTTCCTTATTGCCAAACTGATAAAAGGGATAGGAACCTACATAGTTAATCTTTTATAGTTTTTTGTAAGAATAATTTTAGAAACAAAAGGGTAGGTATCGAAGTACGTAAATAATCTGAATTGGTTGACAGTTTTATATCTATATGAAATTTCAAGCTGATGCAACTTTTAGCATTGGATAGTATTATAACTAGTATTGTTATTGCTACCAGTCTGAAGATGCTTCTTGAGCTAATGTGCTAAATCAAATGCAGAGGCGACTCTTAGAACTTGTGTAATTTACTGAGCAGATGAAAGTATAGAAGGAAATCCCATGCACAAAGAGAGATTTCTCTTGCTCACAGCTGTCATCTACCCTCAGCATTTTCCACCACCACATTTTTTGTGGCATCCTGTTGGTGACCACAGTATTATTTACCATTTTGTATCACACTTGGATTTCTCTCGGGAAATTAAGTTAGTGGTATATTGAAATATATCCTAGTAACCTTTGGATATGTACCAAACAAGGAGTTTTTCTAAGAACCTAATAGAGTTAATTTCTGCTGAAATTCAGGGAAAGCTCAACACTTTCCCTGAAAGTGCCTTCCTGTGCTGTCTCTTCTGCCATTGTGTTGTTTTCAGAGGAACCATCTTCTGAAATCCTAGCAAGAGGCAAGTCTCCATGAGCTAACTTCTAATGAAGTGTCAGCCTTAAATAAGTGAAATGCATAGTGTGGACCTTACTTCTTTTAGAAAAATTAGCTGTCTTTGTTCAGATGTCAAAAACAATTGGTAAGACAGAAATATTTTTGAATAACATATATAGCCTTCTTTGTCTAGTTAATAAACAAACACATCTCAGGTAAAAGAACTCATTGCAGCCATTCTTCAGTTTGTCTGGATTGTTGAGGGTGGGACTGACAGCCCTACAATTTCCTTCTCTCTCCTGCAATAATTCATGTCACATAGCTCTTCTCTGAAGCTGGTTAAGTTCCATCTTAAAACCAGTTCAGCTTTAGAATGAAAATAGAACTGCAAGATCAGCATTGTTTTCACAACAACAGGCAGCTGCCTGTAAATCATGAGGGAGTGGAAAAACAGAGGTAAGAAACAACCAAACTATATATTTCATAAAAAAGAAATGTGTAACAAGCACTCTCATAATCGTAGGTGGCTTTGAATTATGCCCACTGCCTTCCACCCATCATATTAAGGTGAAACGTTAGCCAAAGGAAACTTTCTAGGCTAACATTTGTAGCTGTTGCTTAAGCACATATTCATTTTCAGTAGTTCAAACAACAGTTATTTTGAATTACACAATCTGTATAGCAAGTATCCTTTTACTGACTCTATTTTGAAGACAGAGTCTGAGATGCATTATCTGCCTCTGAGCACATCTCTCTGAGCACAGAGAGATCTGTCTCTGATGTGTTGACAGGGGCTTGTAGAAAGACCAAAATACTGAGAGACCCAGAAGACATGAGAGTTTTTTTTTGGTTTAAAAAATCAGCTAGGACATTACATTGTGAATGGTTGGTACATAGCACTTGGCACTAAACTTGATGTCATGGTAGTTTCCTTTGGCAAGACTACTGAGAAATTCTTTAGCACAATTGTTATGTTTCAGATATTCTAAAATAATAAATATTTTAAAATCTTCAATATAAAGTAATTTTTTCAATGTGAAAGTAGTATTGTTACTATGCTATATTGGAACCATGTAGAAGACGATAGCTGTTTGTGAAAGATCTACTGGGAGTAATATTATTATACTCGGACAGTGTAGGAATTCTAGAGTTTTCACTGATGGATGCATGTCAGACTTCAACTGATGCCAAAGGAGATAACCCAGTATAAACAACTGGTGTTAGAATTCTCAGATTTCCCAAAAAAATAAATCTGCACAGTTTTGGAATTCTTCTCATTACCAGATTTCTCTGATGGGTCTCACGATCCTCTGCTTTTCAGAAAAACCACATTGCTAACATTAAACCTTTGATCTAACTCTTACATCTCTTACATTGAGTAACCTCTTCCATTTTTCTTCTCTTTACTCCTCCTTGATTCTTAACTACTATCAGTTGATGTTGCAGGTACTCAGTTCTAAAAATGGCCTGGTAGAGGTAGAAAGCAGCCCACTTCCAGTATTTTATCATAATTAAAGACCTGTATCTGCCTTTTTCAGGCCTGTGTTGTCTCAATAAGTTTTTTACATCTCCAGCAAGGAAATAAGTTTGCTGAAAGTCAGTGCAGCTGCACAGTTACCACAGGGTTGTACTCAACTGGGATGGATGAATGGTCTGAGAGTGAAACTGGATTTTTACGGGATCATGGCCTTGACCACAAATGAAAGAGGATCATGTGCTGAGTTACAAGTAATGCATCAGGATTATGTATCTTGTCAATAACAAGTTTTCTCTGTGTTCTGCTTCTCTACCTCTGCACAGGATGGAGCTTTTACTACCCACGAGTTTTAAATGCTTTGTAAATTGAAACAGTATACCCTGTTTACCAAGGAGATACCTCACCATATTTGCCTTCTCTGTAGGATCTCCTTCAGTTTTTCTAATTCTGACCATCCATAAAACTAATCTGTGGGAAGGGAAACAGAAGCTAAATGCTGCACCATGCTATCAGTGACTCCCCAGCACTCCTCATGTAACTCCTTGCTGTCCTTCAAGTGAAGATTTGAAATTTAAGGAGGTAGCAGAAAGGAAGAAAGAGTGTTGTCACTCCACACTTTTCAGGTCTGTTTAGCTATATCCCCCATTCTCCTCAAAATTATGACTTCCATGGGGGTTTATTAAGCAGTAGAGGCCCATGAAATGCAAGAGCCCAAGGAGGAGAGCTCTTTCCAGAGTTTAAACAAAATGCAACACTGTGAGAGAAAAAAATATTTTGTTGTTTTTAACATATACTACTCATGTATTCACTGAGCAAGGATTTCTGTCTCCAAATTCAGTTTAAAAGTACCCAGCAGCAGTAGACAGTGTGAATGGGGGTATAATGTGCCCCAAGAGAAAGTGCAGCTGCTCTGTGAAGGGTGTTGCTCTGAAATTCCCCAGGTTGGATGCTACCTTTTGGAATTGGCTGCATCCTTCTGGCATAATCTTCCTCTCAAGATTCAAGAGTGAAGTACTTCTCGTATTGAGTATTAATCTATTTTATTAATAGCTCCATCCATTTAAGTACCAGAGTTGGGGTTTATTCAGTGCAAGCAAGTTTATAGGACTGTGTTTCTAAAATAGGATATGGAGTACTTAAATACATTTCCCCCCAAATGAAACAGACATCTCCAAGCAATATAAAATTCTGCTGCTCTACTTCGTAATGGGACAGAAGAGGGAGGATTTAAATTGATTCCAAGTTTCAGTAGGTCGCCAGGAGCAAAAACGTCATGTTAAAAAGTTTACTCTTCACAACTGCCATTTCTGTGGAGGCAGCAAATTCTGGCAACAGTTGTATCAGTTGGCACTGTACGGCAGCTAAGGGTTCGTTACATCGTGTCCTCAACTAATTGTCTGCTGCACATTTTTAAATGCAAACTTTCCCACTAAACTGAGTGGAATTAAAATGCCAGGGCCTGTGTGTACTGTGTTTAGATCCCACAATAGAAAGTTCCCAGTGTAGATGCCTATATAATGTTTTCTTTCTGTAACACATAATGCTAGTAATAACTCAAACTGACAGGAAATCTCTTCCACAATATCATTAGTATTTCTCGCTTTATTACTTACAAACAGCTCCTACTTTATCAGGCAGTTTTTTGCACCAGGACTGTTGAAAGTAAATAGCTATTTTGACACCCTCACCTCCCCCTCAAAACAAAAGGGGGGGAAAAAGGAGGGTTCTGTTTCTGCTTTAGGATGAGAACATTCACTTCTTTTTTTGAGATGTCTGGGCTAAGCTTCATTTTAAAACTGCACATGTACCAGGACTGTTATCTTAAAATAACTGCATTGGCCAATAAAAGGCAGTCTCAGAGACTGCTAAATTCATTGTTATTTGTCATTATGGTGTTGGGGAGGGGATTGTTGCTTCTTGGGACTTTTCTGTGGCACAAATATCTTGCACTTGCTAACCAACATTTCACAGTTTACTGGGAAATTAGACAGCTTCACTATTGACCTAGAAGCCATAATGCTACTATTGGATCTCAGAACCGTCAAAGTTTTGTTTTGTGGTGCTCAGTAATGTCACATAATCTCAACAGTAATTGGAATTAAGGGTCACACTAAAAAAACTCAGACATCAACAAACCCACAGAAACTACCAAAAGCAAAAATCCCCAACATATTCATATTATCATTTTATAGATGAAAAACTAGAGTGTCAACTGGGGACTGACTTTAGGACTGACAACTTTAGGGCCTGAGGAAAGATGGTNTAATTACCTTGATGATTCATATCCTGCTAAAAATCCTTTTGAATTGTCTGACTTTTCAGACTTAGTCCCTTGAATTGGGACCAAGTCCCCTCTGAGCTTTGACTCACTTTGTGTCCTGCACTGTTTATGAGGCAAGTGCCTTGTTGATTGGGTCAGTGCTCCCACGCATAGCATCTCCCAGCTACGGCATCAGAAATGTCACCAGTGAGTTTGGAAATGACATATTTCTAGCAGATACTGAGGACAACAATTTAATTGACATAACGATGTGTGCCAACATCTCCCACACATTGTCCTATTGCTCTTTTGAGCTCATGACCAGCCTACCTAGCTCAGTACTGTGTTGCTCCTAGTCTCTATCGTCAGTACTGCACATCACCTTGACTGCTTAGAAAAACAAATAGTGGTGTAATGGTGACTAGCAAGCAAAGATCGATCTTACAAGGTGTCTATATATCAAAGTCATCACTATAGGCAAATTCAATACAGAATATGTGATATCTATCAGAGTCATTACCTTTTAAAGTTATCATTTGTTTTCAAAGGATGACTTGGTCGTTTTTAAATTTTAAAGGTTTTTTTCATTCTTCTTTTTGCAAAGCTATGCTATCATAGGAAAGAGAACACTGTAATATTTTAGCACAAGTATCCACAGTTTAAAGTAGCTCCTGGTAATAAGTAGGTCAAATACTCTGACGGTAGAAGCTATGCACACAAGTTTACATGGAAAGCTCCTGACAGCATAGTATCTTCATGTTTAAATTTTCAAATACTAATTAATAGTGGGTTATTTTACTTCTCTTTTCTCATTTTGGTGCTGTAAAATTTCTCAGAAGACAGATTTATTTATTTTTTTTTGTTCTTGGTGTCTTGAGAAACAGAAAATATAGACATATTTTTAAGAGAAACAGAAACTTCATGCCAAATGGTCATTCCAATGTTTTTATTTTTCTGTTGGCGGAAAGTGGTTATTAGGTTAATAAAATGACATCATTCTTTCTCATATGAACATTAGAGTGCAAACTCAGAAAAGAGAAGTGGAAAAAACTGCATACAGCTGAATATTTTATATTGTAATTAGTGTTTCAGTAGCCAGATCTAATAGCTTGGATGTTGATAGCCGTTCCATCCTGTGCTGTGATTCTTTACCATCTTTTACAAATGCAGGGTAGACATGACTCATTAATTAATTGAGGATGACATTATTATTTATTTGCACTTTTGGCCATTGCAGAATATGGTAGGCGTTGTTCACATATGAATGTCTGCCCGGGGCCCTGTGCCAATAAATTTGGAAACTGCAAGACACCAGCTTGCAGACTTTCTGCAAGACAAACAAGACTGCAGGCTTCAGACCTCTTCACTTTTCTACAGAGCACCGTATTTACTAGGTGACATTTATTGACTCTAAGCAGGTATAGACCTAAAGTTTAAGCATGGGCTTCAGGGGTGCTGAAGCAAGAAGTTTGATATGAAGCAGTGAGGAAACGGAAAATTTTTTGGAGCAATTCCTTTTGCTCTGCAAGAATAATTCATAGTTCAGCTGTAGTGAGACTTTTATTTCTACATAGTATAGATTAAGATCAGTGGCAGTCCTTATTTTTATTTATATTGCTTTAGTCTAGATGTAATTTATAATTATGTAGCTCAGCTCAGTGCAATAAATTGTCTTTTTGATGGCCTACAATGTCAGATCAATAAATCTTTTTAGAAGAGAGATTGCAACAGTATTTGAAAAGAGGACCCATTATGTTAGCTGCCTGTAATTAGAGAAGTTACATTAAAAAAAAAAACCCACCTTGAAATTAGATCAGTCACTTTTCACCATAAAACAACATATGGAACGAATTGTCTTGGTGGGAGTCTTGCACAGTACCATCTTGATTGCAAAGGTAACTGCAGTTTGGTACCATTTGGATGAGATTGCAGTTTGGATAGTGATACACATTCTGTCTGGCACAGCTAGATATCAAATGTAATAGAGAAAATAGTCCTGCAGCAATCACCTGCTTAAGCTCCCAAATTATTTACAGTAAGTTCTTATTTACCCATCTGTTTGTTAGACTTGCTCCATTTAAACTGGGAGTTGTTTCCAGAACATATAAATCCATTTGTATTCTGCCATTACGCATGTGATATTTTTAACTTTGAAAGTATTTATTCTACGTAAAATTAATCTTAAAATTCATGGCCTTGATTAAAAACTGATACATACAAGCCCTGAGGTAGTGTTGTGTGTTGTCACCTGCCTCACATGGTCTCAGTTGCTTGCTCAATGCCTCTCCTGTTTATGACACCTTAAGTTGTTTTTAACAAGAATTCAGTTGTATTTATGTGTTTTCTATACATTTCTATAAATGGAACCTTAAACTGCTGGGGATACCTCAGTGCTACAGCAATACAGGTAAACAGTGGCCTAAATTTTTTAAAGTATTGAGCTGTTTTGAGTGTGTTTGGGTTTGTTCATCACCCTTAATACTCCACAAAGGAGGAGCTTGTGGGTTACAGTTCATATTCCATGCTCTCAGGGAGCTAATTTATGGACTATTTCCCAGGTAGAATTCCCATGCCAGAATTAAGACATTCCAACGAGTTTTGCTCAGAAAGGTATGTGTATGTGTATATGTATAAAATTCTTCTAGTCTATATGTATATATATATAATTCTTTTAGTCAAACTAATTTTCTGTGAGTAGAATGCTGTTGTCAGACTACTTTGAAAGCAAAATAAAATACAGGTAGGAATTGGTTTAACATTGTTTTAACATTAAGTAAATAATTTGAGAGTGAACAGAAGGTATTTCTAGCAACAATTTATTAATCTGCTGAAAGAAAACTATTTTAAGCTTTTCTGACAAGGGGTTAAAATATCTTCAGTGGGGTTACCATATCACATGGGTGTTAAGATATATTTTTGTATTTTTGTCAAAGAAATGCGTTTTCATTTGGTCTGAAAAACTGCAAAGTATTGACATTGTGGCTCTCATTTAAGAAGGAAAGGTGTCCCTTCCTTATCTTCTGAAAGAGCTGATGTTTTGTGTCCAGATAAGAGTCACATAGAGCCTCTAAAATGAGCACTTAATACGGAAATGGCTTTCTTAAGTGAACAAATGTCCACATCAATAAAACTTAAAAAGTCTTGTGGGAAGAAGAGGCTAAACATATTAAGTCAATGGGAACTGTTAAATTAATGTTCTGTGTACAAAACCAGAACACTTGCTGTAAAATAAAAGAATACTGATGTATAAATGATGGTAATGGAAGCCAGCTCTTGAGAGGGGGGAAGTAAAAAACTACTACCACTCCCTCTACACACGTACATTATTTTGTTAGAAATTTAAACAGTAGCTTTTTCTTGCCAGTTTTCTTTTGAGACACATGTTGAAATTACATGGCAGTTGATATCTGGTTAACCCATATTACAGAAGGACAGCACGATTCTCAGTTTCATATGAACACTTGTTACCAGTGAGAGCCAGAGCCCTTCACCAGCCCTGGAGAATCTCTTTGTGGAGCTATGGGCTCTGCCTGGAATTTGCCATTCTTTCTCCTCTGTGACTTTTCTACTTAAGATGTGATATTAACTGCTTACTTGCTTTAAAAGATTACATTAACCAGGCTGAAAGGCAGATGCCCTCACTCCTTGTGAGGAGGAGTTGCAGAGAGGTGCAATATTAACAATATTATTACATAGATAACTGTGCTCCAAGAGGCGCAGCTTCTGTCGTGTGTACTCTTAGGAAGTCCTTGCTTTGCTGTATGGGTTGCTTCCCTGATAAAGAGTTGTGTACTACCCAGTTTATGTTAGTGGCAGGATCTGCTTTCCAGTCCCTAACTTCTTAAGGAGATTGTTGCCACCCTAACAAAAAAAAAATGATCTTATTATTTTCTGTTATTACTCATGTGGGTCAGACTGAGCAGTGAAACATGTTTGGTTTTTTTTTTTAAACACTTCCAAAAACATGAGCAATGTCTCTAATGGACTGGGAAAATCTCTTGATTTAATAATCTGCAGAAAAATGGCATGCACTATTTCAGATCTAAAAAAGTGAAGGATTCAAGCACTCTTGGCAGCAGCATCTTGTATTATATACTGAGGGGCAGGGATATGTAAGCGGTGCCTTTTTAGGTGTGACTTTAATGGTCAGTACAGAGCGCACATTCCCTTAGTCCATCTTTTTGCCTCTTAACATCAGAAATCCCATTAGCAATGTGCATTCATCAGCCTTCTGATGGACAAGTTAATTGGCAAGATTTTGCTGAGTACTGAATAAAGTGTGTTATTGTGGTGCTTAGTCTCTGCTAATAAGCTCATTAATTTGGTGTTAATTGTGTGTTACTGGACAAGGAAAGTGGTATATGAATGGGGATGGGAAGGTAATGGCTCTGTACTCTAGCATTTTATTTTCTATCCATTTTGTTCATTATGATACCCATGTTTTTTGATAAAAAGACTTGTTTGGTGTATATTTTTAGATGCTTCCAATCAAGCTGGTTCACTCAGCTTGTCATAGTCAAGGTTAGAAAAGCAAGGGGTTTTTTTAAGATGATACATAAGGTTTCTTAGCTAATAATCCTAGCTGGATTTTGCCTCTGCTATTAGTTTGGAGCAGGACTGCATTTACCTTTGGGTTTTGTCTGCTTTCACTAATTATAATATAGTCTTTAAGCAAATGAGCATTGTTTGTACAGTCCAGGTGTTGTCCCTAGGTAAAATTCCAGGTACTATTATAATAAAAAATTAATCAACACCACAGAGCACAGCATTTTGTTGTGAAAGTTTTATTCATAGGAACTGTGTATCATTGCAGTTTTTAGATCAAAGGCACTAAATCACCTATCAAATCTCTTATTTGCAAACCAGTTTGATAGTGCCAGCACTGTATCTGTTTTTGAGTGTGATTGTATTCGTCTGTCAGCTTGATTTTCCTCATTTTTTGGAGAATATACTTGATTATTTCCCACAGACTGGCAAGGAGAAAGCAGAGAAACAACACAACTGAAAATTAATGAAAACTTTACTATGGGTGATATCCA
The DNA here is from genome assembly GCA_013398125.1 of Aegotheles bennettii. Taxonomy (NCBI): domain Eukaryota; kingdom Metazoa; phylum Chordata; class Aves; order Caprimulgiformes; family Aegothelidae; genus Aegotheles; species Aegotheles bennettii. The sequence continues at coordinate 164,376 of VZRW01011128.1, forward strand.
AAATTAACAGCAGGGCTGCCACATTGCATTCCCTCTATCTCCCCACTTTAATGAGTTGCATATTTCCCTTTCCACTGGCCTGCACACTTCCTTGGGTCACAGACATTTCTGGGCACAGGGTACATGCACAGGCATACAGGTGCACGCTGAACTGCTTTTTCCCATAGTCTGTGTTGTCTGGGTGTTACTCAGCCCCAACCTGGAAAGCAGATAGTCCCATTGGCACAGTGCCAATCCCTAGCTGTAAGTCTAGCCTCTCCATTTATCTTGTGTCCCACAGAATATGCTAACGGATTTCTGCCCCAGAAAAAAACATAGACTTTGGTGTGTCTTGACGTGACTTTGCAAACATGTCTATATGGCTTCTGTCTTCAAACTGCAGCTCCTACCTCTGTCTGTATCATCTGTTCTTTATCATGAAGCTCCTTGAAAGCACCACTGTGCTCAGACTCTGAGGATAATATTTTTCTCAAAATCATTGTTTTCAGTAGGAAAGTAAGTGTATTCTTAATTTGATTTTGCTTACTTGATGGCAAACGAGATGGTGTTTGTTTTCTGATTTGTCAGGTCAGCCAAGATTGGGGCGGTTTAGGACTTTAAATACTTTTCCTAACTTAAGATTTTATCTTTTACCTGATGAAATTGAACCTGCAGTAAGTTAGAGAACTCTCAACACTCTGCTTGTTCTTGGCTGTGTTTTGCATGAAAAAGGGTCATGTTGTGTCCCCTTATCCACCCCCAAAGGGAGCCACACAAAGAGATAGTGCTATACAGCACGTTGATTGGCACTCAGTCCAGCTACGGACCCATGGTAGATTATCATTTGTTATAAATTATGATACCATTGTTTGTACATCTACAGACTTGCTTGATGTATCATTTGCTTGCTTCCAGTAAAGAAGGCAGGCTCAGCTCTCCTTGCCTAGGGCAGAAAAGCAGGTCCTGTTTGAAGGCAACATGTTGACTCGGCAAACAAAATCTTAGTGGAATTTTACCTCTGCAGTAGGTCATGAAGAATCATTTCTAAAGTCAGATCTGGCTTGTCAGAGGTTTGCCTGTGTAATATTCATTGCCTTGCGTTCTATTGGAGATGACCAGTCACCTCTGCTTAAACAAAGCTGTAACCCTAAATCATGCCTCTTGGAGAGGTGTAAAGTATTAGGATTTAATCAAGAAGGTTACTACCACCTCTTCTATCCCACACATATGTGTGACTCAATGACTCAGTATTAGTAGGTGATTCCTACATGTTCCTGAGGTTTCATGGAAAACGAAGATGTATTTTTTATAGTGGTTTTCTTTCTTTAGATTTTTTCCAGTTGGTGTCTCTTCAGCTAAGTTACCTTTTTTGCCATGAAGTTTCTCTAAGGACTTTCTTGATCTAACAAGATACCTCTTTGGAAGCCCATGTTTCACCTCATGGCACCACATTTGGGTACAACAACATTGAAGTCAGCGTACCATAGGCCTGACAAAAGTGGATTTCTGCTGGAAGCTGGCTGTAGTGTTCCTAGCTCAGCATGGAGTAGCTTGAGGGCTGATATAAGACACACTGTTGTAACAAAACTGCTTCCTTCTCATTTGCCCCCCATCCTCCCCAAAAAAGCAAAAGGAAATACTAGTTCCATACTAGAAATAACCTGCATTTGCCTAATCTGAGGCTTCTGTAACATTGTTTTCTCTGTGTTTACTCTTTCATGTACTTTATAAGAATGCTTTGTTAATTAAAAATGTAGTAAGCACAGGAGGAAAAAACGAAATTTCTCTCTGGATGTCTGCCCCCCTGCACCACCCCATCCCAGGGTGTTTGTCTTTATGTGCCTTTAAAACAAATAGCATATGATTCCATGAGTGTTCCTGTAATTCAAAGTAGTCATGTGGCCTGCAGAAATGAAGGGCACCGCACGCACGTAAAACTTGTACAGTATTTTCTAATGAAATACGACAGCCTGTTTGTGCAGCTGTGTCTAATAAGGCATGAATACAGTTAACTGCTATTTACCTCCTCACACTCTGTTTGTTTGGAGTACAGAAATGCTGTACATTCACATTAGGCAATTCAGTGTAGAAATCTAACTTGAACTATTGATGGGAAGTATTTCATAATTTTGTATCAGGTTAAAACATATGGTTGTAGTTACAATAAATAAATAACTTAGTCCATAAAACACTGCCATTCAGCACAACTGTCAGGTTGATGTAGGTTTATCCTTCAGGAGAGTAAAATGTAGGTAATGGATAAGTAATAAAGGATAGTCTGGGTTTCTGCCAGGGGAAAGGAAAAGTTTCAAATTCTTTTTAACGAGGGCATTAGTAAGAGAAGAGGAAAAGATAATGTGCCAGAGATGAGAAACTCTCCAAATATGACTTAGTTCTTTCCATCAGTTTCTCTTCTAGTATTGCTTTTCTACCCATCTCCTAGTCTAGAAGAAGTTGAACAGCACCTAAACCATAGGGAGCAAAGGATTCAGATATAGTCCATGGTTTCATCTGACTTACCCTCACCTTTCACCGGAATAGAGCAGAAGGGTTCGTCTCCGATAAAAATAAAGAATGTTTTTTAAAATGGCTCCAGTTTTCTCTGAATTTCTTAACCCGGTATTCTTCTGCAACACAGGAACAAAGATAACACAGTTGAATTTGGGAAGATGTAGGCATTGTATTAAATGAGGTTATCAAATGCTGTAGCTATTAAATAGATCTGCTTAGAATATTGTTTTTCAGTTGTCAATAGGATCAGAGCATGGTTAAAATAAAGGTTCCCCAAGAGAGACTGACATGGGTCCTCAACTGCCTTTTTTATTAACAGATACTTTAGGAATGGCTATTCTGTCCCTGGTGACCACTGGCTTGATTTGTTTTTGTTCTGTTTGATTTTAAAAGTACGTTTTTGAAAAGCATTCATTCTTGTATCTGTTTTAACAGATACAGTTACGAGAAAACTCTGAAAGTCTCTACTTGCAGAACAAAAAAAAAATAATTTAAAAGCTAAAATTCTTGGTGTCATGTACCACTACCTAAAGTTCATTATCTGTGATGGACAGTAGCCTTAGCTGGGCATAAGTCTTCTGATTGTGACTACATGATACATAGGAATACATTTCAAAATATATGTTCTTGTACCAAAAGCTAAGTGTAAAGCTCTCTTAACACTGTCACTTAATTGAATTATCCTCTCTCTCCTCTTTGTACATTTTCGCCCAGACTGTAGATGGATTTTCTGTCCAGGTTATGTCATTTCTAGAATTACCCAAAAAATACTCAGTACTCAAGGAGTCAATACACAACATTCAAGTATCCTGTATTCCACAGTAGTTCTGGAGAGCTTTAGAACAACTCAGGTAGCACCTTCTGTGTCCTCTTATCTACTGTTTCTCCAAGCTTGTCTTGGTGAAAGGTTGGCATTTGCCTGAATTACTGGAAAATTGATGCTGCTTCTCCTGTGTCCCCTGGAAGAAAAAGCTGTTTGAGAATCTACCTACTGTAGCAGGGAAATGGTTCAATGCATCTCTTCATTGCATCTACAGAGATGGCAGCAGATGCACAAAGACGTAAGCTGCTGCTACTTCAAGGGAGTGTCAATCACTGAGGTAGGCAAAGTTTTGTATTGCCTACATACTGTTTTAGTTTCATGTGCTTTGTTTACTGCAGAGAATAGGTTGAATGTACTGAAGGTGCATGTATCAACATTTAATTGGTAGGGTCTGACTGCACATATTGGCAACACACAGGTAGCCTGGGAAGCCACCATGCATTTCAGGAGACATCACAGCTGAGAACTCTATTAGCAGGATGCAAAACTTCAGTGTTTTGCTTTGGATTCTGATTTCTCCCAGCTTTTGCAGCTACACGGAATGAAACTTTTTCTGTATGAATTCAACCTGTGTAAGGCTATTAGTTTGAACTCCAAATGTCAGCATCTGCAAATGGTTTGGTTGTTCTGTGAAATAAATTGTTTCCTAGCCTATCACTGTGTCCATTTGTGGTTCATCCATAGCCTGAGCAAGATCTCTATTAGAAGTGATCACTACTGGAAAATGAACCATCTCTTTAGTGATGTGATGTGTGGACTTAGAGAAGAAAAGATAAGCATGGAGTAGTGTGCCCTTTCTCATCTTGCTTCCATTCTGTAAGTCAAAGAGGATACGCAGTTCTAAGACATCAGTAAAGCACTCTTGCTAGTTATCTTGTCCTTTTCCTGCATGTGCTGCTCATAGGAGTTTTATTTTCATAAAGTATGTAGAGGCAGAGGTTATCTGTAAATCTTTTAACTCTTAAGTGTTTTCAGTAAGTAGTGGCACAGGAACTGAATTTTGTGTATAAAAATATAAAAGCTAGACTGCTGACTCACAGAGCATGCAACATATTTCATGCAGATGGGCTGTCAAACAATGATGGAAACAGCACCTTGTGGATGACCAGGTGACCTGTTTTTCTGTCCTGAAGAACTAAAAATAATTTACATATTTTTGTTTTTAAAACACTTGCATGTCATCTTGGTGTTCTTACTGGCACATGTTGTATTGATTCAACTTTTATTGTTGCATTATTCTCTCGCATTCAAGGGCCACATGTGTTCCACATCTGGTGACCATTCAAGGGCCTTTTGAAAAACATCACCATATTTTTGTTCTTAGAAATGCTTATGACAAATATCTCGCTCTTGCATCTGCTTCTGCTATTGATTGCAAACGGAATGCACCGGGCTGTGCCTACCATCCAGTTACAAAACCACCAAGGATAACATAATACCTTTCCTGTTAACCAAAGTGATTAACTGCTTGACTATTGGTCCTTGTTCCTTGCACCAGAATGGCCATGCATCCTTGTTCCGGTGAAATCAGAGTGGACTGTACTGGATGTGTACCTTTTTATGGACACTTTCATTAGACTAGGCAACGTGGGAATAAGGGACAGCAGGAAGAAAACTATTGCATTTTTAGGAATGAATAGGAGCCCTCTTTTTAAGTATTCATTTATGCCTTTAGGTATTCATATAGCCTTGCCTTAAAAACTGCTAGCATAGTGTTCAATGTCAAAAGTCACCAATAAACTACTAGCTAAAACACTCTGGAAAAAGTTGAATGCTTTCCTATAGATCTGTCAGTACTATTCTGGTTTGGTACATTGCTCAATGCATTTTATAGTGTGACTGCATGACTATTTATCATGCTTCATGACGATGATGTTGCATTTATCATGAACCTCTCATGGTGTGAAGTATACTCATACTGAGCACCATCTGTTTAGAATATACGGTTCCCCATACCAAATCAGTTGCATGCAAAGGAGATTGCAGTGTGCTTTTCACACATTATTTATTATGTAGGGCAAAGTTAAAAATCATGATTAGCATCATCTTACATTTCACCCTTAGGTCCATATAATATAAAATCTCATTTGGAGGTACCTAAAGCCAAATTCAAACCTGAAACATGTTTAGTTGGGCTTAGAATGAAGGAGAAAATATTCTCTTGACTCAATAATGAACTTCATTTCTCTTTTGGGACTTGACTTCTGACACAGAGAGAAGGCCAAAATAAAAACCAGAGTGAGTGAGGGCCCCGACTTAAACCTGCTTTTAATTAAGCCTTGTAAAGAAGCTTTTCTGCTAAAACTCTCAGGTTGAAGAGTTCATGCAAAAAAACCTCCCTGTGGTTTATGAACAAAGTGGGGACATTCAGAGACACATTTTTGCATAGTTTAAACCAGAAAAAAATGCAAGTGAGAAAGCCCATGTTATTTGTTTAATGTACTCTTTAGCAGACCACTCCTTTTCCAGTTTTCTTCTTTGCTATTATTCTGTGTGTTTCAGTTTAAAACTTAATGCAGCTACAAGATGTTTTGATATTAGCAAACATGAAAAATAAATTTATTTGGTTTCCTTTTTTTCCTAATTGCACAGAAATCTGACGCAGTTCAGCTGGACACAGTTACTGTGTGTGAGAAATGTAATACACATTTCAAATCAGAATCCTTGCGCCAAGGCAAAGGTCAAAGTAATTTTCGTGTTTGTTTGTTTTTAGAGGGATTAAATATATGTAGTTTTACCACAAGGAAAATGATAGTGCCCACTGCTTAAGTATGGCTTTTAAGTCCACGTTTAAATGGGAGTAGGCAACCCTGTCTGGAGCAGTGGTGGGGATCATTTCAGAAGTAAAGGTTGCGTGCTTTCTATGCAAAGTGATGCTCGTTGTGGAAGACTTCTGCTAGATCACTTACACTATCAACCCCAGACAAGAGCTCACACCACACCAAAATAAAGCTGTGGCTTCAGTGACAGGCTGTAAACAAAAAGGGGGGGGATGCAGTTAATGGCAGCAGTATAGTGCTAAAGAAAAATAAATCCTTTTACTCGCAACTGGCATAGGCCCAAATCCTGAAACATCATCAATCATCCTTGATGACTAGATGAGATCATAAACTGAATGAGGAAAAATAAACTTAAATTCAACTTAAATTGTGATTGGCACAGTAAAAGTTAACTTTCACCCAAAAAAAATGTTTTTTTCTTCCAAAATATTTCTAATTGTCGCCCTTCCCAACTTTTCCCCACCCACTGCTGAACTTCCAAGTGCTCTTCACTGTTCATGGGTGTCATCCCTTATCCTTCCACGTCTGTTTCGGCATGTGCTTTTAGTTTTTTGTTGAGAAGCAAACTGCTTTTGCATTTCTTCCAAAAACACATTTTAAGTGTAGTCTTCATATAAATACTGAACATCATGTTATTAATAACCTCATAATTCACCAGTCTACCAGCTGAATAATGTAGCAGGCATGGAGGACTGAGAAGCAAAGGATGTTACACAGACCAGGAGAGCCATTCTGACACAAATCTGTCGGGGAAAAACTTCCTGATAAAAATACATGAAGTTTCTTTTTCAGTTCTTCACACATCTACAGCTTATTATGAACAAAATACACACTCCAGTGAACAGTTACATAGTGTCAGGAAAACTGACTTATTAATTTTTACAGCTGTTTATATTTTGCACCATGATTTTTTCAAAGTTTCTGTATAATATCCCTTGAGAGAGAGGTTTGTTCATGAGCTGATGGAAGAATCAGTATGCCACTCTTTTTTGACAAGCAATAAGCAAGGAAATTCTGTCATTTTAGATCACTGGTTTAAAGGGCACTGTTAGGGTAGCTGTTCATGGCACATATGACGTTGAGAATAGCAGTCTGGTTCTTAGGGCTCTAATTGATGCTAAATTGGCAGAGATTGAGTAGGAAGGGATCTTGGGCTACCCCCTAACCTCTTGAGCTTTTGCATACTTACTTTATCAGTTGTGTAGATAAGGGCTTTTGCTTCATCGTGCTGTCAATCTGGTCCTTGCTCTAAGATGAAAACACTGAATTTAATTATTATGTAGCCGTGGGCCTGGGTTCAGCCATCCCTTGTGATATTAGATGTGCAAAGTGAACCTCTGCTGGAAATTAGTGTGTATTACTGGTGAGTGTTGGGAACAAACTATGTGAGCGATCTTTTTGATAGATACTACGAGAGGTTTATTTTTTTCCCTTAATTAAAAAAAAAAAAAAAAAAGAGGTATAAATGCTGACTTAGACTTGTTCTTGTTATGTAGTGCTGAAATGGTGAACCGGTCATGCTGATTCTGTTTATTTATTTATGTATACAGCAAGATTTTGGGGTAAAGCTATTGTAGACTGAGTTAAATTTCAGTCAGCATATCACAATGCCACGTTATTTTATGTGGAGAGAACTTTGTAAGTTGAGAACTTGTGATTTTGGAGGAATGTCTTTCGAAGGCTCTCTGCTGGTTGCAGTTTACAGTACCAGAGGGATGGAGCCAAAATTGAATTTTAGCTTCTTTTTTTTGTTTTTTTTTCCTAGTTATACATATCAAGTTTTCTGGATGTGTTGGCAGAAGGTTTTGTGTGTGGATAAATGTTTATCCTTTTATACATGATCATGTTCATGTAATCATTTTTACCAGAAAGTGGGGACTTAAGTACAGAGGATTTTGAGACACCCAGTGTAGACTCTGTGGATGTGAGAGTTTTGACGGTAGCTTGTGAGACCCTTCCCAGGTGTCAGTGCACCAGTGTTTGGATGTGAGAACTGTGGGCTTTGTGACAGTGCCCTGCTGTTGTCAGGAGAGGGAAACAAAGCTGCCATGCACTAAGACTGTACGGCTCTTCAAGGGCCATTGTGTCCCTTCAAAGGACAGATACTAAGGGTTAAGCGTAACATGTCATTCTGGGGCATGTTGTTTCAATTCTCTTTTCCTAAAGTTGCTGCATAAATTTCTCAAGTGGTTGGACATTGAGATTTAAAAACCTTGTCTTCTAAGCTCAAGTTATTTTTAGGTGAGATTGGTGGCCAGTGAAATGTGTTATCTAATTTAAGGATGAGAACTAGTGGGGTGATCCTTTAGGACCAGTTCTGGGTTATTTTGCAGTTGGCCCAGTATTTGCTAGTCTGTGCTGCAAAGAAGGGCTAAGAAAAGAAAATGTCTGTGCTGTTTCCAAGGAGAGCTGCTCAAAGCCAGGTCAGCTCTTGCAAATCCCATTGATACCTCAATCTCAGGATACATGGCAAGTTTGGACATCCCAGTAGTCCCAAAAGATACTCAAATGAAGAAATTACTTTTCTCATTATTTCGCCATTGCCATCATCAAAGTTGCCTTTGCTGTGTGATTTCCATATTCGTAGCTGCAGCTTCAGAGCCTGTTCTAAATTTCATGGCTACCCCTACACTCTGGATAACAGCATGAAATGCAGCTTTTACCACTCACTTTGGCTCTTTTCCTGATGTTTGGGTTATTGTTGTGATTGTTTTTTCAGTTGCCCACTGGTTATTCTCAGGCTGAATGTTTTGCTCTTATTGTGAATTCACCATTGCTCTGTGCAATTTAAGATGAGGATTTGCCCTTTTTAGCAGGATTTTGATAGCTCCACACCAAAAGTTAGTGAATTTGTGTATTTGGGAGTATTTGGCAGATAAGGATATGTTCTGGAAGAGTAGATGAGGCATGTTCCATGAATTCAGCCTTTCAGATTAAGTGTAAGACGTTTTTGCTACAGTAATCCAACAATTTAGTAAACGGTTTTGGTTTTTTATTGGTAAAAGCAATAAGAAGAGTTTGGGCTAACAGTGATTTTTGAAAATTTTTCTGATTATCATTTCTTCTTTTGGTAACAGCAAATACGTATTCCCCACGTCCTTCGCTTTATCCCTCTGTACCAAAAGGTTGCAAGTTTTGAATGATCACAAAAATAGTTAAATAACCATTCTTCTTGTTCCTCTTGTAATCCTCTGGGAACCGGGTACTGGGAAGAAAGATTCCAGGAGCCAGTTCTCCTGCAGGAACGAGGATCACTGTTTTCAGAGTATTTGTCCATTCAGCGGACTGGTTTGAGTGTCAAGATCTGGCAAAGAAATTTAGCTGGCTTCCCCAAGGGGAGTGGAAGCCATGGAAGGTGGTGAATATAATGTAAGTAGCTTCATTTTCCCTTCCTAAGGCTTCTGTCAAGGGTCACCTAAGCCCTCACAAGAATTCTGCTAAATAAAACCAAACTGTTGCACTTAACACACACGCTGGCTTTTAGAGGCCGAGGAACGCTGTGCCGTGTGATTTGCATCGTCTCTGCTTTCAGACCTGAAGTACACAGCAACTCATGGCTTTTCTTTGAGGAATGTGGTTTGTCAGAGAAACATCTGGTTTAGGTAAATGAGCAAGGAATTTGGTAAGGAGAAAATGATTGCAGAATCCTATCTGTATGGTCCCTGCATCAGCAATTCAGCTGCGTTTTATAAAAATAAACATGTATTGCTTCTGTAAATGCTGTCCTTTCTCCGGTGTTCAGTGTTAATGAGCATGTCTTCCTCCTGCGAATTAACAAATACTGAGACGAGAGAGCGGCACGGCACGGCAGGGCAGGGCACAGCACGGCACGGCA
>VZRW01011128.1:174411-203093 GCA_013398125.1 Aegotheles bennettii
CCCGGCCCCAGCCCTGTCGGGGCTGCCGCGGAGCCTCCTGGCGGAGCGCGTTTCCAATCGTGCGGGAGAGTGCGGGCGGCGCCGCTCCGGGCTGGGCCGTGAGCGATGGTTTTTGTGCCCGTCCCGCGCTTTCGCGGTTTGAATAACAGAGGCACGTCCTGCCGTCCCGTGTGCCGGTGTACGGAGATGCTCAGGGGCTGGAGCACCTCAGCTATGAGGACAGGCTGAGAGAGTTGGGGTTGTTCAGCCTGGAGAAGAGAAGGCTCCAGGGAGACCTTAGAGCAGCCTCCCAGTACCTGAAGGGGCTACAGGAAAGCTGGAGAGGGACTTTTTACACGGGCATGGAGTGATGGGACAAGGGGATACGGTTTCCAACTGAAACGATAGATTTAGGCTGGATATTATGAAGAAATTCTTTCCTGTGCGGGTGGTGAGACACTGGCACAGGTTGCCCAGAGAAGCTGTGGCTGCCCCCTCCCTGGCAGTGTTCAAGGCCAGGTTGGATGGGGCTTGGAGCAACCTGGTCCGGTGGGAGGTGTCCCTGCCCATGGCAGGGGGGGTGGAACTGGATGATCTTTAGGGTCCCTCCCAACCCAAACCATCCTGTGGTTCTGTGATGCATGGCAGCATGCATGCCTTGGCTTCCTTCCAGACTGTTTATAGAGGTCTTGCAGACTTTTTTGTTTTGCATAAAGCAAGCTGGTAATTCACCTTAATAAATTCAAAGTGTCACTAAGTGTGGAGAGACAGTTCTTGTGTCAAAATTTAATTATTTTTTTTTTTTTAATCTGGCTCTGACTCAATTCTGTTTTATTAAAATTATTTTGGTGGCATTTCTCTTGCATGTTTTCTGATGTGGAAAAACAAATCAAAACCCACTTATCACATGAATCATTGTTAAAGTCAGCAGTAGTCCTCTGTGTAAAATCTGCCAGTAGAAGCCGGGAGGATGGGGATTAAACCTGGAGCACATTAAATTAGTTCCAGTCTATCCCAAGCAGGCTCCGCATTGCTTGCTTAGGCAGGCAAAACGGAAACAGGCAGTTTATAACAAGGCTGGTTTAAAAACTGTGGGGTTCATTTGAAAAAGATTTATATCCCCCACTTATATAAACATTACAAATGTGGGCTGCAAGCAGGAGGCAAATCTTCATCGAAATCTCTTTAAGAGCTTTTTCATTGTGAATAAAATGGACAGCGTGTACTCTTGTTTGAAGATACGCCAATATTTGTACAATAATCTTTTCTCAATGCTCTGACTAATTAAAATACAGCTCAGGGTAGAACAGCGAGACCACCAACTGGTAATTTGTTGGGATCTGACAAAAGTGGCGATGACTGAGGTGATGGAGGGAAATTATTTGGAGGCAGAAGAAAAGATTGTCCTGAGAGTGGTTTAGGTTTTTTTGTCGTGGTTATTAAAAAAAAGTGAAATTTTAAGGAGAAAACGACTGTGTCTAGTTTTATCTCCACCCACCCCCTTCCCTGGTGGGTGCTGCCGTTCTCAAACAGTAGCACAGAAATTTTGTAGGTTTTGTGATCTTTGCTAGGGCCTGCAGAACTGTCTGCTGCAAATGTTTGCTCTATTAAAACTAAGAAAGTAGTCTGGGACGTGAGGGTCCCAGCTGAGGACTGGAGCAGCTACTGGTATTGTAACATTTGGGGGTAACTTAATTATAAAGATGTTATTTTGAAAGTTTATTTTTGGAATGATTAAACATACATTAGTGCCGTAAAAAAAATATTTTTATTTTTAGTATTGACACACAATTTTATTTCTAGCTGTTGCAATACCATTTTACTTTGTTTATTTAGGGCACATGTTATAAGAGTCGTCCAGATCCTGTATTTAACAGAAAGTGCTTTTCATATTTCATCTTGATGTTAATAAACAGTGTCTAGAAGAGCTTTGTAATACTAGTCTGCCTTCCAAAATAGGATCCAAGTCTCAGATAAATGACTTAAAGTATTTTGTGAGTTGTAACATATAACCAAGATCCTCTGGATTCTCTCATTCAAACAGTGGTTTCTCATAGCTCTTCTTTTTCACTGCCGTGGTGTCTCCATGCAGAATATCGCTTATGTCCTGAATGTCTGATTCTCGTGTCCTGAGAGCAGACTGAGAAGCAGCCTGTTGGGAAATCAGGAGCTTTCTGTGCTGTGAAGGGGGTGAAGAATTTTCTAGTAGCTGCCAAAGAAATTCGTATTTTTCTGCTGTTATAGTGGTATGCATACACTGCAGTAAAAGCCATTTATGGCAGAGGTTGGAAGCACTCCAGCCCTAAGGTGTAGGGAGACAGATAAGAAGAACAGAAATTATATCAAAGTGCTGTATTTTCTCTCTTGCAAGAGATTTGTGCAGTAGAGACTGAGAGGTAGATAGACATACCCATCCTGGCTTTTGAAAAAGGAAGATAGTTAATACAGAGCTCCATCCCATGGCAGCTTGACGGCTATTGGTACTCAAGCTAAATAGGCTACAGCGAGCTCAGTGTGCCTGTGCTGTACTGGCGTCAACGTACCATGACTTGCAGTATATGTAGGGGCTGCAAAGGGAATTATTTGCTGCACTGAACGTTATTACTCATACCTGGGGCTCGGGATCAGACTATGAGAGCACCTGAATTCAAACTTGGTAGTGTGAGGAAGCTACTGCTGCTTGCAGGTGGGAGAATGAGCAAGAAGCTTGCAGTCGGGCATGGAGGTGAGCATCGGTCTCTGGACTCAGCCTGGTGCCAGACCACTGGGCTGTGCCTCCTTTCTTTCCCATCAAAAAGCACAATGGGGAACTAGAGAATATATTGGTACCTCACTGTCTAGCATATGCAGCTGAATTTGTTGGGAGCTTTTTTTGTTTACTGGATTTGTTTTGTGTTTAACATTGCACATACAACCACCTTTTTTTCACCTGTTATTGAAATCTGAATTGTAAACGATATAACTCAGTACATTTTAGTATTCTCCTGGAATAATTTTTTTTAATAGTTAATATAAGATAGCTTAAAACACGTCAGGGCTTATCTTCAAGGCTGTTTTTTTTCTGGTTAAAATGGCATGGAATATACATTTCCCCAGATCTTCAGAGTGAAGCTTGAACATAAGAAATCCTTTCTGCATGAAGCAACTAGGAAATCTATATGAAAGTAACTGAAAACTTCTGAACTCCTTAAATGTTTGGAATGACATGCATGATTTAAGTGTTTTTAGATATTGGGACCAGATGTCTCGTGCTCCAGTCGGCTCCCTTTGCACAAATGTGATAGCATGAGGGATAGTTATGCTGACTCAGTCATTTGGCTGAGTGGGAGGGAAATCCCAAGGGGACAGAAAGCTGAGATTGTTTTTCTAGTTGTAGCTCGTCATGGACAAATGGACGGGCAGGAGGTGTGGCAGGAGCAATCTCTGGCAGTCAGGATGCCCTCGCATGGCCCTTGCAGCTGGCAGTGGGAGAGCAGCCTGACATCTTCTCCATCCAGAGCAAGGAGCCAGCTGCAAAACCACTGCCAGTGCCACCCAGCACAGCGTGGTCCCACAGGGGGATGATGGGTGAGCAGGAACAAGATGAAAGAGGAGAGGACTTGCGTGTCAGTCGTGGGAAGGTCACATGGGCCAAGGGGCATGGAGCATCATGACTAGCAAGCAGGTGTTGGGTATACTTTGTAATAATGTCCTAAAAGGTCATATACCCATGCACAGGCATGCCCAGCCTGGGTCATGCAGTCTGTGCACCACTGCATATGAATACTGGTGTTGGGGATTCCTGCTTGGTTAGGGAGCTGAAGGAACAGGTCATAGGCAGTCTAGTTATACTGTGCTTGAGAACTGTTAGCTTCCATAGCAGGAAAAGATTTCTAGGATGGTATGAGAATTAAAAGAAGAATGGATTTTTTTTCACTGTAGCTTTATCATGGTAGAAAAATAATTGCCATTTTGCCTATGCCTGACTTTCACTTGATGTTTTATATTAGATGTGTGATCAGTAGTCATTGTGGCTGCTCTTCTTGCACATTTATAGGGAAAAAACATGCATCCTTTCCTTTGAAGTATCACTGTTGTTTTTGCTAACCACTGCTCTCCAAAAGATGATACCCTGATTAGTGTTTAATGGCAATGGAAAGCTGGACAGGAAAATAAAGGTTTTAACCTAATACATTTATAGGATGAAATGATATGTAGTTGTATACTTACGCTTGTTTTATTCTTCCCAACCTGAAAAAAGGAAGGAAAGCGTTCTTCCTTGTGCAAATCATGCCACAGTGAACATCCTCCAGTGAAGATCTCCTGTCCATGAAAGATTCCTTCCACACACAAAAATGGATGAGAGGCTCATAAGTTACAAACTTACTCATGCATGTGACATCTGCCTTTAATCACCATGAAAGCCTGAATCCTGTTTAAAGCATGGCGAGCCTTGTACAAGGGCTAGAAATGTCAGTACTCTATTGTGATAACATTTACTGTACTGATTAACAGCCATGGTGCTCTGCAGCGGACTGATAATCTGCCTTCGCATGTCTTTGTGTTGCCATTCTGTCTCCTTCCTGTGGTTCCAGCCGGGACTATGGGCAGAGCAGTGGGATCTTCTCCTGTGCAAACCTCCCATGTCCATATATTTTTGCTTTGTGGTTTATGTCATGTATTATGTCTTTGTCTATCTACATACCGAGGTATGAAATATTTTAAATATCTATCATGTAAAATACTTCAAAGTGAGCTACTGTTTAACTTTGTATCTGTAAAATGCAGTAACGTGATCCAGCATCTAGTCTCAGATGGCCATCTCATACAAGTTGACTTTTTAAATGGCTTTCAAGTTTTTCGACTCATAAGAGTTTCAATTCCCAGTATTTTGGTAAATTCCAACAGTTTTTGGCAGATATGTTTATCTTAGTGACAGATTTTCACCAAGTTTCCTAGGTCTTTTTTTTAAGAAAAGGAACAGAAGAAGAAAAAAAGCCAACAGCAATAAGGAAACAAATTTATTTCAAATGAACCCAAACAGTCATGTGGGCTCCAAACTCCTTTTGTTTTTCACCCATTAAGAATAGATTTGTTTTCCCAGTTAGCCCTTGTCCCAGGCCACCTCATTTTTTCATTTCTGGTGCCAGTGGCCACCATGGACTGACCAATCACCAAAAGCGTGGAGGTTTCCCTGCAACCCTGAGGAGTTTCTGTGAGATCCGACATTAGACTGGTACAGGAGTGAAGGATGATACAAGGGGCTGGGAGACAAGAGGTGCCTCA
The DNA here is from genome assembly GCA_013398125.1 of Aegotheles bennettii. Classification (NCBI taxonomy): domain Eukaryota; kingdom Metazoa; phylum Chordata; class Aves; order Caprimulgiformes; family Aegothelidae; genus Aegotheles; species Aegotheles bennettii. The sequence goes on from VZRW01011128.1 coordinate 179,656, forward strand.
GAAGGCAGGGATGTGCAGCAAAAGGCACAGGATGGGGTTATTTTGACTGTCAAACAGTTTCCTTTTATAACTTACTGCTGTGTGCCAGCCCTCACAGCATGTCCCGTATTTCAGTATGTATTACCTTTATCCTTTCTGCTATTTCTAAATTATTTTTTCCCTCGCAGTTCACAATTCTTTTCACTGCAATTAAGCACTGTGCCAAAGGGTTTATGGTTTTATTTACCAGATGCATTCTGTGCAGTCTTTTACTGAGTGAGACCACGGAGTTTGTGCTTTCTGCTTGTTTTCTGTCCTTTCACCCTCTAAAGTTTTTCTGAAATACGCACGCCACTCAGAGGATATCCACTAACTTGAGAACTGGAAAGATCATAGTTTCAACTTCCCTTATTTCTCCTGGGCCTTTCTTGACTAGATTCAAGAGCTGTCTCATACTCTGAAATTTTCTTCTGCCTGAAGAGACGTACATAAGCTGTTATCCTTCCTTTTGATATACCGTCTCTCACTCTCAAGAAATTTAATCTCTCCAACATTATCTCTAGTTTTCCGCAGCTTCTGAGACACTGGAACTGGGCATGATATGTCAAAATTAATCCTGACAGTGCTACATACTGTAATAAACCTACTCCCCTACTTCTTTCCTCTGGACACTGTATTTTGTAGTTATGTTAGTCCTTTTGCCATGGCTTTGAGGTAAGTATGTCCATTCTGGATCAGATCAAAAATGTAGCTGAACTAGTTTGTATTTCCTAACCATACTCAAAAGCAGCTGCCTGCAGAAGATTAAGAGAAGAGGACAAGGTTATATGATAGTCTCCCAGCTCCAACATTTTGAGTTGTGGAACAGATGTGGTTTCTGTGTATTTACTAATATTTGCTGGAAATTTTTTCCCCTGTGAGTTTTCCCATCATCTTTGTGAACCCAAGTAAGAATTTAGCAGCACAACAATCTTTGGCAAGGAGTTCCATGTCTGAACAAATTGCATGAAGAACTACCTCGGTTTAATTTGCTCTTTAAACTGGCTTTTACCAGCTTCATTTATTGCCCCTTAGTTCTTGTGTTGGGAGAGAGAGTAAGCAGTCAATCCCTACCTGCATTCTCTACTCCCCTTGTGATTTTTTAGATCTTTTATCCCCCCTGGATCATCTGTTTTTCAAAGCTGAAGGGTTATAGCTAGTGATCTAAGCAGGAATTCATGTCCTTTCCTTTGAACAGAGCATCTCTCAAATCTTTTTCAGTAACCATCTCCCGGGATAAAATCCCATCCTTCTGCAGATATTGTCTGCACTATTGAATGACTAATTTGGTTGTACTATGTTTTGCTTGATTTATACCCCTTTTATTTATTTTCTATCCCTGTGGATTCTTATCCTTTGCTTTGTAGTGACTTCCTCATTGTTCTCCTCAAAGCTGATATGAGTTTTAATCTCCTCAGACATTATGTTATCCCCATGCTCTTTTCTCAGTATTGAACCCCTACCATCTTCTAGCAGTCTTCCCAATATTCAAAAAAACACACATAAAAAGTCCTGACATGCATAGCATCCAGGTCTTTCTCTGATACATGTTTTATCTTGACTGTGCCTGTACTACTGTTTCATTCTTCTGACACCGTTTTTGCCATGCTGATTCATATTTATACTGAACACGTTTGTAGAAGGCATCATAGCTGAAAGCTTTTGACTGGGTAGGTTGGAAATACTCTCTTTTTTCTTGCTGATGAGTCTCTTATGTCAGACATGCAGTGATTTAAGTAAAATTGCCCTTATACTTGCAGAGCTTTGTTTAATAAAACCCAGACTTATTAAATATCCTTTTTTCAGTATCCTGTTGCTGCTGAGCCCCCATGAACTCATTAAAATATCTTAACACAGCTGTACACTTAGATTGTTTCCAAGGAGAGAGGGAAAAACTGGACTGTATGATGTAATGATACATCACCAGACAGCATAACTCACCGGGATGAAGTGATTTCTGTAATGTGGAAGATTAGATATCACTGGGTTTACTAGAAGCTTTTTGTGTTGGCATTTAAATTTTCTCAAAATGTATATATAAGTCTTGCATTCTGACATAGTAACTGAATCTACCTCTTGTAACACAAGAAACAAAAATAAATGAAGAAGTTGCAAGATGATCGAAAACAGGAAATCGTTGTCAAACAACTGTGGTGCTCAGTAAAGACAGGAGAAAGATGAGAGGAAATCTTAATTATGTTGTTCAAAATATAATTTCTTTCTATGTCCTAAGGAAGTTAAATTAAAGAAAAATACTGGAATACACTACTTTGGCTATGGGTTATAGGCAAAAGCCAATTGCTTAGGTCATGATCATGGGCTAGGGAGTTATTGGCTGAAAGAACTGTCCTGGGCTTTGCTTTTGTTTTGTTGCTAGAAATGATAGGGCTTGAACAGATTGTTTTAAATATTTTAGTTGTTATCACATATTAGCTGTTAAGTGTTTGTGGTGTGTTTCTGGAATTATGCAAGACATGTTTAAAAAAACCCTCTCTGACCAGAAGAGCTTACAAATGTTGTGCTTTTTAAAAGCTTTATGTTTTAAGTCAATTTCTCTTGCCTTTGACTCATCAGTGTGTTTTGCAGTAAGTGCTAACATCTTGGAGAGATGCTTAGCAGGTATAAATTGGCAAAGGACTGTTGGTGTCTGTAGTGTGCACTGATGGACACCAATTAAGAATCTGGCCATATGACAGTGTATTGAAGAAGTCATCCAAAGAGCAAGTGATTATTTAAATAATTTTCTTTTATATCTCTTGGCAGCCTTAAACTCTCATTCATGTAGGCTTCAAGCCAGTGCTGTTGCACAAGGAAGTGGTCCAATCCTTGGCCTTCATGGCTAGTATAAGTGTTTCTGTGGCCAAGCAGTAAACCTGAGCAGAGAACCAGTCTGGTTAAAACGACTTGCTTTATTGCACGGTCACAGAAACACTTCAGCAGACGCAGAAGGAAGAGGCTGCTGTGGTGGACAGAAGGCAAGAGTGAAGGCCAATTGGGAGAGCATGCATGTATGATGAATGCGAATCTGTGTCTTTGACAGCATGAGCCAGGTTAAAAATAGTTTTTAAAACGCTTACTCGTTTTCTTTTATTTGCTTACAATAGAATTTTAAGACACTGTCTACAGGGGCTGCCTGGAAATTGTCTCTGCAGTTTTGAGCATATAGTTCCTGGGGCAATGCTAAGAGTAGATGATAAATGAAGAAAAGGGGACAGGAGGTGGAATTGGCTCTCTAGGGATATTTCATTAAAGACAGAGGAGCTATTAAAAGTGATGACAGAGGAGACAAGTCCTAGATGCTTTTACTGTTTCCTGTGTCTCTCACTAGCTGTTTAGCTCTCCACTATTTTCTTTATACGTGTATTCTTGGTGGATTTCTGTATCATCTGTCAAGTGAATAGACAGACATTGCCATTAAAGAGAGGAAGATGCAAGTCTCTTGGTATTGATGGGGCAAGTCGTAAACCTGTTTTGGCCCCCAACAAAAGGCAATGTGATCTTTCTCCTTATCTTCAATGACTTTGGCTTTTTTTTTTGCTGGAAGCAGCCATTTATTGCTGGCATCTTACACCTCTGCTCCCAACCTGCTCTGAGTTCACTGGATCTGCTTTCCCCTAAGGCTCAAGTTTGTTCCGTCCCCCTACAAGGCAAGGCTGTGTCAACCTTCCCCAGCTGGAAACATAAGTTTGAGACTAAAATTTTTCTGGCATCCATAGTTACTTCCTGCAAAAGGAAGTGTACAGATGGTGGAATTCAGTTATCAAAATTATTTAATCCTTTTCTTAAGTAGCCTGCCTGAATAACTGGATGCTATATATTTTGACACTGACAGATAGAGGGCTTTCCTGATGGTGAGAGTATAGTACTTTGAAGACCTTCGTTTTTTATGTTGTGTTTTGAGTTAGTTATTCTTCAGTCACACTCCTACAAATATGTAAAGAGAAGACAAAGAGAAGGTACATTTTTATCAAAACCTGACCAAGTCAAGAATTATAATGATTTCTAGAGCTTCATATTGAAAAACATAATTTGCGTGGTAAGATCATACTTACTGATTTATTGTGTCAAATCACTAGTCACCCACAGGCCATTTAATGAAAACTAAATAGGATTGTTTTGCTGGGAGTAGGGAGGTTTTCACCCATACTGAAATTACATGCAGTCAACCCCAAATCTCAGGTGGCCAAACTGTGTAAAATAGCGAGTAGCAGAACTGAAGCATTTGATTTATGGGCAGCTGAGCACTGCAGGCAGCTAAGACTCCTCCTTAGCTTGGCAGCACCTCTCGTTTCCAGCAAGATGACTACTGCTGCAGAGATCTGTTGCCATTGAAGGATCTGAGCTGGAGTTGCACACCCATGAGGTCCTGCCTTGGTGCCGTTGTCACTTTTAGCAGCTAGAATATTCTGCCTTTGTCTGAACAGTGGAGAAGCTAATCCACTGCATGACAAAATCACGAAACACAAAACATCAAACCCAAGTAAAATGTGACAAATCAGATAGACCAACATCAGAGAGCTGCTTATCCCACAACTCATGAACCCTCTTTTCTTGCCTAAGTTACAAATACAGGGAAGCTTCTGTTAAATAGGGTGGTCCAGGAGTGTGGGGCAGCAAATGAACCACGGGCTTGTGAGTTTCGACTTATCTTTCTGCTGGTTTTACCTGGAGCTGGGGTTTGGAGTTGTTTTGGGGTTTTTTTCCAATAAAACTCCTCACTGTTATAAAGCTGTGTGGTTCCCATTCCAAAAAGTTCTGTTAACTCATGCAACTTCTGAAGGACTTAAACACCTAAACTTAAAAACCTAAACGGAAAGTGGCTGGAGTATTTACATAGTGAAATAGTCTCTTAAGATTTATCTCCTCCTACCTCCTGGATTTTAAAAGAAAATAAATTCCACTTGCTTGAAGTTGATTTTTGCTTTAATATTTTAATGATGTGTTGAGGACAGTCGGCTGGAAGGACAGGGATTAGAATGCTCGGTTCTCTTCTCAGTTTTGTCAGGGACACGTGTTAATTCAAGTAAACTCTGACCCTCCTCTTCTCTTCCTTGCCAGCACACTCTGTTTTCTATTGTGTAAAAGATGTGTAATGATACATATGGCTTTAGATTCTTACAGGTTTATTTAATACTGAAAATAATGCCTTTCACAGAAATGCAAAACATTTCTTCTTGGGTGTATTACGCTTCCTCTTAATTCCTGTAGATCCCTTAAATCACATTTTAAATGACACTTTTGAAGCACAATATCATGTTCAGTGTTTAAAAACTGAAAAAGTGATTTTTGTGCTTTCTTCACTATCCTCCCATCTGCCAAAACTCGGGCCTTTTGCAAAATTCAGCAAATTGATGTCAGTTCATTTACCCTTAGGGATAATAAACACAGCTTAAGTTATAAAAATAAATAACTAAGGAGGGTGGAGGAAAGAGATGGAAAACATCAAAAATCTATCCCAAACTCTTCCTGGATTCTGAAGAATATATGATTATAGCATTAAAATGTCCAAACAATGCAACCAAGCAGAAAGCGTTAGAGCTTGGGCCCTAGCTGGCTTTGTGTTAAGTGGCATTAATGTTTTTAGAAAGTTCAGAATTGACCTGTTTTTATTATTTTTATTGGCTCTCGTGATGATAGACAAATGGGGCTAACCTGAGGCCAACATAACCAGCAGGAAATTTGGGTCATGGGTAGTTACATTTTTAAAACTTGTGTTTTAGGGTTGTTCAATCAGGGTAATTGATTGATTGTTAGGCAGTGCAGGGAGCCCCTAAATCATTGGAGGTGGCCAGATAATGACAATCTGCCAGTGGATTTTGTTTGAGGCAAATTTCCCAGCTCCCTGCGGAGCCATGCTCTGCAGTGAGGCTGTGAGGTTTTTTTTGTTTTTTTTTTTCCATCACACTCCAGTCCAACTGGCCTGTTTGGACAAAATAGCCTCTGAAACTTGGCAGTTCCATTTGAAGTCCTCTGTGGTGCCATTTCCCAAGAGATAAGAGAAAAACATTCCAGAGAAGTTCATAGCCTAGAAAGACCCTACATGTGCTCTGAAGTTAACGGTTTATTATAGCTCTTTAATTTTTTTTCTTTCATTTTTACTTTGAAGATAAGAGGTGGCAATTGTTGCTTTGAGTTGTTGAGTTTTAGCTCACCCAACAATAAATCATCCTGAAAGTTTCGACCTAATTTTTTTTTATCGTGTATGTTTGAAAGTTTGCCAGAGATGCTGTACATGGGTACTTTCAGGAGCTACTGTCCTCAAGCAGGAGTTGTTGACCCTGCTGTTTTATACGACCATGTGCATCCTCAGTACTCCATGCTTCTGGGTAATTTGCAAATGTAAAATAGAGCTTTTTCAAGAACTCATCTTTGGTGTTGTAGGAGCATTCTATGATACTCAGAGATGGGGTGAAGTAAACAGTTTGTGTGTTGGGAGGGGAGGGGTGAATAGACTATGTGTCAGGAGATGGTAGATGATATTCAATAGTACGTGGCATAGGGCTCGCCTCTCCTTAAAAGTGAATTCAGATTAATATAGGTTGAAGTTTGTCGTCTCTTCCAGAATAACTCCACATGTAGGTTAATCTTCAGTTCTTGGAGTTTTATGACTGATGAGGCTTTTGTTTGTTGCGGGTGTCTTGCTCCTGGTAGCTGCATACCTCTAAATTCCTTGAAGTTTTGTCTTTTTTAGGATCTGGATTTTAGGATCTGGATGATCTGATATTTATTGTACTAGCGTACAGATCAGAATTTGTTTGTATCACTTTTCAAGAAGAGAACAGGTAAGACCCAACTGAAACAGGACTCAGTTGAAATTTGGGAACCAACAGCCTTCTCGAGGGTGGCGCAGCTGCCAGACTGGTGCCAGACACTATAGACTTGCTCCCCAGGCGGAGCAGCGCCCGGGTTTGCTGTACATGTGATTTAACGCTCCCTGCCCAAACACACACAGGGTGCCAACCCCTCCTAGATTTCTGAATGTTCCTGTTTGGCTCCCAAATGCTTTTGACCACTGTAGCTTTGTAATTTACTGTTTCAAGTCCACAGTGTGCATTTACTGTTAGGTTTAGCATGTGGGTAGTTAGAAAATTCTTCTCCAAGGTATGTATTCGAATAGAAACATAACACCTGACCACATTAAAATCCCTTGAAAGATGGGTTCATGGCAAAACTTGTATGCCAGGAGCAGGGTAGGGCCCCAGAGTCCACCGAAGTGTTGTTTCCTATAGCACAGGCTGGAAAAAAGTTTCTTGAGAGCTTGAGTAATTTGTGCTTTCTTTATGACTGAGACCTGTAGTGGATTGGTGTCAGTATAAAAATTGCAATTTATGAGGTACTTGTTAGTGTTTCTGAGATTGTCAAAGAATAACTAAAACAAAATACAACCAAAACCAGGACCCCCTGAAGTGTTGTATGGAGTACAACAGGAGATAAAACTTTCAGTTTCTGTGTTCCCAAAGTTAGACTCTGAAATCCCTGCCCAGGTTTCAGAAAAACTACTGGGTTGTCAGACAGCTCAGAACTAAATTAACGCAATTAAAAGCAGTGATAAACCCAATTGCATGATTTTGTTATTGTATAAGCCTGTGTCTCTTTCTGCTCTGCTTATTTTGTATTTTATTTACTTACTGTGAAAATATTTAAAGGGTCTATTACTGACCATGGTGCCTGTTTACCATAACTAGTCTGTTTGAAGTAACTGTAGTAACAACCAGGAATAAATGTGTGCAGACTTGACTGTTTTGGATTCTAAAGGATTCAGTGTTTCACTGTACACTGTGAACTGACCCACAGGTTTTTACAGTGAGCTGTTTGGTGATCCTAGGGCAAGGGGCAGGGCACTGGTATTCCAGGAGACCTCTTGGATGGATCTGAGAGATCGCTGCCTCCAAGAGAGGCAGACTGTTCTGTCCTCCCACACCTCCCTCCCTGCGCAGGAGCAGCATGATCCTCCTGCTTGCCTTGCACTGGCCCCACTTCTCACCTGATCCCGGTGCTGAGCTTCAAACTAAGCCACTGCAGAAAACCAGTGTGTGGAGATTTCATACACAGGTGTGTGCACACAGCGAGGGTGGCAGTGTGCCAATACAATTAGTCACTCTGCTGTCCTGAGTGGCACAGACCCACATGGTGGATCTAAACCCCAGCCCTGGTGTTACATGATGTGGATGTCAGCATGGCACTTCAGGGGATTCATGTCTGAAGTCTCCTTTTTTCAACCACAGGAAAGCTGTACAGACACCTCTCTCACAGAGGTGAGAAGCAAGTGAGATTTCATCTACAAGGACCTAGGACATCCCAGCATACTCTCAGTTTCCCCCTCCTTTTCTCCCTCCTTTTCTCTGCCAGCCTTCCTCTCCTTATATACACATTATGACTTCATGGTCATGTACTTCTCCCTGCTTCCACATGACCTTTGCTTTACTCACCTTGCAGCATGGATGTGCTGTGGGAATGAGCCTGACCTGCCTAGCAAAGGCAGCTTTTTTGGAGTGGAAGACCCCTGTTACATGGCTTGCAGAAGCTGGCGAGTGTGCTATGGAGGAGGCAGAGGGAGAGGACAAAGAGGATCAGGGCACACATCAGACTGGTGGTTGCTGCCCTCTCCTTGTTCCTGTTGTAGAGCTCTTCTAGGAAGCCACGCTGGTCACTTAAACCATGTGCTTCACAGGTGGTTCCCTCTATTTCTGATTTTATGGCTTTCTGATCTGAAAGCATAGGGTCAGGTTTGTAAATATGCCGAAAGCAATAGCAACTGAAGTCAATGAGACCTGGGCTCACGTACAAAATCAGGCCCAAGGAGGAGCCTCAGAATTTAGAAGAAACATTTGAACTTGTGCTTTGTACCATTTCTATCCATACCACAGACACTGATGTTCCCATCCTCTCATCATACTGGTACATGGAGAAGATCTAATCATCAGGCTTTTCAAGTGCTAAGATGCTGTTATCATGAGTCCCTAGGAAAAAACTTGTAGGAAACTAATAAATCTGCTGTCTGAGCAGCTAATAAGTCACAGGGTTGTGGGCTGACAAATGAGAATGCAAATGTTGAACAATGTTTCATTAAATGAGAACTGGTATTATGAGAAATACAAACTTGTGGATGCAGGCAAGAGTATGTCTGATGCTAAATTTTTAGCACTACAGGGTCAATCTGATGCAATCTTCCTTCTGTTTTTCAGACTGTTGGTGAGTCAGAAATGCCCAGTGTTTTGAACCAGTTATTGTCAATGATCAAGTCTTACAACGAGAGGACGAAAGATGATTATACTTGTGAGGACTTCCTTGTCTTGCTGGTATACATGTATTCTGTGGTTGGAGAAATCAAAAGTGGAAAAGAGCTGGACACAGCTGAAGAAGAGGTGAAAAAGGCCCTAGTAAAGGCCATTTGTGATGAACCAGAGCCATCTCTTTTGTTGCAGAAAATAACAGGTAAGATGCTGCATGTGTGATGAGAAATTGGGTGGCTGGGAATGTGGGAACTGGGAGAAACATATAAAAGTGGCTTGACTCGTCTGTGGTGCTGAGGGTATGTGAGTAAGCACAAGGATTTCCTGTAGATTTGTTCCATCTCCCGTGTTCATATATGCCAAATGCTGACAGGCTGTCCTTGAAGAGTGCTGAGTCTGATGAAAGCTCTACAAGTTGTTCTTTTTATTAAAGGTTGGCTAAGTTTGTGTGTTTTCATAACGTAATCTTTTCCACAATTTTTTTTATTGATCAGTGTAAAGTTGACCCTGGGAAGTCAAAATTAATTCTGGAAACACGTTCAGTGAACCACAGTTGCTTTGTGAATATGAGGAGCTGGCCTGCCTGGCATAAAAGAAGAAATGTGTCTAAAACCAACATTGAGCTTTTTGCTGAAATGGCATGAACATTAGCCTTCAAAAATAGCATGCTAAGGCTTTTTTTAGATGAGCACTCATAGAGAGGAAAGCCTCAACCTCTTGCTGCCAGTGTCACATTTTAGAAAAAACAATAATTATTAAAAACATTCATTAATATGAATGAACTATGGCTCAAGGGTGGCATATCTGAATGGCAGAACGGATCTTGCTTCCTGCTGTCGGTTTTTTCAGTATTTACTAATAGTAAGCAGGTCATTGATCAGGTAATCTTTGAGGTAGGGAGCATATGAACTTAAATCAAGATGTTGTGAGGAGCTTACAATTGAAAACCTTTGCCTAAGTGGGGAGTCTCGAGGGGAGTGGAGTAATACTGCTGTTGGTTATTCTGCTACTATTCCCCGTGGGCGCTTCCACTTCAAAATACAGGTGTGGTCTGACTGGTTTGCTGTTGCTTTGAGTGTAAAATACTCAGATGGTTAAAGGACTCTTACTGTAGGACTGGGCATGCTCAGTCGTATTTGCACTATACTCTTATTTTAATACTCCTGGCCATGGTACCTACAGTGTTCCAGGCTTCTTGTAGATTTTTGCTCTCCTGTTTTCGAATATGTGCTGCACATCTTGTCCACTTTATGGTGCCTCTCTCAGAATTTCAGCGGTCTCTTCTAGTGTATGCAATGACATCATTTCTAAACCTCCATTTTCATATTTTGCCATTTCTCCTATGATCAACAGTGTTTTGAATCACAGTTTCTCTGGGAAGATTTGAATCGCTCAAATCTCTGGGAATATCTGAAGTCTCTAAAACTTGAGTCGAGTACCAAAGAGGAGCTGCATTCCTATGTATATAGATGCTTCCCTTGTTGCTCTCTGTGCTCTCAGATTATGTAGTTGGAAGCGCAGATGGCGATCAAAACAGACATTGCTTATGTTCCATAGCCTGTCCATAATTCCCTAGTTTTGACAAAATACTTTCATGCTTGATTTCCAGTGTGCATATTTTCTGAGTAAAAAAAGTGAGTATCTTGAGTGTTTGCTCCCAACTTCTGGGCAGATGAACAGGTGAATTAATGGTTCAGTATGAAGATTCCTTAGTTTATGAAATAAAATTACTTCTGTCTTTTTACATAGTGGGCAGATTGTTAGAAACATGGAGGGTATCTGAAGTACAATATTCATCCTCTCTGTTATGTGGGCATCTGACTATGAAAAAGAGAAAGCCTTGGCACTGAGCAAGCACTGTTCAGCAACAGCCAAAGCATTCGTGTGTTATCAACGCGGGCTTAGCCACTAATCCAAAACACAGCACCATACAAGCTGCTATAAAGAAAGTTAACTCCATCCCAGCCAGACTTATTACAGGTAGTTTTAGACCAAGCACATCATTATTATGTGATTAAATTAATTGCATAACACAAAGCCAGAGTCCTTGCATCCTTCTATTTCTGTATCTGTGTGTTGAGTACAACCGTGTTTGTGTTTTCTGCTCAAGTGTGTGATAATATGTCCCCTTTCTTGCATATTTTTTTGGTTTATCAGCAGTCTTTGTTTCTACATCTTATTTAGAGTGACAGTTCTTTTGGCTTATTCATAAAAGAGGAAAAAAAAACCAACAACTTATTGTCATGACCAAAAATAAAGGTTGTCTTGGTAGGAAAGTATAAAATGGAGTTTCTAGGAATGCCCCTTAGATAGTTTTCAAGCCTTTATTCATCCAACAGATTGCTTTCTCAGCATTAGTGTAATTTGCTGAATTTGTAATTTGCTGTATTTGCAGTACAGTTGGATTGGGAAGACTGAGAAAACATGAGCAGCCTTAGACCTCCTTTTCCTTGACCTGTATTTTGTCAGGCCTGTGTGTTCTACATCGTGCTTCCCTCTGAACCTTGGTTACCTTGCTTGCTGCTTGAGAGACAAAGCAAGTCAGAACCGTAGGAGCACTTGCAAGCTTTCTTTCAAAAGCACAGCAGGATGACTTTGTAGCAGGGCTGAAGGTCGGGGAATAGACAGCAGTGCTGGTTTCTCTTTTGGTATAATAGTGGATATAATGCTGAGACATCTTCTGCTTCCAGCAGAACATGCTGTGAACTACAGACCAGCTATTCGTTTTAGCAGATACAGGTTGGCCTATTTTCACAAGGTCAGCCGAGCTCTGCAAGTCAGCAACAGCAGTGGGTCTGGACCGATCGTAGTCCAGATGTACAGCATTCTGCCCTCATTTTACTTTCAGTCAGAAACAGGAGAAAACCTTTTTTGCTCTTAAATGGCCACAGAAGTTAATTAGACTGAAATAAATTTCAGCAATTCTTGGAATCTCTCATTCATAATCAGAACAAAACAAAATGTTCATGGTCTTTTATTTTCAGCTTTCCACCATGTTAAGTGATAAGAAGAATGTTAAACTTGATATGTCAGGAGAGAAAACTAAGCCAGTTGCTGGGCGGATTCAAGACACTGCCAGCTGGCTCAGTCCTCACCTCCAGGTTCTCATGTGGAACCTGAGTTCCTGAATATTTAATATTCATTCTTCAGTAAATCTACTCTTACTGTGTAGCTTAACCTGCAGAGTTGCAGGTTGAAATTTCGAACCCTGCTGGCGATGGATGCATGATTGGATGGCTTTGGTTATAGCAACAGATAGAAAAATGCACTGTTGCCTTTTAAAAGGCATGCAGAACTAATAGGACATAGGTTGCAAAGCCAAGCACTTTGATGTTGAGAAATGCCAGTAACTCAGTTTCCCATGCAACTATCATTTGACTCCTGTGTACATTATAGCACAGTCTTCAGTTTCATGACTATACAGTATATTTTCTATGAGCTGTGGCTGCATTTGGTGTATGGACTGAACACCACAGAAAACCAGAACAATGCTGCTTCAGTTGTTCTTACACATGATGAATAAGTACTAATAAAGTAAGTGAGACTCTCTGTATGATATTCAGCAAGTGACTCCCTCTGGGTCTCAGTTTGCAGTTCATGGAGTGAAGTGGTGTTCTCGGCTTTGTGTGACTCATTGTGGAACTTGAAGAAGAAAAGCATTAAATTACATTTTCAGGTATTAGTTATTAAATTTCTTTGAACAGAAAGGACTTTGTGCTCTGCTTTCCAATACACCTGGTGCCTGATGTTTTTGTTTTAGTTTGGACCCAACACTGTGCTAAGGCTGTTTGGTTGATTTCAGTTGAAATGAAAAGCCGTAACTCAGCTGTGGCTCTGAACTGCTGCTGCCTAAGCCTTTTGCTTTCCTCTTTTCTGCAAAGCATGGAAGGTGTGCAATCTTGACAGATACACCTTTTTGTGGGTTTTAGATGTTGTTCCCATGGAGTCACTTGAGAAATAGAATGCAAAACCCTTGTAAAACTTTAGAAAACTTGACTTTTGAGGTCAAGTTATCAGTCACAGTAATAGCCAGGTTTATATGAGGTATCTTTTATTCCTGCTATACTTGTTATACCTCACAGAACTAGTGCAACCTTCCCCATAAGATGCAGCTCATAAGTGCACAGGGGATATTTATGCTATGTTTGGTTTTCGATGTTACCTAGTGAAACTGTATTAGTATTTGCAGAAGTGGAAGAGAAAGCCATTCTCAGAGATGTTAGTCTCTCCACCCAGTTGGCCACACTAGGTTTCCCTGATGTCGCCTAGATGATTACAGCCCTCTGCAGAATACTTTAAGGTGCAGCACTTGTGTAAGCTTATATTGTGAAAGAAGCATAAGCACTCACAATTTCCTGGCTGTTGAGTGTTAGGCTTCTCAACCTTATTGTTGCCTGACCATATGTTTTCCAAAATATGTGTACCATAACATTCTGCTTTTATGTAACACCTTGTTTCATTGAAGCACTAAAAATATCCTGAACTGTTAATGAAATGCAACACAGTAATCACCCCATGCGATTTAAGAAATACGATACAATTTGTTTGCATGCATAATAATATAAAAGTATATTAGTGGTGTTGTGTTTGATGGAACTGTTAAATAATATGTGTTGTGGTAGACTATCAGTGCTTTGGGTAATAAAACTGAATGTAACAGTTCCAAGATGTCTCCTGGGTGTAATTTGCTGCAGACATATGTTCTTCATCACTGTTTCAGCAGAATGTTTCAAACTGGAGGGGTAACAGAATAGACCAAAACATAATGGAAAATGATGCTTTTCAGCAGAATGCTGGGTTTGGGGGCATTTGGGGAGGTCTTTTTTGCAGCTGTTAAAAAAAAAGGCCATAAAATACTGTATTTATTTTATCATCTTATCTGTTCATCTAGTTTTGTAAATGTCCATGTAGAGCTGTGTAAAACTACAAACGTATGCAAAAGTAATGCTAATAGAGCCACAAAGCAATTAAAAATCTATTTTTTCAGCTGCACCATTCTCACTTTTTCAGCTGCAAATCTCTGTGGGAGCTTTGTAGAGCTGATCTGCTTGTCGTGGTGTTCTCTGGCGGCCAGTGGCTGGCCCCAGGCGCTGCTGGGCAGCTAGCCACCCTACCCACGGGCTGTAACTCAGCTAGGAGGGCTGTAGGTATCCTCTCAAGCATAGGTGTGGCAGGAACCTTCTTGTGCCAGTTTATCAGCATCTAAAACCTGAAAATTTCAATCAAATGGATTTCTGGACTTTTTTTCTTGCTTTTTCTAAATTATCTGTGTTGAAGTGCAGGCGTTGCTGTATTGGGTTAGAACACTGTGTCTTTTTTGCTTTTGATTGTCCCCAGCACACAATTGCTGTGGCAGATGTTGCACATTAATGAAGTTACACGCTAATGAAGGTATCATTACCTTGCTGCTAATGTGGCCTAAATATCATGAAACCTAAAATCAATTCTGGTTTTGCAATAAGAATTTAAATTCCTAGACAGGAACAGCCAGTTCCCTCAAAGGACTTTTGTTTGGCTGTGGTCTTGGCTTCACTGCTGGTTTGGAGCAACTATTTCCCAAACCTGGTTATATTATGGGTAGGTAGGTATGAAATTAGGTCCTGAGACTGAGGTTATTCCCTTTAGATTGGATGGAATGTGCCACTCACCTTGTGTAGGAGAAGGCTTCCCCAGCTTCACAGTGGAGGTGGAACTCAGTTATCTGCTAGTGATTCCTTTGTTTCCCTCCACACATTCATGCAGTTCAGGAAAATATTGTGAAGCAACAGTTGTTTAAAACCATAAAATCCAAGAGTAATTTCTGAGTTATTTTAAAATTTTCATGCTTTTATCAAGAGTATTTTCTACAAAGTTGATAAAGTTTCCACTAGTTCAGTGAAAGGCTAGCCCTATCACTGCATTCTACAGTAGATTATTCCCAAGTAACCCATGAGTTTCACAACAGAATTAATGAAAAAAAAAGTCATGACTTGAAGAAAACATTTACACTTTTAAAATTTAATTTTGTTATTTATTGAGAGTTTAATCCTTACTACAGTGAGACCTTTTTCCCTTGTTTTTAAAATTGAAACACATTAATGAAAACATGTAGACAAAATGGAGAAGGGTTACTCTGGTATTTTTAGGTAGTGTAGGTATTTAAGCTGAGAACTATAACTACTTATCCAAAATAAAATAAAAAAGCTGCAACCAAATTGTTTCTTGCTATCATTTAGGGAAATAATAGAAAAATAAAATTCAAATATTGTCCCTTCTGACTTTTCAAAGATTACATAATTCAAGAAATTCAAAGTTTTTTATTTTGTGTATCTAAAGAAATCTTAAGAAGCTGTGCTGTCTTCAAGCCTTCTCAACAGCTTCCATTTTGCTCTATCACACTTCAGGAGCTCTGCATTTGCATTGTCTGCACAAAAAATAAGAGCAGTGCTGGGCCCTGCTGGGCAGTCCTGCATGTTTGGGTACAGGACTCCAGTTTAAGGGTTGCTCCTTGATTCCAGGCGTGCATGGGAGTCTGGCTGCCAGTAGGTTTAGTAGATAAGGATCAGCTCCACACCAGAGCGAAGGTTTATAAACTAAACTGTTTATGTTAAAAGTTCATAGAGTGCATTACAGAGGGTGGGTTAATACCTCAACACATCAAATAGCTAAACACTTTGAATGTCCAGACAGGCTTCTCTCTGAAATACTGATTAGCTTCTTCTAGTCTCTGATGCTAAAGGGTCATTTTCATGCCTAATGTTTGCAGGACAGCTTTGCACTCCAGTTTGAATTAGGAAGAAGACCTCTTCCTACCAAATTAGGCTGTTGCATGTACATGATTCTAGGCTGTGTTATTTGGGGAATCTGCTCTGTCCTGTAGCTTATAAGTCATAACT
The DNA here is from genome assembly GCA_013398125.1 of Aegotheles bennettii. NCBI lineage: Eukaryota > Metazoa > Chordata > Aves > Caprimulgiformes > Aegothelidae > Aegotheles > Aegotheles bennettii. The sequence goes on from VZRW01011128.1 coordinate 195,782, forward strand.
GCTGTTCTGTAATGAAGGCAAACACCACAAATGCCACCCGGTCTGGTCTGTGTAGAGGTAAAACTGCTGTGATATAGAGAGGATTTGTAAACAGTGGTGTGGCTGTGCAAACTTCAGGGCTGCTGCCATTGTCATGGATGCATTACAAGGAAGAAAAGCCTTCTTACAGGATGGCTCCAATCAAATGATAAAAAAGAAAGTAATCTCGGATTATGGCAATGTTTCTTTCTCCCATGCTTCCTGTGTCTCCTGCAGTAATGAGTAGATGGTCCCTGCCCCGCAGAGCCCTCCTGGGCTGGTGTGCAGATAAGGCACAGTTGAAATGAGTTTTCCCTCCTGTGCTGCATGACAAAATGTAGTCTCCGTTGATAGAACTAAAGAGCTTCATCCTGCCACAGTGCAGACGTTATTACTGCAGCCAGAGGAAACCCAAACTATTTTCTCACTAATTCTGAAATAGGAGTTGGATATTCAGGAGGCTTTTTTTTCTGTTGATTTTATAGAAATAACCCCCTGTCTGTCTGGCAGGGGTGGTGTGTAAGATGACCTCCTGGTATCTGTATTATTTTCTTGATGCTTTTTGGACATGATCCAGTGGAAAGTATTTGTGGTCCAGCAGTCCCAGAGGATGCTAGATCTGACATACGTCCTGCCAGGAGCACCGGGAAGACATGAGCAAAGCTGCTGCCTGGCCATGCAAGGGGGGCTGCATAGGGAGCTCCTGCAGTTTGCTTAACCCTGACATGCTGCCACACTTCAGTCCTTTGCTTCATAGTAACAGAGCTATTGGGGAAAAAAGATTGCTTCTCATGCCCCAAGATATTCATCTGATTTGCGCAACAGTCAGAAGGATTCATGGGGATTGTGGTTATCACCCTGCAAAAACAGCGAGAATTTGGGTATGCACTGAAGCAATGACCTGCCCTGATTTAGCCACTGACTCTGCAGGCGCAGAGTATGTGTCCTAATTTTTGTCAGCTCTCCTTAGGACCCTGAGCTATTCAAGACCTCAGTACCTTGTTCCTGTGACCTTTCTAAAGGTTTTTTCCCATTTCTGTTCAAAATCTGTGGAAGCGGAAGGCGAGTGAACCAAATCAGTGATTGCTGACTTCAGGCTTGGTTTCTCTGCCTGGGTGGATTGCTGTGCTGTTTCTCATCTGGGAAACAATGTGGTGTGTGTATGGTGATTTCTAGTGTATTGTTTGGGAGACAAATTGCAGTAGTGTTCTGGATTAATTTATATCTAAATTTGCGTATGTGTATTTTTTGTAGATCTTAAAAGTATGAGGCATATCTTAAAAGTCAGTGTTAAAAAGCTATGGTCCGAAAGGTGAGAAGATCAGTCTGCTTTGTAGACATGCAGGGGTATTTTGTTTGGATTTCATGATGTACATTAAAATGTATGATAGAAGGCTATCTAATGGAAGCCCAATGGTGTTGGGGTTTTTTTATTTTTTGTTTTAGCTTTCATATGTTGTCTGTTTATTTTGTCTTCAGCACCTGGTCTCAGTTGGCTCCAAAGTGGATAGTAATTTTCATTGAAGTGTTTATAACATGAAGTGTGTTTTTTTCTTTTTTAACATGAGACATATGCCTGCAGCTCCGCAGGCCACTGTCTCACTGCCAACTTAGCATGACAGCCAACTGCAACAGGAAACTGATATGCTGCAATTTTCATTAATGGTTGGTATTCTTTTCAGCATGCAAATTCAATAGCATTTAGAAGATGCTTCCAACATGGAATATCTCTTTGCTTTAAGCATAAAATGAAAACAGAAGCTGCTTTAGAATTAGGCAATTTTTTAAAAGGTGCTCTTATATTTATATGGCATGGTTAAATCCTTTTTTTCTTCTTTCCGTACAAGTCACTTCCTTGCAAAACCTTCAGGTTTTGGCATTTTGTAAAATTATGAGTAAATTCTTGCTGTTTTGCAGAGCACACTCAGCCGGGCAAACAAAAAATGGTGAAGTATTAAATAACTGTCAAATTAAAGGAAAAAAAAAAACCAGAAAGGAAAAAAAAGACACTCGGTACTAGTCACCACCCATATGACAGAAAACTAATGAGATGGTTTGGGTTTTGTTTTCCTTTTGCACACAGACACAAATGTCAAAGTGTTTGCTGTAGATTGCAAAATTTTTCATTGTTACCTTAGAATACCTTTTTGTAAGAGTTTCTAACTATTCTATTATAATTCTTGTCAGTTTGGTATCTGTTTTAATGTTTTATCTGTTTTACCATGGCACAAGGACAGACAGCATTGCTTCTGCCAAGGGAAAGAGGAATAACTGTTGGCTTGAGATATTTCTAGTTGTTTTCTTCTGCTCAGTGGTGGTGGTAATTCTCTTGTGCTTACCATGAGATTTTATCAGGGGTGAATTCTGTCCTTTGAATTTTGGGCAGTCAGCCTATGTCAGGCTAGCAGTGTCCGTATATTTTAATGATGATCCAATTTGTTGAAATCCAGTATTTGAAGGGGCAGTCAAGCCCAGACATAAAATGTAGTCATATGGCTCTGTGTTATTGCAGTGTTAAACCAAAGAAATCTCTTGAATAACTGATCATTACCCGTCTTTTCTCTTGTAAAACATTTGCTGTGTTGGTCATTTTAACATCTCAACAGCAAAACCCAGAATGTAAAAATCACATTAAAAAGAATTTCTAGAATTTAATAAATAGCTCTGCGATTTATGGCTTAAATATACATCACTTGCTCATGCAGTTCACTAGTCAGCATGCCCTAATTTTGTCCTCTTCATCTCAAGCTTTGGAGACTCATGGATTTTGGCTCTGGAGGTCTTCTGTTAGATCAATCATTATAGTCAAGATAATTTGCTTTCACATATATGTTAAGGGTCAGGTTCTGCTTCTGTATAAATGAATGTGACAACATAGTGCTCCTCCTGCTTGCAACAGTTCTGAGATCAAGTTTAAGGGATGGCTCAAACTGTTGTGATGTTATGTATGGATCAATTCTGATGTAAGGTGATAGGTAGGATTAAATATTTTCATTGATCTCTCAACCTTGCTAGTACAACTTTTTTTATGTAACAATTTAAGTACCTTCCTTAGAACTGTTGTTAGTGCTACTAACATTTTGTTTTCAATAACATCTAAATATTGTCATGTAGTACAGAAGATCAAAAGCGCTTTTATTTAAATGAGTACTTTCTCACAAATCTCTTCATGTGTACTCAAGTTCTTACTAAAAACCTAAGAGGCAGATCTCTAATGGTCTTGAATTTTAAATCAGCATGGAGAAGGTGCTCTCATAGTCCTTTTCTCCCTATTTGTTCTTGTTTAGTTTTAAATTTTATAGTTGAGTAAATGTCACCTCTGGTGGTTAAAGTTCAGGTCAGGTTACATTTTGCTGTGACCCCCCTGCTCTCTTTTGCAGACATGGGGACTGCAGTTTGTCAAGACAGGAAAGTTCACAGATCATAGCCTAAGGATTTTTTTTCCCCCTTTCTTTACTGGATATCCTCTCGTCAGGCAAGGAAAGTAATGTTTGTAAAATTGGATTGAAGGAGCTCTGTTAATTGAGAGTTTTATGTAAATAACCAAGTGATGCTTGTGCCTTACACAATCTTAGAAAGCATTTTGCATCGCAGAGGCTGGTTTAGAACCAGATGTCTGATTCTCTTTTAATTTATCATTTTACTCATTAAAATAAACATTATTGTGGAAATAGTTGCCCGATGAAAGGTGGCAACAGCCAGTCATAGCCAATTAGACATATTTATTTAATGAAAAACAATACAAATATTTGACTTGCATGTATTTGTGTTAATGTGGGGAATGTGTGGATATAATGCATTAATGTTCCTGGTTTTTTCAAATCTCCTTCAGGCTTTTGTTTCTGGTGCTGTCTGTGCATATTTGTTTTACAGATCTGTGTACACCATGTGTATTGATGTAGCCCCCCAAGACTTAAAAAAAATAATAGAGGAAGTAATAAGTAGAATTAGAGTTATAAAACAGTCTTTGGGGAATGCTTATACCCATGGAAAAGTGCTACAGCCTGTTTACTAAGCATAGCTACCTAGATGACAACTTCTTTCCCAGGCTGTTACTGAATATCAGCATGTCTGTACCCAGAAGGCTCCCTAGAGGTATGCCACAATCCTGGCGAGAATTCTGCCTTTCTTCTCTTAAAGCATTGAGCAATTGGAGAATATATAGACATGGCAGAGGCACTCTTATGTTAACTTAAATGAGGTTTGTTAGAATGGAGGCTGCAAAAGAGAAAAACCTAATAAAATAAAAATTGGGAAAGAGCCTTGCCTGCAGTAGCCTTGCCTAACAGCAAATGAGAATTGGGACTCAGAGAAAGAGAATGCAATTCTTCAATTTCTTCATCACCTTTTCCTCAGTCTTCCTTCTATGATCTTCTCCATACTCTGTTCACATTCCTGCAAACCCTGTGTGCTAAGTGAGGAAAAAATGGTGGAAGAATACTAGAGGCTAATCAGTTGCATCTGTATCTTAATGTTGTTCATGATGAGGAACTGTAATTCTGGCATTTGTTAACTTTTGAGTGCTTGCCTTCACAAACCCACGGTTGTTCCTTCAATGCTTTCAACATAATTTCTGAAGTAAAGAAACAAAATACTTAAAAGCTGAAACAACGTTTTGACTGTAGAGAATGATACTTATTTTACTGGCAAGTTCAGATAATTTGGCTGCATATCATAGCTATCTGCTGCTTGCACTAGTGCAATAGCAGGTTGTCTTCCAAATGGAGCAAATGCTTACCAGCAGGTAAACATACGACCAAGGCTTTGCAGGTATTTGACAGCAACAGAGTATTGAGGTTCATGAATGATTGATTAAATTTAGGATTTTTCTGCCCATATTCCTTTAGCTTCTGTTGTCTCTTTATGCCGTAGCTCTTTTCCCCCACCATCCATCTTGCATTCCTCTCTGTCCATCTGCCCCCATTTCCAGCCTGCTCCCCCAGTTCTTCCATCTGCCTCTCCATCACCCACATGGATCCAGTCTGCTCTTAGCTCCTTGTTACACTTCTTATTTTTGTCTACCTCCTTCTAAAGTTTGCCTTTGCTCTCCCCAGGCTGTAGGCTGTCTTGCACCTCTGCTGCATCTGTGCAGGCAAAATATCTTCCAGCTCTTCATTGTTTAGGTTCCATCAGGGATGGAAGTGGGGTACAATGGTAGGGGTTGGAAGGGACCTCTGGAGATCACCTAGTCCAGCCCCCTGCTAAAGAAGATACACTCAGAGCAGGTGGCACAGGATCACGTCCAGGCGGGTTTTGAATGTCTCTAGAGAAGGAGACTCCACAACCTCCCTGCGCACCCTGTTCCAGAGCTCTGTCACCCTCAAAGTACAGAAGTTTTTCCTCATGTTTAGATGGAACTGTGTTCAGTTAGTGCCCATTGCCCCATGTTCTGTCACTGGGCACCACTAAGAAGAGTTTGGCCCCATCCTCTTGACAGTCGACCTTTAGATATTTATAAGCATCTATAAGATCCCTCTCAGTCTTTTCCAGGATAAGAGTACACCAGGTTTGTTTCCACCACCCTACTTTAACCCAGGTTTCAAATAGGAACGTTGTCTGGTTTTTATGGCAAACAGAAAGAATTTTTTCAAAGACATGATTCATCTTGTTTAGTTGGGTGCCTTGAACCAGCCTTATGAAGTACCTGTCCCTCTGTTACCAAGGGTGAGGTTTGGGAACCACCCTTCACCAAGCTGATTATGTACCTGCAAAGCAAGCCTACCTGCCTGGCTTGTGACATTTCTACAAGGAGCCACTCGGGATGGTGATGGTCAGTGCCCAAGCTGTTCCTGGGGGCTTTCATCAGTAAAGTTCAGGTTGCAAAGGTTGGATGTTGCTTTGTTTTTGTTCATATTAATTCATTTGTGCCTTTCTAGTTGCTTCACATTCTGCAAACCTCTTCCTTCTTCAGAAATAGCCTTATATTGAAAGTTCATCTCCTTTCACCAACACTATGCTTGTCTAAAGGTCTGGATATTTTACTTCGACTTCATGGCCCCTAAGTTACATTCATGTAGGTTTCATCTCAGCTCTTGTGTGTTAGACAGCAATTCTCTGTGCAGAAAATACATGTTTATCTGGCATATATTTCGAGAAACAAGAATATGTATAAATGATAATCATTTACAGGTGGTTTTATGAGACAAGAAATTTCAATCTTTTTTATTTTTTGCTTCCATTTTCCATGTCCATTGACCATCTGCTTCTCATAGCTAGGGACTGGAAGTGCATGGTGCCTTCTATTTTGTGTGTGGGGTTTCTGCACCTTACAATGCACATGTCCATTCCTTAACTAACACCTTCGAAGGCCCTGGGTTTGAGGTGCTGTCTTCTGTGTTGTCTGTGCAAGTAACTTCTTTCAGTCTCTTTCTTGTAGTGGTAGATAGAGCGGTTTGATTTGGTTTGTTTTTCCTTGTAGCAGCTGTGATTGTTGGATTTAATATCTATTTGATTTTCATTTATTTGCTAGTATCTCTTTCCTGGTTCCGAGGAGATAAACTGGGATGAGTCATAGAGTACTTATTCCCGGAGATAGCTTCAGCAATCGAAAAGGGACCATGAATACTTCAGGCAAAAGTACTAGATATTAGGCATAGATGGTATGAAGGTCACTGGTTTTTGTTATTTTTCCCCCTCCCTAAGTAGATGAAGTTCTCTTCAAACAGACTGCAGAAATACCAATTAGTGTGCTTCATTCTGAAATGTAATCAAATTTAACATGTAAAAAATCCCTTTCGGCTACAGTATAATCGGGCCCCTAATTATGAAAGGCATATGTTCCCCTCCATCTTTCTTCCCTCCACCCATGTAGATAATTGTCCTTCTTGAATGATTTCTTCTTTGTAAAAATCTTTCTGACATTCTACTCCTGGTTTTCTCAAAGCAATGGTGTTATCTGGTGCATTAGGTTTGTGTTGTTGGATTCTCACAGGATAATATACAATGTAGTTACACTGATTACTTGCTATTTCATGTGTCATCTGTGCTTTGGAATATCTCAAAGCTTGTCAGTCTTCCGCTGGGGATTACATCATTTTGGGGGTCTCAACCGTTCTGAAACAAAAGCATACTTCAATGGTAAAATATGTATGCCCAGACAGCTGGCAGTCTTTCAAGGCTCCAAACTTGACAGTTATGCTCAGAGAAATGTATTTTCTTCCATTCATAGTAGCTAAGCAAGTATTTCCATGCTCGCTTGCTTTCTTTTTCTTTCTTTCTTTTTCTTTCTTTTTCTTTCTTTCTTTCTTTCTTTCTTTCTTTCTTTCTTTCTTTCTTTCTTTCTTTCTTTCTTTCT
>VZRW01011128.1:203120-226600 GCA_013398125.1 Aegotheles bennettii
CCTCTCTCTCTCTTCCCCTCTCTCTCTTTTTTCTCTCTCTTTTTCTGTCTTTCTCTCTCTCTTTCTCTCTCTCTTTTTCTCTTTCTCCCTCCATTCTTCCTTCTCTCCCTTCCTCCCTCCCTCCCTCCCTCCCTCTTCCGTTCTCTCAGTAGAGTTTTTTTTATGGATGGTAATTACTGAAAAAAATACACATCAGGCAAGTCTCTCTGTGACTACCTTTTTCAGGTGCAGACCTCTGGAGAGAGTTATCTGCACCTACTAAGCTACCTTGTCCCATATTGAGTTATAACAACAAACTGGCATCACAGACTCTACACCCCATCTCATCAGCATCATTTATGTTGTAAAGGCTTCATAAAGGTTGAACTGAAAGACAACTTGTCGCACCAGGGTGAATTTCATCCCAATATCGACTGTATAAAATGGTTTCAGAGCTGTTATGAGAAGATGCTAGAAAAAACAGCAACGCAGAATTGGATCAAGAATTTGCCATGTGCACACTTTAATCTAGATTCTCGTGCTAGTCCTATTACTTTGTTAGGTTTAAAAGATATATGCTGCATTTAACTTGTTCCGAGGAAAACTTGTCTGCCAGGCTACCAATTCCCAGATTTTATTTGAACAGCCCAGTTCCAGGCTCATACCCTGGTGTGTCCTTTTTGGTACCAATTTCTGCAGTCGGGCTCACCCATAGGCAGGCTTTGGGAGCTGATGCATTCAGAGGCACTGTGTAAATCTCTTTTGCAGACACACTAGGTAAGGATGCAGCCAAAACGAAAACACCTACAGAATATTCTCAGCTTTAGCAGAGTATCTGTTTTATTTTCCTAAAATATTATTTCATAAAATATTTTTATCATATCTCCCTAATGTTAAAAAATTGGCTTTTCATTTGAAAGAGGATTTAGGCATCAAGTTTGAGTAACTAATATGAACTAATAATAAGAAATATAAAATGTAAATGAACTAATAATATTAATTTTGTTTAATTTTGCATATAGTACCAATAAATAAATTAGTATTGCTGGAAATACCTATGGGGAACTATTTGTATATTTGATTCACCAAAAAACTTGTGTGTGTTTGGTCTTGATTTTTTTATAAATTTTTCTTTAATTTGCAAAGATTTTATATTGAAAGAGTTATGGAAGTGGGGAATTTATGCTTTTGTTTCATATAAGATGCAGGCATCATGGGCGTGACATATGAGTTCTTTCTGTATGTAGAAAGCACTTAAATAAGCAGAAAGCTAATATGAATAGATTCTGGGATATTTTTTAAGACTGGAGCTTTCCAAAACCATCTCTTTAAAAGATTTTCTATCTCCTTTTAATTGATCACAGATTAATAAACTCTGTGTTCCTCTTAATTTTAGTGGAATTTAGTTGTAATTACTTTGTGTGTAAGAACTTTCCAATATAAAGAGATTAGATGGCCTTCATTCATTTTTTTCAAGGCACACTGGTGCCAAAAGAGCACTTTGTAAGCAATTAAGCAGAACTGTGCAAGCTCTTACTGCTGTTGTTTAAATCTACAGCAAATCTGATTTCTCATTGGTTTACATGCAAGTCGTGCAGTTAAGTACCTAAGTATGCAGGTCGTGCAAATTACAAATTTATTGAAGGGTCAGTGTAATTATCAATGGCAGCTGTTCAGAGCATCCTTAACACTGAGCTGAAACTTTATCTTTTAATTTGAATGATTCTCCCCCTACAAACATCATAAAGTCTCAAGAGCATTACTATTTTTAACTCAATAGTGGTTATGTCTTTCAGTTTACTTGGGCATCAGACCAAAGATCATTGTAGTCAATGTGAATTCTTCCACTTACATCAGCACACTCTGGGTCATGCCCTTAATAAACTCTTGTGTTTGCTATCCAAACCAGAAGAGATTACAGCATAAAAACTGGTGCAGTACAAACCAAAATGAGTTCAACAATAGCCTGAAGTACTAATTCTACCTCCAGTCAAGCCAGTGGAAGATAAACAGCCAACAATAAAAGCTGGACTGTTTGTTGCATTTAAGTTACCACAGTAAAAACCTTTTGGCACAACCAGCTTTGCCACACACTGATATCAGTGGTGAGAGGTTGGGGTGGACAATTAAATGGCATGTAAGATTTTGGACTGTGAATGCTTCTAAAGCAAACACTGGCTCATCTGTAAAATAGAAAAAGGGTTTTGATCTTTGTTTTGAAGGTCTTTTAATCATAATAGAAGAAATAGACATCATGAAGAATATTTTAAACTGATAGAGGGTAGATTTAAATTGGATACTAGGAAGCAATTCTTTCCTATGAGGGTGGTGAGACACTGGCACAGGTTGCTCAGAGAGGTTGTGGCTGCCCCCTCCCTGATGGTGTTCAAGGCCAGGTTGGATAGGACTTGGAGCAGCCTGGTCTGGTGGGAGGTGTCCCTGCCCATGGCACGGGGGTTGGCATTAGATGATGTTTAAGGTCCCTTCCAACCCAAACCATTCTAGAATTCTATCATAGTAACAGTAAAGAAGCCCTATATCAGGAACCCTGAAAATATGCTTGGAATACAAAGTTTGGTAGTCTAAAAATTAGGAATTCTGATATTGTACTGCATGAAAGTTTCATAATAAGGAGAAAGAAGGAAATATATGAGATTATGAAACATTACTCCAATAGTGTTCAGAAGAAAAAATGGAAGGAAAAAAACAAACCAAAAGACTATATTTAACCCTTTCATGTCATTATTTTATAACTGAGTAATTCAGTGAAATTTCAAGAATATTTCTATAAGTAAAAGAAAGGGAAGAAAAATACCCTAATATTAAAAATATTCCAGACAACCAATTGAATTTGGGATAAAAAATGTGTAATAGAAAAATAAATACCTGATTCTGAAGCTTGATTTTAAGGGAAGCATCTTCAGGATTCTTTCTGGAAAGGCTTAGAAAAGGAGAATTTTCTGCATTAAATGAGGCTAATTTTTCATGGGTCTGTTCAGGCCCTTACTGAATGTCACGAGTGGAATATTCCTAGAGGTGAAAAACATTGTTAGGTAGAATATTGAAGTCTGAACTGAGGGGTGACACAATTAGTAAAATGGAAAGTCCTTCACTGGTAAGTCTGGAAATGCAAACCCTTTTACATGCTTTTGTTTGGCAGAAGTATTAACCTTGTGGGATATCTTAATGATGGCAAACCTTTTTCTCTGTGTGATGCTGAATTTTAGCTTTGCAACAAGAAAAAGCATGAGCTACTCAAATGTGATAATGGTACTAATCTTAAAGTTTAATTTTTCTTAGTTTAGTTTTTAAGATATAAGCTTTCTTTGAATTATCAGACGAGAACGGAAAGAAATGGATATCATTATGCTAAACTATTGTATGCTTTCCAGTTTTGTTCCCTGCTAAATTATTCCCTTGACAAACAGGATAGAAAGTATTTGTACTTCAGACATTTTATGATTAATCTGCCTCTGTGTTTGTGTCTGGGTTAGTAAAAACAGAGCTACTGTTGAAGGGTGGAAATAATCATGCTGGCTTATGCCTGCGGTCAGTGCTCCTACCTCTGTTGGTACATTTTTTCCAATGTGTATCACATACCATACAGAAGGTACAGCAATGATTGAGGAAGCGGCTGCTAAAGGGCTGTTTAGGCAAACCCTTTCACTTACACTTTATACAGTTCAGAAGCAGAGGTGCCTTGGTATTGTTAGTGGTTAATTGTTCATGTTAGGTACCTGAGATTAATTTTTGATGGTGGCAAGTTCTTAAAAGTTGTTTGTTACTGTTGGCCCAGGGACGGAGACTGATTATGCTAGTGCTTTTCACCCCTGAGAATCAGGTCCATGTGATTATTTTAATTTGCTTTATGGTCCAGCTGATGGAAGGATTTCTTTAAAGAGCTTTTGAACACGATTCACCAGCTACTTCAAAAAGATTACCCTTCAAAAAGATGACCTTCGGTACAATTTTCAGTCACCATGAGCAAAGTGCTCCCTTGTGGTCCCAGCTTTGGTAGAAATTGCTTCTCTGATATTTTGCAGATGCACCTAGGGGGATCTCAGCTCAGGTTTCTGGCTGCTTGTTGTAAAGACACAAGGCCCTCGGAGGGGCATCGTGCATCACCGAGGACATATGAAGTTCAGACTTATCTAAGAGAAGCAGCTGAGCTGCAGGGTCCATACTTTCCCCTGTGTGTCTGAGTTGGGTGGAGAGCAGGGCCAGTGATGGTGATCAAAGTGGAGAGGTGCACACCGTGATACTGGCTTTGTTCCTCAGCCCTCTTTATCAAAGAGGAAGGTACTTATTAGCACAGAAGTGAGCAGGGAGTGTTGCTGTCCTGACTGTCATTGTTATCTGGATTTTTGCATGGGAATAGATGGAGAGAAGAAAATGTTCCTCCAAACACAGCCTTATCCACTAGCTTGTTTCATAATTTCCTTAGCACAATCAATTTGTATTCTTTACAAGTGACTCGCTTCTGTTTTTTCTCTACCAAGGGGCAGCAGAAGTAAATGGGTCATTTTCTTGTATGGCTTTGGCATCTTCCACGCTTCATAAGAAACAAAAAATTTTCTTCTAAAGGTGGTCTTGAATACAAGCATTTACATAGTTTAGAATGGAAGAGGCAAGGTTTTTTGACTGACACGTGAAATTGTGCATGCAACTTTATAGTGTATGTTCTTACTTATGCACACAAGTAATGATTTGTTCAGATAAAGTTGCTCGGTTTACCCAGGCAAATACAACAGCATGAGCAAGTGCAATCATGTGTAAAGGTCTATGTAAATGCTTGCTCAGGTTTCTTGAATACTTGTGAGAAAGGTATTTCCATATGTAGGACAATTCAACAGGAAGAATGTTCTTTCTGGCCATTAGTCTAATGACAAGTAATGAAAAACTGTAACAGTTCCCAGCCACTATAGATCAGCAGAGACTTACAGTGATTTACAACATGGTTTTACATGTTGGTGCTTTTAGCTTGGATTCATTCCCTGATCTGGTTTATAGTGCAGCATGTCTATCAGCTCATATCAGCACAGCCAAGGGAACTGCCTTGCAGTACCGGAGGATACTGGGAGGAGTGAGGACTCCTGCCATCATCCTGGCTGCTGGGCAGTCTGGACAACCATTTTTCTCATGAACTTTAACTCCACATGATTAGCACTTTATCAGCCAAATTCATGGATTCCATAGCTTTCATGAGGGTATCCTCCTGCTGTTCCTGTTCAGTCTTTTCCCTGGTTGTTGAACTGTCAGTGAAATAAAATAGCAGGCAACCCTCCTGGAGATAGGAGAAGTTGTGTCAGTCCTTCTCCAGCGTCCTTCAGCACTTAGCTGATGCTATCATGGTTCTGCAGCTTTTCTCTCCTTGTAATAGCAGAACTGCATCCTAATGAATGATCAGTTGTGTTGTTGGAGGGGTGCTAAATCATACTTCCCTTTTCCCTCTCCATCCTCACAGCACTTGCTGGCGTTTGTCCCTAAAGGTGCTGGTTATATTTTTATTCACTCTCCTTTATTTGTTTTAATCTAATCTACCTCTCGTATCATTCTCCTCTCTTCCTGCCAGGAAGTCGTGCCGAGGGGAGCTCCCCTGATCCCCCGAGAGTTGGCTGGGGGAGATATCGTGTGCTGTTGAAGGCCCCATTTATGCTTTGTGGAATGCAGATGGTCTAGATGCAAATTGCATTTTGTCTTTCAACATAAAGCACCACATTTTTAACATGTCCCTCAAATAAATGCAGCAAGAGGAGAACTGGTTAGCAGTCGTCCCTTAAAGCAAGTATTCCAGTTGTCTTGGAGTTTTATAGTACCTCATTATGGCATGTTTATACTTCCCCTAGAATGCTTCTAGGATATGGGTTTGCTATAAAGCAATACCACAGAACTGTTGATGGGCTAACTTAAGTCCCTGCTGTATTTTTTCATAATATATTCTTTCTAAGTAGCTGTTGGTTACACTGCTCCACAAGAGACAATTGCTTCAACACAATTGTTAGACTTACTTTGTTCTTCAGAGAGTTATGTCATATCTAGAAACTTTTATTTAAGGGACTACATAGCTTAGCTTCTGTTTGCAATTTTTTTTCATTATTTTTTGCCCATAAATTGTACCAATATCTGTCTGGATGAAATGTGAAATTAAACATTAAAATTGCGAAGTTTTTATTTTTAATCAATTACACAAAGCTTCCTTAAATGTGCTGAAGACTTTTAAAAAAGTGAATTCAAAGGCATTTTGATAAATTTAAATGCAAGTTTTTCCAGTTAATAATAGACCTGGCAGATCATAGTGTCCTAAAAGCTTCACTTGACTAGACCTCATCCGTTGCTATCTAGTTTTTATCCGTAAATTGGAAATTGATTCTCTGTATCTAACAACCAAAGATTTTCTCAGCTTTGAGTGAACTAGCCTTTGAATTGAGCTAGATGAATTAACTGACTTAAATGTTCTTCTTGCACCTGCAGAAGAAGCTGCAGCTGCCAAAAGATGAATACTTCAAAAAAACTTGGATCGCTAGGATTTAGCCAGTGATTTCTGCCAGTTCAGTACTTTGATGTTCTTTGAAAGTTCAGCACCAAATTCACAGTAATGGGGGTTATTATGTAAGTATATCCCTTTAAAAAAATAACATTATCTCAATTTGGAATCTTAATAAGCAAAAAAATCCAGCTTAAATAAAACTGTTGGTGAAAGCACTTTTTAATGCCTTCTTTTTATTCCTCCTCTTGTCTCTGAAGTCAGCATGGGCTTTCCATATGACTCTGTCAGTGCAGGTGATGGAGGTCAGCTGCCAGCAGAGAGAGGTATTAGTATAAAATAAAAAATGATAAACCAGGGAGGGAAGCATCATTTCACTAAGTCACTAGGGATGGAGGGTGTTCATCGAAGGTTTCTGGAAAAATTTCAGGAAGCAGCTGAGTTACAGTCATATGTAACTCACTGAAAACAATTACTTCAGCAGAGAAACATATGTGGCTGATAGCATACCTAACTTAGGAAAGTCATATAGTTATGAACCTTACTTTCCTACTGGCACAAACAGTGAAGTACTGAAGAGAGAAGTATAAAGGCAGGAGTAGGAGATGGCTGTTGAGCCCTGTAAGCACAGGCAGGAAACCTCTGGGATGCAGAGTGCAGCGCCCAGGGCCAAGGATTGCAGGAGTCAGCAATGACCCACGTAGGAACTCACCCCATTTTTTAACAGTACTGTAGGTAAATTCATATTCTTCCTGCTGGAAGGAGGGTGGCCATCAGAGACCTGAATCACCAGCGATGAGCTGGTGGGTGTTCTCACATCATGAGGAGAGGAGGAGGGAGCTATTCAATACTGAGTTCCCTTCACTTTATTCTGCTTGAAAATGCAAGAAGATTTTGATAATTTCAGGTTAATCAACCGTCATGATAATTTCCAGAAAAATCTTATGCAGGTAGAAAACAGGTTACAGAACTTCACTGTGAACAAATGCAAGGCAGCAAGCACTGGAAAGAGTATGTAACTCTCTCATTGTCCTGTATCCAGTGAAAATGACATCTGGTTAGGTTTTCTGCAAATAAGAGGTCAGTTGTATGTTTTAACCCTGGACAGCAGTTGTCAGGTAAATTAATTTAATATTAATATTGAGGGTGTTATTTTGCATAAATTGAGATTGACATTTAGAAATGAAATCACCCTCCTCTTTATTATGTACAGCTCTTGTCATAAATTAATAGGAAAGGTAGAGAAATGAAGCAATGGGAAGTGAATAGCTGGAAGATCATAAGGAACCATGGTTTTCTGGAAAAGTTTGGAAGAGACACAGGAAAGAGCAAAAAAGTCTAAAACATGTTTTTCTATGAATAATTTTGTTCAGAATTCTGTAATAAGGGGATGCTGAAATTAAAATGGCTGTTTAAATGCTGTTAATGGAGATGTCATTTCAGGCGTAGCTTTTGTGTTCATTTTCTAGTGCAAACTCAGGAGACACACACAGTTGCATGGTGCAGATACGCAATTGAAAGTATGTGCCCTGGAAAGTCTGCCCATGGGTGGGAGAGATGATTTTGCAAAGGCAGGATCTAATGCTAAATTCCTTTCTCGTGCTCCTGCCCAAGCAGACTTTGCAGGATTGTATTGCAAACAGTCACGTTGCAGGGAACACGTGCTGGTATTTCAGATGGTCAGGTGTCACCTTTTTAAAGATAGCACCCTTTCAGCAGAAGAAAAACCTCAAACACCAGAATAAAATAAAAAAGTAGAGTTAAATTATATCAGAGATGAAATATATTCTATTAGTAGTGATGATGTGGTAGAAATAGAAATAAAAGTGCCATATTTCACAGTTGGACACTTCAAAGGGTACTCCTCTCCCAGTAATCCTCTGATCTGCTTTGTGTCACAGGTCACCTAAACAGTATTTACAAACCTCCAGGCTGGAGCACTCATTCAGGATTTAAGGTGTCGCAACTTTTTTTGACATCAAAAGTTCAAGTGCACTGATATTTCTCTATGAATGTTACACCAGAGTTAATTTTCAAATAGACTCATGTTTATGAATATGACTTCTCAAGACAGATGTGAAACTTGCCAGGAGAGGGGGAAAAATTTTCTCCTGACAGCCATGTGATGAGGTTAGACAGTGTCTGGTAGTTAGCTGGGCACCACTTCCAACATGCTCAAAAAAAGCAGGAGTCAAAAGGCTTGGCTTAACCACTGACTGATGTGTCACTGAGAAACTGCTGTAAACTCTGGGTTCCTGTTACGTCTGAATGTAAATATTAATGTGCTCCTGCAAAGTGCTTTGCCACCTTGAAAAGTAAAATGTAATGATAGTGGTAGCTGTAATTTTGAGTGTGGGCTGGACTTGGATGTAAAGTCTCATTTTGACACCAAACTCGTTGTGGGAGGCTGGTGTGTACCATGTGCTGCTTGGGCAGCGATGGATTCTGCTCTCTCAGGCAGGCATCACCTTTGGTTCTAGGTGGCCTCTCTGAATACTCCAAATCATGAGAGTTAGGGAATTTTGTACTGTTCAGACAGTTGCTAGTTGCTTCAGTTAGGTGGGTCTATCTTCTACTCTTTGCACAGAGTAAGTTTACTTTTTACTCTGTCTTATTACTCCAATCAAATGATGGCATTAGCTTATTACTGCAACTCCCCACGCAGTTTCTTGCAAATCCTTGCAGTAGTAAAGCTGTTCTATGAAGCCCAGGTGTTAGGCATGTTGTAAAGCATTTGAATAGACGTTTTTCATGCTCTTCTTGTTTTATTTTTACAAGAAAAGAGAGCATATTCAAAATATTTCTACAGCACCAGGGTGAAAGGACCAAGTTCCTAGGGTCATAGCTGTAGGAATGCCTGGTTGCCTTGACCGTGAATGATCTGAAGGAAGAAGGATATTTTTTCAAATCTGTTTAATTAAGATGCCTCTTCAGTTCTCCCTGTCCTTCATTTCAATAGGTTTTCATAGGCTTTCAAACCAGAACTACACAGGGCTCTATTTCAAGTGTGCAGTAAAGAGCTGATAATATAGCCACTGTGGCTCGGGCACAGAATCTGCCTTATATAGCTTTTCTGAACAGGACACGCTTGTTCTGCAACAGATCTTGCGTTGTTTATTCCTGATAACCATTCTCAAGTCAGTATAAATGATACTTCCAGATAACTTTCTTCCTCCCTGATAACAATCTGGTAGTTTATACCACTTTCCAGAAGTGTATATTTCTGTTTAGTTTTTTAGGGTGCGTTTAGTATTTAGTATGGCCAAAGGAGTAATTCTTTCAGTATCTGCCAGCTAGATCGGTTCTGAGAAGAGTCTCTTCAAAGCAATGTCTGTTTAGAACTGACTTATTTATGTGCAGTTTCTGTTCCACAACAAAGAAATGGAGCATCAGTTCCTGGTGCCTAAGAAAGAGGCCTGAGAAAGGTCTCAGAAAACAGGTACAATTTAGGAAGTCATTTGCAAGAACTCTGTGTTCTGAGTAGCTGTGTACTTGTGCACATTTCAACCTTACTTTTAAAGGCTTTGTTTTTTAAACAAAGCACTGATGGATGCGGAGGGGTCATCCTGAAATGAAAATGATTGGGATGCAGGGAGGTGACTAGCAAAGGATGGTGCTCAGGACAGTTGTAGGGTCCCATAAGTGGTTTCAGCATACTAGGGGTGTGCTCGTGAAGGTTTCTGGTGACCCAGAGTTGTCAGTACAGGGGAAGGTGGGCTGTCATGTAGAAAGAAACTGCGGTGGCATCAAAGCCTAATAGAAACGGGGCAGAATTTCATAGGTCAAGATATACGTTGAGACTAATAATGAAATTTTCTTGCCTGGAAAGAGTCACTGTGGTATATTATCAAAGGATCACAGACAGGTGATACTGAACTACAGCCTGTTTCTGGTGCATGTCAGGACACCAAATTAAAGCCAGGCAGATGTGGCATTAATGCTGCTGAATTGGGTCTAGGAGGTTTCCTCCAGTTCTGTTTGCCCACATGCTTGAAAAGTTGACTGTAGCTGAAACAAGTTAAGAGAGCTTCTTGGATGCCCGGAAAGGAGTTGGATGCTAAAGAAGTATATGCATTTTACAGGATGAAGAAGGATGCTTAGTTAGATTAGGGAGCAAAGCAGGAATATCTCAGGTGGAGGCACTAGCTAGTTTGAATTATATAGCACAGCAAAACAAAGGCAAAAAGAGGAGGTGGCTGCTCTCTGTAAATACACTTGTGAGGCAAAGCCCAAGCAAACAGATTGCATCTACCAGAGGATCATACTGGTGTGAAAACAAATAGCATAAACCTGACCATTAATAATATAGTAACAAGTTTCTAGCTGTGGAGTAGCACAGTTGTATGAAGGTCAAAGTGGGCAGGAATTCCCCTCTTACAGCCTGTTCTACAAACACAGCTCAGTAAATAAGTAGGACTATACAATATGGTGACCTAGAAGCCCAAGAACCAAATAACAAGGGACTGATGATTGTCAAGAAAGACTTTTCCAGTTCTTTTTGTTCCTAAATCAGAAGTTGGCTAATAGATATCAAAAAGCTAAACGCAAAGCATTTAGGGGTTTAGAAGAGCTATAACATCTCTCCTGTCATCTCTTTTAAGCATTTTAAAGTACTTTTTGTTTTCTTTTCTGTTCTGAAATTGCATTTACCAGTTGAAAAAGGAAAAGATTTTGCCATACTTGTAGGGGAAAATATGATGTGTTGAATCTGACAGCCCAAGAGAGGAGAGGCTTCTGCAGCTCCATGTTCCCATGTCCAACCAACAGCAAGGCTGAAGGTGTATTCCCAGCAGCTACATGCCCACACAGCATATGTATATATAAATCCCTTCCTCTGAGTCCTCTAGTTTAGGTTCCTCACCTGTGCTCCTCTGGGCTTGTGCAGGTAGGCCTTTGATGGGCTGACAACTCCAGTAATAGGCCTGGGAGTAGCTGGGCAGGGTATTATATGGGCTCCTCTTCCTGCCATCATCTCTCTGTGCTTCTTTGTGCATGTGCAGATGAGCTTTTATCATATAACCTAACTGTAACAAACTCAGTTTTGAATGTGGTTCAAAGGGAGAGCAGCTCTAGGAGAGAAAAGTGCCTCAATTTGATGGCTGCACACCATGGATCTGTGCTTACAGATGGCAAGACTGCACAGAAATAAAACCTCTAATTATACAGAAGAGAGCTGGAGAAAGTTAAGACTAAAGTATAACGTGGATGATGTGATTCAAAAAGGGAGAACTGTTCAGAAAAAGAACATGGGAAACATTGAACTTGACTATATTTTCCTAGCAGGCTGACAAAAAATAAAATGTAAGAATGCAGCATGGAAATGTCTGATTGATGGCAAATATCTTTGTCAGAGACATAAAAAAAAATAATAAATGCAGACATTCTCATCTGCATGTGCCTTTATGAGACACATGTCCGTTTTGAGCTGTTAGGTAAATATTACTTCAAGTACTGGTATAGAGGTAGATTTATTTTTTTTCCCAGCAAAGTAGATTGCTCTCTTATTTACCATTTTTGCTTATCAGAACTTTGCATTTAAATTGATGGACACAGGTGGATATTCCTGGGGATTTTTCTTTAGTTATAATTAGCTCTTTCCTAGGTAGCAGAGAAGGAGTCTTCTGTGTGTGTTTTTTGACTTGGAGCCAGCTCTAATACATCTGTGAGAGTTGTTTACATTAAAAGATTGCTGCCCAGGTACCCGTAATTAAATTTATGCTGGATTTTTGAATAGCAGTTGTTGATGTGTTCACCAGCAGAGTCTAAACCAGTTTCAGACAGGTAATGGAGAGCTTCCCAAATCCCTTTTCCATTCCCTGGAAATTCAGAGACAGCTCCACGCCCTCTGCCAGAGACACAAAGAAAAAGGATTTCTGAAGTCCTCTCTTCACTTCTGGGCTTAGACTACATCTGAGGAAATCCTGCTTCCCAACCCTGATAATATCAGTCATAGCACTGGGAAATGCAGCATGACACAAGTTCATGCTTCAGTTGATCCTGCCTGATAAGTCCTCCATTAGAATGTTTCTGCCGAGCAATATATTTCTAAACAGCACAGTGTTGGAAATGTAACTGTCATAAAAACTTATCTAGATCTGTAGTAGGTATGCTGAAAGCAGGAGTGACTATAGGGCGTGACTTCATTTCCCAAATTGTTCAAGCAAAGCCTGTCCATTTGAGCCCCTCCAGGAGACTGGCATATACATTCCTCATTTTGTCTTTCCAGCCAAGTAGAGTGCCTTAGTGAAACTGCTTGGGTGACATTACTGCTGTAGGAGAATTGAGTGGAATCATAGGATCACAGAATGGTTTGAGTTGGAAGTCACCTTCAAAGACCATCTAGTCCATCTGGACATCTTTCACTAGATCAGGTTCCTCAAAGCCTCATTCAGCCTGATCTTAGAATCATAGAATCATAGAATGAATCATAGAATCACAGAATGGTTAGGGTTGGAAGGGATCTTAAAGATCACCCAGTTCCAACCCCCTTGCCATGGGCAGGGACACCTCCCACTAGATTGGGTTGCTCTAAGCCCCATCCAACCTGGCCTTGAACACTGCCAGGGAGGAGACATCCACAACCTCCCTGGGTAACCTGTTCCAGTGTCTTACCATCCTTACAGTAAAGAATTTCTTCCTAATACCCAATCTAATCTACCTTCCTTAGTTTGAACCCATTTCCCCTTGTCCTATCACTACATGCCCTCATGCAAAGTCCCTCTCCAGCTTTCTGGTAGGCCCCTTCAGGTACTGGAAGGCTGGATCTTGAACACTTCCAGTGACAGGGCATCCACAACTTCTCTGGGCAACCTGTTCAGTATCTTACCACTCTCATTGTTAAAAAAAAGCTTCCTTATATCCAATCTGTATCTACTGTCTTCTAGTTTAAATTGAATAGCAGTGCTTCCAGCTTCTCTGAACACCCACCCCTGTTTCCTGCAGGAAAAAGGCTGTTACTCTTAGCTCATTTGAAACACCCAGGTGATGAGACAGTTTCCCTTATTAAACCTCACTCCACTCTCCTCCCCTCAGTTATTTATAGTTTTATTAAAAGAATTTATTTAAATAATTAAAAGCTTTTATTATTTGATGTCTCCCAAAAATTACTCCCAAAGATTCCTTTTGAGAAACAATTTTGAATCAAGATGAGAAGTGGCTCCTATTTTGTATCGCTAACAAAATTCTTGTCTTTTTCAAATCTTCATTACAAATGC
Organism: Aegotheles bennettii; assembly: GCA_013398125.1. Taxonomy (NCBI): domain Eukaryota; kingdom Metazoa; phylum Chordata; class Aves; order Caprimulgiformes; family Aegothelidae; genus Aegotheles; species Aegotheles bennettii. Next base: position 216,798 of record VZRW01011128.1, read on the forward strand.
AGTAAAAACTTTACAATTTTAAGATAGTCAGAGCAGGATCCACTTTAATATGGGCACATTCCCTACTAGTGCATATAGATTCTCCTGTTTATATCTTGCTTTCAAACAAAAAGGCAAATTAAGGCTTTTTAGTCTTTACAACATCATTACATGTTAGGAATATGTAGATCAACCAATGATTGATAGTACTGCAGCAATAGCTAGAAGCCCTTGTTATAATGCATTCCAAAATATGTTTTTCAGAGTAAAGTGAGATGAACCAAATTAAGTAGTCTGCAGAATAGTTGCAAAGTCTGCCAAGCATGCTCTATCCACTTCCATCTTCATGGCTCTGGCTCCATCAAGGATAGTGTGGCTTAACCTCCCTTGAAGAATGGATAGTTAGTCAGCCTGCCTGCCAAGATCTGGGTAACTGGGACCTCCCTACTTAATGACAAATTGAAGACTTAATAAGTACGATGTGGAGTAGACCAAGAGAACACACTCTTCTCTTTCCCACCAAAGCAGTAGTTGTGCAGCAATAATTATGTAGTGCATTTATGTTGTGCATGCAGAATAGGCCTGGCACATCTCCAAACACTGTATTCTCCATGGATGGGCTGCATGGCACATGTTGCTGTACAGACTGGTGTGTAGCTGAGATTTCTTTTACTGAAATATGGGAGCCGTGTGTGCAAATGCCTGGATTACATGTCAGGACTGTGCAACATCATCTGGCCAGGTCTGCTGGAACCATCCATCTAGTGTGATGATCCTGTGCCATGCAAAGTGGGTTTGTTACATGGTGGATTAAGAAAAGTGAGTGACTCCCTTCTGCACATCAAAGCAATGAGAGCTGGGAACCCCAAGATTTAGGAGGTATAAGTCTTCGGCACTTTTTTTCCTCAAACTAATTTTGTCTATGGTCATAGCTAGGCTTGGCTACACATCTGTCTTTAAACTTCTGTAAGGAAGCATAGCTGTAGTAAATAGAAATGTCTTTACAATTTCCATTTAATGCATAATTCCACAAATCTACAGTATTTTAAAATTGTTTCTTCACATATTTAACTTATAAGGATGCTGAAATAAAGAGACTTTGCAAAGCGGTGCCTAAAACATAGCCATTAGAATTGTGGGCAGCTGTGTATGGGAATCACACAATGCACATAATGTACTGTGACAGCAGGGGAGGTGGTTTTGCAGAGAATTGATGCATTTTTTAACTTTCAAGGTCACTTCAGACACCGCTGTGCAGATCAGCCCTCAAAATTATAAAACAGAAGAAACTAATAAATATTTTTATGAATGCAGAAGTTAGCAATAAGAGTGGCTGCAATAACATATATGTGAGCAAGAATTAAAGATCATAAAAGCATTTTTACATGAAAGAGAGTTTTTGAATAGTCTGTAGTAGAATTAAAGACTATTTGAAGCTCAGATTAGAGGTTTTTTTGAACTGAAACAATGCATAGCTTTCATTGTGGTTAAAACTTTCATTCAAATGCAGGTATTTCTTTTTTAAAAAAATTCTATAACCACAGAAAATACTCATCCGTTTTTTTTCTGGTTTAAGAAAAGCCATATTTCAGCTTTATGAAGTAGGTGTTCTCTGCAGAATGGGTGCTGATGAGAACCATGCACAGAACAGGAAGTTCAGAAGACGGGGGATGGCAGCCGAGAGCAGCTCCATCTGCTCTGGAAATGTACAACGCAGGCCAAAACAACTGACAAGACAAAGTCATTATTTATGGAAAGACTCTGAACTCTGGCCGTTTGTCAAACTGACTCAAGTAGTCTGCTGCTGGCCCTGATGAGCTAGCAAGTATCTAACATAGATTTGTGTGCTAATAAATGTCAGCTACAGAGGCGTTACTGAAACAAATTTCTAGAATATTAGGAAAAAGGGGGAATGTACAGCAAACAGTGAAACATTCTAATGACTGACTTCACTAATGAGGACAGGAGAGCATCAGAACATGTTATTTTCAAAAGAAAAGCATGGAGGGGAGCAGTGCGATATCCCAACCCTGAAGCCAATGACAGAACTCTACTTTGTACAGTGTTTCAGTGGAGCTCTTCATCCATTCAGTTCAGGAACAGGGATGGTTCATGTGTTTGTGAAACAGTTTCCACAACCACCCATCTCGTAAAAGTTCCAGTCCTCAGGCCAATGAAAACATGCCCTGTTCTCTTAAAAAATGTGCATCAGCAAGGACAAGCAATATCTTTTAGACTAACAAAAAATTATTAGGATGATGCTGTGCTTTTTTAATGTTAACCTCTGTTGAAAGCTGGAAGTTAAAAAAAGCAAACAGCTAAAAGAAGTATGGATAATCTCATAACCAAGTCAGGTTGGGTGCATTTTTTTTTTTGTCTATTGCTTGGGGGTGTCCCAAATCTTGTCATCATTCTCAAATATATGAATCATAGCGTGTTAGAAAATTACCAGAAGGAAGACTTCTTTCCATAACTGTATAGTATACATGCTATGTACAGTCAACAACTAGAAATTCATGTGCCTTCCTGCTCGATTGCTCCACTGCCTGACTTCAATAGCAATGAATAATTTGATGTCATCTTCAAAAAGTGTAGTGATTCTCCAGTTAGTTACAGGCATTTTCCTATTGCAAAAATATTCTCTAAACATAGGCACTTCTAAAAAAAAAACAAACCCAAACCTCCTAGTAGGAAGCCTGTCTAGATTCATTGCTTGGCTGCGTGACACACAGCAAGAAAGGGAGCCACATGTTCCTGTCTGGAAAGTGATCAGTTACATTATTCTAGGCATTAAAATGTGTCTGTATGCGTGCATCTGTACACACAGAGACACACATACTTCAGATCGTGCTGATAATGACATTTCCAGTCTCCAAAGAAAAATAGATTGTGTACAAAATCCTTTATTTACCAGGCATAGAATTTCATTGTGGTCTACCCCTTCAACTTTAAAAATACTTTATTATGATGGCAAGAGCAGTCTTAGAGCAGCTAACTGATTCGGCGTGTAGCCTCTCATTTAGCCTGTTACTGAATGAAAAGAAGGAGTACAATGATCTCCTACTTTATTTATTGTATTTTATCTAGTGTAAGGGCAGGTTATGTATATCTGTAGTTCTGTATAAAAAATATATCCGTTATAGTCCTGTACATTGGATATTCTAGAGAGCTGAGAGTCTCATGATGAGTTGTAGTCATGCAACGCAGTCATTTATCACATGCCTGTGACAGTCTCATCTGCATGCTGGCCATCAATCTGTTCTCCAAGAACATCTAGCATTACTGTCCCCAGGCAATTTTGCAATTTCCCTGCCTAAAAAGGCTAAAAAACCCCAAACCTGCTACAAGATTGTTTTCTTTCCATCCTATCAAAAGTAGAACTTCATCCAGAAGTGCTCTCAGTGAGGTGTAAAATGTGCAAGGTTCAGTCTAGAACTAGTGATGAAGTTGTGGATGTCTCATCATTGGCAGTGTTTGAGTGAGGTTGGACCGGGCTTTGAGCAACCTGGACTAGTGAAAGATGTTCCTACCAACAGCAAGGGGGGTGCACTAGATGATCTGTGAAGGTTCCTTCCAACCCAAACTATTCTATGATTCTATGAAGCGGGACATAAATAATGCAGGTGATTTTAGAGAGCCAGCACTTCAACCCTCAGCAAGGTGGGGGCAACCGTATTTCTGCTGACCTAGGGAAGGCATCCATCGCAGGCACTTCACACTGCAGGGGCCTTTGGCAAAGGTAGTAGGTAGGAAAGGAACTAAGCCATCTTTCAGGCACTGGGATCTGAGGCTATCAATGGTCAATGGGGCAGAGTCTGGTTGGAGGACTGTGACTAGTGGAGTGCCTCAGGGGTCGGTACTGGGACCGGTGTTGTTCAATATCTTCATCAACGACCTGGATGAGGGTACAGAATGTATCCTCAGCAAGTTTGCTGATGACACTAAACTGGGAGGAGTGGCTGACACACCAGAAGGTTGTGCTGCCATTCAAAGAGACCTTGATAGGCTGGAGAGTTGGGCGGGGAGAAACTTAATGAAATTCAACAAGGGCAAGTGCAGAGTTTTGCATCTGGGGAAGAACAACACCATGCACCAGTACAGGCTGGGGGCTGACCTGCTGGAGAGCAGTGTAGGAGAAAGGGACCTGGGGGTCCTGGTGGACAGGAGGATGACCATGAGCCAGCAATGTGCCCTTGTGGCCAAGAAGGCAAATGGCATCCTGGGGTGCATTAGAAAGGGGGTGGTTAGTAGGTCAAGAGAGGTTCTCCTCCCCCTCTATTCTGCCTTGGTGAGGCCACATCTGGAGTATTGTGTCCAGTTCTGGGCCCCACAGTTCAAAAAGGACATGGAACTGCTTGAGAGAGTCCAGCGCAGAGCCACTAAGATGATTAAGGGAATGGAACATCTCCCTTATGAGGAAAGGCTGAGGGAGCTGGGTCTCTTTAGCTTGGAGAAAAGGAGGCTGAGGGGTGACCTCATTAATGTTTATAAATATGTAAAGGGTGAGTGTCAGGACGATGGAGCCAGGCTTTTGTCAGTAATGACCAATGATAGGACAAGGGGCAATGGTTGTAAACTGGAGCATAGGAGGTTCCATGTAAATATCAGGAAAAACTTTTTCACTGTGAGAGTGACAGAGCACTGGAACAGGCTGCCCAGAGAGGTTGTGGAGTCTCCTTCACTGGAGATATTCAAAACCCGCCTGGATGCGTTCCTGTGTGATGTACTCTAGATGACCCTGCTCTGGCAGGGGGGGTGGACTAGATGATCTTTCGAGGTCCCTTCCATCCCCTTAGATTCTGTGATTCTGTGATTCTGTGATTCTATCACCTTGAGTAGGGACTATAGATAATGAGGAAGCGGTTGAAATATTACATATGGTCTGCAGCTTGATCCAGCCTATTTAGGAGGAACCAGAACAAGGCTTTGGGACCTCACAGAGTTTTGTTGGTGACAGTAATAGTAGTTGTAACAGCACCAAACCTATTTGTCTCTTTGTCCGAAGGTGATGTAGAGGGACTTTTCTAGGACAGAGTGTAGAATGGACCATGAAGTCAAGGTACAAGCACAGACCCATGCTGGATCATGCCTTCCCTGTACTTTTCTTACCACAATGCTCCTTACTGTCTGCTTAAAAACAGCCCCTTTGGGGGCTCCAAGCATTAGGCCCGATCCTTCTGCAAATGGCAGAACCATGCAGCAGTGTCTTTACTCTCTGTTGTGCACGTTATAGAACAGTGTTTATGGTTGTGAAATTGAGCTGCATTTTTCTGTCTTCATCGGGAATTTATTTTTGTCAGTAACATTTACTTTTCCTTCAGTTTTCAGTGCAGAAGGCAAGCCTTGGCTTTGGGAAGGGGAGAAGGGTCAGATATTTTACAAATGAGCAGCCAGTTCCTAAGTTCTGCACTACAAAGGTTATTGAGCATTTTTACTGCATTCGATACTCATTATGCTGTACAAGATCTGTTCTTTCCATGAGGAATCCTGCAGATGTAAAGGCTCAGAGTGTGGCTGGTTTAATTAGAAGTGTCAAGAAATTTGGCACCTTTTTTATTCTTTGTTCAAGTAACAAATGTTAAACACATGGACACCAATTAATTCCTGGAGCAATTCAACATTATAGCAGGGGTCATTTAGGCTATGACATTAATCTCAAATGATTTTTTTATTAACTTCTCTAATTAGTATTGCCATCTAAAAATCTGTGGTAAAAGAAAAATAGCCTGAGCTCTGGGAAAAGTGCCATCAGTCATACTTCCGCTTTGCAAGTCATTTGCTAGGTGATTTTCTGAGTGTTGTTATTTTGCTAAGGGCTAGTGTTGGAGAGAAGAGAGAATATTTTTATGAATCCTTCTTTTAATGTCTCTGGGAGTGACAACTTCACAGATTATTGAAGTTCCTCTTCTGCAACTGGAGTTCAGTCATATTCTCGCAAATTGTCAACTGGAGTAGCTCGCTGCTGCAAGTTATTGGCAGTAACGGTTGCAGAATTGGGCTCTTAAGTTACAATATTGTCAAAGAAGCTGTTACAAATAGTAATAAGATCATTAAAATGTTTTCATTGGGAATTGAGAAATAGCTTTTTCATGTGCCTTTGCTGCAAATGTTAATTTGTATGTGTGTCCAGACTCATTTCCAAGGTGCAAAATTAGCAAATGACTTGTGGGATGAATCAGTAAAGCTATTGTGCTCTGTGTAGAAGTGAATAAACCAGCTATTTTAACCCCAGCCTAGGCTTCCCCTCTCTTGGGCTTCCTAGCGGATCCTTTTGAGATATATCTGCTCGCAAAATAAAGCCACTTTTTATGCTTTTTAGTACTTGCTGACTATTTGCCAAGGATTTCTATGAAGTATCTGTGAATATAGCCTGAGACAACACGACACTGCTTCCCCTGTTTCCTGTGCTGAATGGCCAGCCCTGATGATAAACTGTAACACTACTCAAGGTAGGAAGGTTGAGCTGCCAGGAACTATTTATCACTTCACTGGCTTTGTAGCGTGCACATCCGTCTGAAGTTAAATTGAGGTTATAAGAGGAGTTTTCTTTTTGCTCCAGCTTTGCCAGTGATAGTATCTTGCATAAAGATGAAAATAGAAGTTCAGTGTTTAGCCCTTAGATGTTCCCATGCCATGAAAAGACGATGGAAGTGATATAAAATTTGACTCAGGCGCCTTCATTTTCTGACAGCTAGTGCTATAATGTTAATCTGCCATTAACTTCGAGAAAGTGAAGACCTCTTTCTAATGACATATTTCAGGAAGATGCTTTATGTACTAATACATAAGGTCAGGTTTCAGCTCAAATTTTCATCCTCATTGGATATTTTAGGAGTTTTTAAAATCTATTAACTCCCGTCCTTTCATTCTATTTGATGTTGCTGTTAGGGATAAGTAAGTGATTTCTCTTTTGTCATTTTAGGGACTGTAGATATCTAAGCTAAAAGTAAGACATGTATGATATTCTAAGGCAAAACTTTGGGTAATTCTCTGCAGTTCAACTATGTGTAAACCCATAAATCCAGGTGTAGTTAATCTTAAATGTTTCCTACAGTAGAATGAGTGTTTACCTTTTGTGATATTTCTCTCTTACTTGGTGTCAAGCACTGTGAATCCCATGATACTTGAGATAACTGTGTTGTCAAATGCAAGCATCATAAAAAAAACCCTGACTACACACTCAGCAACCTGGCACTTCTTGGTTTAGCACATCCAAAGCAGACGTGTATCTTCATTATGAATGCTGGTTGTGTTTTGATGTTAATGGTTGTGCCAGGTGTCACTTTACCTGAGAAAAAAATGAATCAAAGAAACAACAGACATGACTTGTAAAAAGACAGTACTTGAGGTGCAGTATCCCGTGGTCTCTGTGGTAGCAGGTGGCTGATGACACACAATGTGCTTTTATACATCTTAAAACAATTTACTAATTTTAATTGGTCAAAAATGTGTCTTTGCAAAGAGATATTCCCTGTGATTGTATCATTGCTTTACAGCTTTCTTTTCTACTGACTTCAGTTTGCTAAAGTTTAAGCTGTTACTTTTGAACAGTTGGCTCATGCTGAGAGGAATATTGGCTGCCTCTCTGATCAGCTTGAGTGGGACAGGGTGCTCAAGGCAACCACCCTGCTGTCTGAAGACAAGGAACCTGAGAGCAGAGCACACCGCTCGGGAGCAATTACGTGCTGGGTGACCTCCCAGCCACTCCACACAAAGCATCCCCTTTCCCATGCTTTCTCCAGACCTTGGCAATGGCAGAGAGCTAAATGGATGAGAGGGTGTGGCGGGAGAGGCTGAGTTGAGGATGAAGGCTTTATTTCTAGACCTTGGGAAGAGTTGTATGTATGAAGCCTTTATGAATATTTTGCATATGAGCCCAGAGCTTTAAGTGGGGCATATTTTAAATTAATCAAAATATGTAATTGAAAAAAAAATTATTTGTATAACCAAAATTCCATCATGCAATCAAAATTCACTTACTTTTCCTTTAAATTTATGGCAACAGCAAGCTTATTTATGTTCATGCTTTTCTGAGCATGTCAAAAATGCTTAATATATCACTTGAAAAATGTTAGTGCAATAACTATATGTTCTTTTTATACCAAAATACAAAAATGCATTATAAAAATGCCACGAAGGGAAGTAATTGATTGCTATTCCATGCCGTAGAGACTGACTGACTACACAACACCCTTAAGTAATTAAATTGCTTTAACCACAGATAGCTGGGCCAGATTCCTTTATGATTCCTGCCCTCCACCCAGGATTCATCATTTCATTTCACTTGATGTTGACCTTACTGTAAGCTAAAAACACACAGATAATGTGTCAAACCCAACTCATAGTCTTGGTTTTGCTTTATGAAATAAAAGAGTTTTATTTTACTCCATTATTTTAATGTTTGTACTTAAAGAACTTCAAAAAGGTCACGTACTTTGATGTGTTTGGGGTTTTCTTTCATGGTGGTATTAAAGCTACTCAAATAAAAGAGACATTTTCTGATAAAAATCCAGTTCTCATGATTTGCTGCCTGGTTTTACCATGCATTCTCTTTTCCTTTTGAATTTTGCTCTTACAAGGAAGGGTAGCTAAATAAATACAGTAGCACAGAAGCAAATGGAAAACATCTGTTGTTCTTATTCAGGAATTTAGTGAGTCAGGTTTTATGAACATCTGAACTCAGCACTTTTACATATTTGGAGAATTTTCTATAGTTTAAAATTATTATTGTAAAACATATACTTAATGAGAATACTGTAAGAAGTGCTGAGAGTGTGCTTGCACTTTGGAAATGCCAAATCTGAACAGGAACGAAAGGAAGGTGTTTTTTTGGTTTTGTTTTCTTTTAATGGAAATTATTCAGAGCCCCAAAGGAATAAGAAGAGGACCAAAGCGCTGCTTAGCCTGGTGCCTGTGACTGGTAGTGGCTGGTATAAGGAAATGAAAAACCTGCTCTTTTCAGCGTGATCCTTCCCTGGTGTGCCATCCTCTCCTCCAGCAATCAGAGCTGTAAAAGATCTCCTGAGGTAGTGGTGGATCTTGTAATGACAATAGCAGTGTAATGAAGATGGATATTCTGTGATTTGTAATTGGCCAGGCTAAAGGATATTTGAAATAGATAGAAGCACAGTTTTTTTACAGGAAATGGGTAAGTATTGTGGCTCGAAGAGAAGGTCACTATAATATAGCACCTTTTGAAACTGTGATGTTCTGATAATGAAGAGAAGTGATTTTACTTAAATTACTAAGAATGCCTTTCTCCATATTTCACCAACTTTTAGATGACTTCTTACCCTAGTATGGCTTATTTTTGTGTATCAGTGATGCCATTGTGGAAGTTCTCTTGCTGTCTCTCACTCCCTCAGACCATGAGCTCATCTTTGTTTCTACAGCTTTCTCCTTCTCTGCATTCAGAGCCCCTTAAAAACTTTATTCTGTACAAGTCTGGTATTTGAGACATGTGTAAGTATCACTGCATTACTAGAGCTGGATGTCATTACTCTCTTAAGTCACCTAATGCTCCCACATTTGGATCTCCCCTTCCTGAGAATTACTGTAAATGTTCGTTGATTCAGTACCTGTTATGTCATCTTTATTTTGGCAGCCTTAAAGACTTTTACTTCCACCCATCTTCCTCACTTGTAAATTGCTAGAAGTGGGGATAAATTAGTTAATTCATGTATCAAAATGCAACTCTTCATAGAACTTATTTCTTTCTTGAAATCTTCTTTCTTGAAAGTTGAGCAGCTCTTTCCCACCAAATGCCAATGTGCATTTTCTCGCAGTCACGTCAGCAATGATGTGATGTCACAGAATCACAGAAT